>LR738715.1:679670768-679681159 GCA_902687465.1 Secale cereale | reverse complement strand
GGCAAATGGCAAGCCTTGCCATACACCATCTTATAGGGAGACATGCCCATGGGGTTTTTGTAAGCAGTTCTATATGCCCACAAAGCATCTCCCAATTTATTTGACCAATCCTTCCTATTTCTATTTACTGTTTTCTGCAAGATCAACTTAATCTCTCTATTGGTGAGCTCAACTTGCCCACTAGTTTGAGGATGATAAGGTGAAGCAATTCTATGATTAACATCGTATTTAGCCAAAGCTTTTCTAAAAGCTCCGTGCGTGAAGTGTGATCCTCCATCGGTCATGAGGTACCTTGGTACACCAAACCTAGGAAATATTACATCCTTAAGCATTTTCAAGGATGTTTTGTGATCAGCACTTTCAGTGGGGATTGCTTCAACCCACTTGGTCACATAATCAACAGCTACTAAAATGTGAGTGTACTTGTGCGAAGAAGGAAAAGGACCCATAAAATCAAAACCCCAACAATCTAAAGGTTCAATCACTAGTGAGTAATTCATAGGCATCTCATTCCTTCTACTAATGTTACCAACTCTCTGACATTTATCACAGGCTAAAACATAATTTCTAGCATCTTTAAAGAGAGTAGGCCGATAAAAACCTGATTGAAGAACCTTATGTGCAGTCCTTTCGCCGGCATGATGTCCTCCATAAGGACTATCATGACACCGTCGGAGAACGTCCTTCTGCTCATGTTCCGGAATGCATCTTCTCACGATCCCGTCGGGGCCTTCTTTGAAAAGATGTGGGTCATCCCAAAAGTAGTGCCTCAAATCATGAAAGAACTTCTTCCTCTGCTGAAATGTTAGACCTGGAGGCAAATACTTCGCAACAATAAAATTAGCATAATCTGCATACCAAGGGTTGGAAAGAGGTTGTATTTTTACAACGGCAAGTTGCTCGTCTGGAAAACTATCGTTAACTGGGATGGGGTCATGCGGTATATCTTCCATTCTTGAAAGACTGTCCGCTACCGGATTGTTTTCCCCTTTCCTATCAACAATCTGCAAATCAAATTCTTGGAGAAGGAGTACCCATCTGATAAGCCTTGGCTTGGCATCTTTCTTTGTCATAAGATATTTAATGGCAGCATGATCAGTATGAATAATAACTTTGGAATCAACAATGTACTGCCTAAACTTATCACAAGCAAAAACTACAGCTAAGAATTCCTTCTCAGTAGTAGCATAATTTATTTGAGCACTATCAAGGGTCTTACTAGCATAATGTATAACATTCAATTTCTTATCAACCCTTTGTCCTAAAACAGCTCCAACAGCAAAATCACTTGCATCACACATAATTTCAAAAGGTAAATTCCAGTCAGGTGGTTGTACTATAGGAGCACTTATTAAAGCTTTCTTAAGGATTTCAAAAGCTTCCTTACAATTTTCATCAAACGCAAAAGGAACATCCTTCTGGAGAAGATTAGTGAGGGGTCTCGAGGTTTTAGAAAAGTCTTTAATAAATCTTATATAAAAACCTGCATGACCGAGAAAACTGCGAATACCTTTGATGTCCCTTGGATAGGGCATCCTCTCAATAGCTTCGATCTTGGCTTTGTCCACTTCAATTCCCCTTTCGGAAATCTTGTGACCAAGAACAATTCCTTCATTAACCATAAAGTGGCACTTCTCCCAGTTGAGTACCAAATTTGTCTCCTCGCATCTCTGCAAAACTTTATTAAGGTTGTGAAGACAATGGTCAAATGAAGTTCCATAGACGGAGAAATCGTCCATGAAGACTTCCATAATATCCCCGCAGAAACCATGAAAGATAGCAGACATACACCTTTGAAAAGTAGCAGGGGCATTACATAAACCAAAAGGCATACGTCTGTAAGCATAAGTACCAAAAGGACAAGTAAAAGTGGTCTTCTCTTGATCGACAGTGTTAACATGAATTTGAGAGAAGCCAAAATAACCATCGAGATAACAAAAGTGGGTATTTTTGGATAACCTTTCAAGCATTTGGTCGATGAACGGCAACGGGTAGTGATCCTTCCTGGTTGCCTTGTTCAACTTCCTGTAATCAATACACATTCTATATCCAATAATAATTCTCTGAGGTATTAGTTCATTTTTATCATTAGGAACCACAGTTGTACCTCCTTTCTTAGGAACACAATGTACCGGACTTACCCACTTACTATCAGCTATAGGGTAGATAATACCTGCGGCTAGAAGCTTGAGAATCTCAGTTCTCACGGCATCCATCATCTTCGGGTTCAACCGTCGTTGATGATCAACAACTGGTTTAGCATCAGGCTCAAGGTTGATAGTATGTTGACAGATAGATGGACTAATCCCCTTAAGGTCATCAAGGGTGTAGCCAATTGCGCCTCGGTGTTTACGAAGTACTTCCAATAATCGCTCTTCTTCATATCCTGAAAGGTTAGAATTGATAATAACAGGATATAATTTCTTTTCATCTAAATAAGCATACTTGAGCGTATCGGGAAGAGGTTTAAGATCGAACACCGGGTCTTCTTTCGGTTTTGATAAAATTCCCAAAGGTTCAACCGGAAGGTTGTGCTTCAGGATAGCAGGCTGCCTCAAGAATATTTCATCTAGTTCATTTCTTTCCTGCATATGTAAATCATTCTCGTGGTCCTCCATGTATTGCTGCAAAGGATCATCAGGGGGAATAGCAATAGAGGCAATACTTTCAATAATTTTATCATCACTAGGTAAATCAGTACCACGAGGCTACTTAGAGAACTTAGAAAAATTAAATTCATATGGCTCACCATCGAATTCAACACAAACTTTACCTTTCTTGCAATCTATTATAGCTCCACAAGTTCTAAGAAAAGGTCTACCAAAAATGATGGGACAAAAATTGTCCCTGGCTGAACCAAGTACCAGAAAGTCGGTAGGGTATTTTACCTTTCCACATAGGACTTCAACGTCCCTCACAATTCCGATAGGAGAGATAGTTGATCTATTTGCAAGATGAATAGTAACATCAACTTCTTCAAGTTCACAAGGGAAAATCTCACCGATGATTTCTTCATAAAGTGAATAAGGAATAGCACTTGCACTCGATCCCAAATCGCATAGCCCATAATAATTGTGATCTCCTATTTTAACAGATACCACCGGAGTACCTGAAATTGGGCCTTTGTTCTTGGCTGTGACAAGGTTAGTGGAAACAGCACAAAAAGTTATATTGGAATCCAAAACATCATCAGTAACAAGGTCTTTAATCAATGCAACTCGAGGATCGACCCTGATCTGGTCCTCAGGTTCATCAACTCTTCTCTCACTTTTATTTATTATGCCTGTCACAAGAGAGTGTTCCTTTATCCTCGTGGGAAAAGGAGGCTTTTCATATATGACTGCAGGCAAAATAGGCTCAGCAACATAAATATCAATAGGTTTTTCTTTAAAAGGTGCATGGTGCTGGTCTCTATTCTTTTTAAAAGAATCAACATGAGAGGCAAAATTCTTACATAAATCAATCACTAGATGGGAATCAAGACCAATCTTAGAGCAAAAAGTATTGAAGTAATCAGTTTCCACATAGCTCTCAATATAATCATGTTCATAATTTATAGCGGGTTCAATACCTTCATCAATTTCCCAATCTTCAGTATTCCTCTGGATTCTTTCAAGGAGATCCCACCTTTCTTTAACACTCTTCTTCTGAAATACCCCACTAGAGGAGGCATCCAGCATCTCCTTATCCTGACGAGAAAGCCTGGCATAAAAATTTGTAAGTATAATTTCCCTGGGAAGCTTGTGAATAGGGCATTTGAGCATTAGGGACTTCAATCTCCCCCAAGCTTGAGCAATGCTTTCTCCGTCACGAGACCTAAAGTTATAGATATAATTCCTGTCTCGATGAATTTCATGAAGAGGATAAAATTTAGTATAAAAGAGAGACATAAGCTCCTGCCAGTCCAGCAAGTGTGGGTTATCGAGAAGCCCGTACCAATCTGAAGCTTTATCTATAAGGGATACGGCAAACAATTTCCTCATGACAACCTCCCTCGATACGCCTGCAAGCTTAAATAATGAACATAGTCGTGACAAATATAGCAAGTGTTCACCGGGATGTCTGTCTCCTGCATAACGATTAGCCAAAACATAATTGATAATGCCAGCTGGTATTTTATAAGGCACAATTTCAGTAGGGGGAGGATCAACCACCATAGGTGTGGGGTGTCTTCCCGCAAGCAACGCTCCAATAATATGGTTGTCCATAAGGACAAAGAGCAGCAATAGCAAAAATAAAAACAGAATTATAAAAAGACTTTCTTACCAGTTTCACTTTACCAATAGCGCTACGCTCCCCGGCAACGGCGCCAGAAAACGGTACTTGATGACCCTCAACCGTAAGGGATCTGCTGCAGTGTTTTCGATAAGTAAGAGTATCGAACCCAACGAGGAGCAGAAGGTATTGATAAGCGATTCTGAGCAAGAAATTACTGCAAGCACTGAAAGATAACTTTTAGGGGTTTTCTCGGTATAAGCAACAAGAATGTAAAGGCAAGTAATGTAAAGGTACTGAGAGTAACAAGTGGCCCAATCCTTTCTTAGCAAAGGAGAGGCCTAGCAACTGAACTTATATAGACTAAAGCGTTCTTGAGGACACACGGGAGAGGTAGTCATGTGCTTTCGCCATATTCCGTATCGATACTATGTTATGTGTTGATAAGTGTTGAGTGGGTGGATCTATGCTAGTGCACTCTCTAGACTAAGATGAATGCACTCTTATGATTAAACACCTTGCAAGTATCCGCAAATACAAGATAGAATTTAAGGCAAAAGCCTAACCATAGCAATACGATCGAGGATCCATTATTCCCTTATGCAAAAGCGTGCGAACTAGGGTTCAGGTTTCTGTCACTCCGGCAACCCACCATAAGCATTCTTTATACACAATGTATTCTCCTAGGTCCTTAATAAGGCGAAGTGTTGGGTGTTCGACTCACACAACACCACTAGTAGAATGACAACACAACTGAAATATCAAACAACACATATTACTTCAACATCATATGACTACTAACAACAAGACTTCCCCCATGTCCTCAAGAACTAAGGTAACTACTCACAAGACATAAAAGAGATCATGATCAGTGGGGATAAATATGTGATAAACAATCTGGACATAATAATATTTCTCCAACAAAACTCAATAGCATTCACCACAAAGTAGTAATCAACACCGATGGAGTAGAGAGGATAGGTAGTACAAGTTACAACACGAGTTGCGATGGAAAGATGAGATTTGGATGAAGATGGAGATGGTGCTGGTGTTGGGGATGATGTTGATGATGATCTCGATGATGCCCGTGATGATGGTGATGACGATGGCGACGATCTCCCCTTCCCGGAGGTGATCTCCCCGACGGAATCTGCCCGCCGGAGATGCCCTTTTCTTCTCTGTAGGTTTCCGCCTCGAAGCGGCGGCGGAACTCCGTAAAAAGTCCCGTGCCTAGGGTTTTCGGGGGACGGAGAACATATATGCAAAAGGGGGCGACCAGAGGTGGGCCAGGGGCTCCAGCCCCCCCCCCCCGGCGCGGCCAGGGGGCGCGCCCCCAGGCCGCCTGGGCAGCCTGTGGCCCCCCTCTGACTCCCCTTTTGCGTGTCTTCGTTATTCGTCTGAAAAATTCCTCCCGTCAATTTTCAGGTAATTTGGAGGTGTTCTTCTTCAGCAACTCAGTATCCACTTTTTCCTGCTGAATCCTGCGTCTGCTGTTCCGGCACCGGAAAGTTGCAAACTGTGTAAAATAGACCAAAACAACATAAGAACATCATCATAACGTGAAATATATCAATGAATAAAGATGAATTATGATACAAAATAGTGATGCATTTTGGACGTATCAACGTGTAAGGTCTGTCCGGGCCGCTTCATCCCACGATGCCGCCGAATCAAGATTGGACTAGTAACGGCAATAAAATTGAACAAAATCAACACCCACAACTTGTTTGTGTTCTACTCGTGCAAGATGTTACGCAAATACCTAGCTCAGATGCCACTGTTGGGGAACGTAGCAGAATTCAAAAAAAATCCTACGCTTCACCAAGATCAATCTAAGGAGTCATCTAGCAACGAGCATAAAAGAGTGCATCTACATACCCTTTGTAGATCGCGTGCGGAAGCGTTCGAAGGAACGTGGATGATGGAGTCGTACTCGTCGTGATCCTCGTCACCGATGATCCCAGCGCCGAACGGACGGCACCTCCGCGTTCAACACATGTACGGTACAGTGACGTCTACTCCTTCTTGATCCAGCAAGGGGGAAGGAGAGGTTGACGGAGATCCAGCAGCACGACGGCGTGGTGGTGGACGCAACGGGAAAAGTTGCAGGGCTTCGCCGAGACCCTGCGGGAGGAGTTGGAGGTGTGACAGGGGGGAGAGGCGCCAGGGGCTTGGGTGCGGCTGCCCTCTCTCCCCCCACTATATATAGGGGCCAGGGGGGTGCCGGCCCTAGGAGAGCCAATCTCCTAGGGGGGCGGCGGCCAGGGGGGTATCTTGCCCCCCAAGGCAAAGGAAGGCGCCCCCACCCCTAGGGTTTCAACCCTAGGCGCATGGGGGTTGGCCCATGTGTGGTGCGCCAGCCCACTAGGGGCTGCCCCCCTTCCCCCTACGGCCCACGGGGCCCTTCGGGATGGGTGGCCCCACCCGGTGGACCCCCGGGACACTTCCGGTGGTCCCGGTACACTACCGGTGACCCCCGGAACGCTCCCGGTGGCCGAAACTGGACTTCCTATATATAATTCTTTACCTCCGGGCCATTCCGGAACTCCTCGTGACGTCCGGGATCTCATCCGGGACTCCGAACAACATTCGGGTTTCCGTGTGCATGTATCTCTACAACCCTAGCGTCACCGAACCTTAAGTGTGTAGACCCTACGGGTTCGGGAGACACGCAGACATGACCGAGACGACTCTCCGGTCAATAACCAACAGCGGGATCTGGATACCCATGTTGGTTCCCACGTGTTCCTCGATGATCTCATCGGATGAACCACCGTGTCAAGGATTCACTTAATCCCGTATGTAATTCCCTTTGTCTATCGGTACGGTACTTGCCCGAGATTCGATCGTCGGTATGCCCGATACCTTGTTCAATCTCGTCATGGCAAGTCTCCTTACTCGTACCGTAATCCATCATCCCGTGACTAACTCCTTAGTCACTTTGAGCTCATTATGATGATGTCTTACCGAGTGGGCCCAGAGATACCTCTCCGTCATACGGAGTGACAATATCCCAGTCTCGGTTCGTACCAACTCAACAGACACTTTCGGAGATACTCATTGCGTACCTTTATAGTCACCCAGTTACGTTGTGACGTTTGGCACACCCAAAGTATTCCTACGGCATCCGGGAGTTGCACAACCTCATGGTCTAAGGAACAAATACTTGACACTTAAAAACTTTAAGCATTACGAACTAAACGATCTCGTGCTAGGCTTAGGATTGGGTCTTGTCCATCACATCATTCTCCTAATGATGTGATCCCGTTATCAATGACATCCAATGTCCATGGTCAGGAAACCGTGACCATCTGCTGATCAACGAGCTAGTAACTAGAGGCTTACCAGGGACACGTTGTGGTCTATGTATTCACACATGTATCGCTGTTTCCGTACAATAAAATTCAAGCATGAATAACAGACAATTATCACGAACAAGGAAATATAATAATAATCCTTTTATTATTGCCTCTAGGGCATATTTCCAACAAAAAAAACCATATAGCACTCTGTTATTCAACCTAGTAGAAAACTTAATAGAGGTAACACAATTAATAATCATATCAATTTACCTCCTCGAGAAGCCAATCTTAAACAACATTGCTTCCAGAAAGCCCTATTCGACTCGATCATATGCCTTCATTGTATCAAGTTTAACCGCACATAGGCTCTTTTTTCTCTTTCTCTTTCCCTTTTTATGACAGAATGAATACACTGATGTGCAATAAGAACATTATCGGTGATTAACCGTCATGGAACAAATGCACTTTGCTCTTCTGAGATTAAAATAGGCAAGATACCCTTGAGCCGGTTTGACAACAACTTCACAACTATCTTGTACAACACGTTACATGGTCGGAACTGTGATAGCAACTTAGGGGCATTTACTTTTGGAATAAGAACAAGCACACTATTATTGAAATATGTCGACACCTCCTTACCATCCAGAAAATCATAACAACCTTGCAAACAAGATTTTGAGACCTTTGGGGCTCACACTACAGAACTCTCTCAAGTCTAGTGAAGTTGTTCCCTGCAGTCATGTCTGTTCTGAAATATGTGGAGAAAGAAAGCAAAAATGAAAAAGAAAAGTCAGGCACGTGGTCTTGTAGCATATTTTGAGACCTTTGATTTTGTGTTTTATTTACACATGATGTTGCACATATTAGGAATGCAAATACTTTGTCACATTCTTTACAAAAGAAGGACCAGGACATCCTAAATGGCATGGCATGTGTGAAGTCAACAAGGAATGAGCTACAAGAGCTAAAGGAGAATGGATTTGACTCACTGATACATACCAAGGCATAAAACTAATAAGACAAACCTCCAGCATTACCGAGTAGAGTGTCATAATTATGTTATTGTGTGGCAACTTCAAGAGTTTGATGATCGTTTCAATGAGGTAAAATTTGCATTACTTGGTCACATGGCTTCTTTCAACCCAAAAGATGGATTTGTTGCCTTTAACTCGAATAGATTAGTGATGCTAGTTGAGTTTTATCTAGATGATTTTGATTCAAACAAAATGGGTGATCTTGACCCTGAACTGCGCACTTACATTGATAATGTGCGAGCGGATGAAAGGTTTGCTAATTTGGACGGGATTGCTAATCTTGCTAAGTTAATGGTGTAGACAAATAAACATGTTACTTTTCCTTTGGTCTATCATCTTCTAAAGCTAGTATTGGTATTACCGGTTGCTACGGCACCGTAGAGAGATGCTTTTTGGCTATGAATGTTGTCAAGAAAAAGTTGCGCAACAAAATTGGTGATCAGTTCATGAGTGATTGTCTAATTTGCTATGAGAAAGAGATGTTTTCTCCCATTAGTAATGATGATGTGTTTGATATTTTTAAGGCAATGAAAAAAAATCGAAAAGGGACGCTTTGAAATTTGAGTGACTTTACCTGATTCTTTCGCATCATGTCACTTTCAATTAAAATTTGCCAAACTAACTTGTTATTTTCTTCATTGTTTTCGGAAAGTTGAGAAGTTGGATCTGAAATATGAAGTTTATTTTGGTACTACCCTATTTATAATATGTAAACAAGTGATTTTATAATTTCATCCGATCGGTATATTATGCTTATGCACTTTTCATTTTTAAAGTAACAAATAGGTGTGATAAATGATATCATATTCGTATTCATTGTCTTTGACTCATATAATCTCGTTGCAATATGCCACAAAATAGCACTTAGTTTGTACAAAAATTTCACAACTAGTTAGTGAATGAACTCATTGTCGAAAATTTCTAGCTCCGGCCCTGATGATGCCACGTGTGATAGATCATGAAACCTGTAAAATGCATCTAGCAAAACCCTTTATATTGAGAGCAGCGAAAAGATCAAAAAGTGTCACACTGACAAATGAACAAACAGGATAATAGTATGAACGAAAAGAAGGAAAAAGATCAAAAAGTGTCACACTGACAAATGAACAAACAGGATAATAGTATGAACGAAAAGAAGGAAAAAGATCAAAAAGTGTCACACTGACAAATGAACAAACAGGATAATAGTATGAACGAAAAGAAGGAAAAAGAAGGTCCCACCGAGACCTTAACTCGGGTTACTGGATTCAGAGTCCAATGTCCTAACCACTAGACCATGGGACCTTTGATGTCTTATAATTTTTTCGTCCATATTTAACTAATCTATTTACTAGTACATGCGGACACACCGGCATATTGGCTTTGCCCAGTCCTCTAAAAACGATCGAAGCTACGGCTGCCCCGCGGTCGCGGAAGTGCTCGGGTGCCATCCGAGGCTAGCTCCGGCGGCCGGAACACATACCTGTACGTACATACATACAGTACATCGGAGGCAGCGTGCTCTGTTCTTGCCTGCGTCTAGCCGGGATCGTGGGAAACGGCTGCCTCCGCGGCTCCGCCCTAGCAAAGCCTGCTAGGAGGTAGACGCCCACCAGCTGCTCGGCGAAATGCGCCGGTGAGAACGCTGCAGCCTCCTGTTTAATTATCGTGCCGCTATGCTCTCCTCATGCCATCTTTCTTCTTCCTCAGTATATTTTTTCATTTTGCGGGGGCTGTTTCGTCTGTATCTTTCACGGACCTTAGATCCATTTGTGATCGTTTTTGTTCCGTGTAAAACAGCTGGCGTAGCCGCATTGCAGTTACATAGCTTGGTAACGATAGGTGATAACTACTCCATTCC
>LR738715.1:679657921-679670680 GCA_902687465.1 Secale cereale | reverse complement strand
TCTTATGAAATTGGGTTTTTGTTTGTGGTTTGTAGCAATCACTTCCAATTACTTGATATTTGTACGTATGTGTCATGGAACAGTTACATGATACAGTAGGTTAGTAGAATTAGGCAAACGGCTGGCCTATTTTATTGTGATCATTATTAGCATCGGTGTGTGCATCCATTTGGGCAAATGCGCAGTTTTCGTTGCTTAATGGGACTACCGGCAGATTATCAAAAACACGCTCAACGGAAAGGACGAGGCTTTATGTGGATAAGGCTCAGGGGATAATAAGAAGTGAAACATCACTTGCTTTGATCACAGCTCTTTCCTGACCTGCAGTAGACATACCTTGCAAAGAACAGTGGATGTGAATGAATCATGCTCCTCAAGTTCTGTCACATCGTTTTTTTCAGTCTTTGTATGAATAAAGGGTCTGGTCACTTTGGCCCTTCATCCTTTTGCTCATCCTCTGGAACATTTGGGATGCCAGAAATGCTATGGCCTTCCGATCAATAGACACCCACTCTGCTACTTCTGTAAGGCTTATGATTGCGGGCCTCGATATCTGGTCACATAGACTTTGTAAGACTATCGACAAGGATGCCGCTTCCTCGTGGAGGGGCATTCCTCTTCTCGCGCGCAAGCGTGCCTATGTAGTTCTGCTACTCCCTCCGTCCGAAAAAACTATTGTAATCGACCTCGGCCGCATTACACCTTGAGAAATATGATTTACTCCTTTCATTACAAAATACATCACGTTTTAGACATGGACATTGTCTCAAGGCACAACGTTTACCGATATATTCATATGAACATGTTTGTTATTTTTTTAAAGATTATGTAATTGTGGAGTATACTTCTTGAAAAATGTAATTATTTTTTTATATTCGACCAAAATCAGTACTTGTTATATGTATCAATAGTCAAGTTAGATAAGTTTGACTTTTGCTCTCTAGAGTATTGTCTATTTTGGACGGAGGTAGCATCTGAAAACATGCTTAACCAAAAAGTCCGTTCAACTGTGGTGTGCTCTGCTGTTGCCATCAACTTGCTAGGTGGCAGTGTGGCACCCTTGGGCCTTGGCTTCTCTAAGATCTTTAAGTTCATGAATATAATTAATACTATGACATGCGAGCCTGCTAAAATTCATCCAAAAATATGACCAACTGTACCTTGCACACAAAAAATCAAGAGCCAAGTGTTCGGTTCAAGTGTTCAACTCTTGTTTTTTTGTAAGCTGCAAATGTTCAAAGTTGTGGATAAATTGCAGCTTCACATGGTATGCTAATTCATCATTACATCCACAATTCTTGTATAAGCTCTGAAAACTCCAGGGTACTTCGAACAACATGTTGTGCACGCGCAGCCATGCTCATGTAATCCGTTCTAGGCTTCTAGCTAATAAAACACTAGCAAGTTGTCCTTGAAGGCGCTACTTCTACTAGAAGTAGATTTTTGTATCTGTCACTCATTAGCTTGTGGTCAAACAAGTAGCTATAAATGCTAGCCAAGGACAACGTCGGTGCCTGATCGTTTCACTTATTTTTTAACTCGTCTGTGCCCATTCTTCTTTTAATCATTTGGAAGTTTATGCAAATAGAAGTACGAGTTGTTGGCTCCACTCATGAAATTTCCTTGGGCTCAGATCTCTTCTTTTATCTCCTATGGAAGTACATGCTGCTGAAACTTTCATAGGGAATTATTATGCCACTATTTCAAACGCCCCTAAAATGATTATTCCAACATTTTCACTGAAATTAAGTTGATTCAAGGACTGATGTGGTCAACAAAATTTCTAAGAAGACGTGTTACAGAAAAGTAGTACTAATCATATCCAGAGATTTCAAAGCATTTAAGGAACCTACTTTTGGCTGGTCAATGAAGAAAATTGGCTGGTTTCTGGTAGGGCCATTGATTTGAAATGTATCTTTTTTATATGTAAATATACTTTAGTTTGCAATCGATAGTTAGGCGAAAATCAAGGAGTCTTTGGAGAACCTGCATGGTTCTCATTTTTTTGGCCGTGTGTCATTGTTATCTGATCTGCTATGCCAGACTGTATACCACTCATCCCCAAGTTCCCAAGTGGCTCTTGTTCACTTCCATTTGCTCCTCACATTCGTTGCTATCTCCCAATCACTTTTTCTTGCCCCATCCCTCCAAAATTTTCTGTTCTTGCTTGCCTCACCTTCATCCTCTTGCAGCTCGCCTATACAAGCTTGCCCACTGCAAGCTTAGCAGCGACACCATGGCGCCCGTGCCAGCATGTGTGGAGAGACTAGCAGCGCCTAAAGGGCGACATGGTTCTGTCATATAGAACCAACCTGTTGAGTTTAATTATTGGTGTAGCCATGTATCCTCCAAAGATCTTGATCCTCCCATTTATTTTCCTTTCGACTTTTTCTTCTTCCAGACTTGCGATGAATAAATCCTTTGCTTTGGGTATTGAGATTGGCACCATATGGCGAAATAATCCCTCCCTTCTACACACCAATTATCCAGATGACAATTTCTCCCTGCGCATCATCCTCCCTAAGGATGCCACGTTTTTTACTACAAACTCGAGCTCAGGTCTTGACAGCCTTTCATTTGCCTGCGGATTCTTCTGTGCAGGGTCTGCAGCTACCTGTGATGACTACATCTTTTCCATCTTTGTTGTCAATACCTACAGCTTCGGTGATGATGTGTCCTTTAACGCGCCCAAGGTGGTCTGGTCTGCCAACCGTGATCGCCCAGTCAAAGAGAATGCTAGTGTTCAACTTACTGAACTTGGGGACTTGGTGCTCTATGATTCTGATGGAACACATGTTTGGTCTACCAATACTGAAGGCATGTCAGTTGCTGGAATGAATCTTACGAGCGCAGGCAATCTGGTGCTGTTAAATCAGTCAAATATGCAAGTCTGGAGGTCCTTCGATCACCCAACTGACACACTTGTCACCGGGCAGATTCTACCAGAAGGGCAGAAGCTCATTGCAATGACCTCAGTGGCAAACTGGTCAAGTGGAAATTTTGATCTCACCGTCCTCCCTGATGGTATGTATGCATTTGCAGGAACTGATACTCGTCTAGCCTACTATCGGAGCCCCACCGGTGGAACTGTGACGACAAACAGGTCAGCATACGTTGCACTCAAGAATGGCAGTCTGGAGGTGTTCACTAATTTTCGGGATACAGAGGCACCGGATTACCAGATCCAACTGCCCAGGGATAACTATGGGCTGGGCTTTGTGAGGCTAGATTTTGATGGGCACCTTAGGCTATATCTTTGGACAAACAATAGCTGGGTGAGTTCAGATGTTTTTGACATAGCTGATCCTTGTGCTTATCCTCTAGCTTGTGGCGAATATGGTATTTGTTCGGATGGACAGTGCAGTTGTCCCGATGCTGCCATTGGGCAATCCGGATTGTTTGATGTAATTGATCCAAGGGAGGTTAATCATGGCTGCTTGCCAATAGGTTCATTATCCTGTGATTCGGCACAGAAGCCTAGGCTTCTTTCTCTTCCCAACATCACTCGCTTCAACGGTGTCTACAATTGGACAACAAGTGAAGAGCGATGCAAATTGTCATGCTTGAATGATTGTTCGTGTAGGGCTTCATTCTTCCAGCAGTATGACAACTCCACTGGTTACTGTTTTCTTGCATCTGACATATTCTCCATGATAAATGCAAATTCCCCGGGTTACTCAAGCAATTTTAGTTCTCTGGCATTTGTTAAAGTTAACGGAGCTACCCGCAACTTTGTGCTATCTCAAGGAAAATTAACCGTTGTATTGGCCGTTGGTTCTTCAACTTTTATTGCTTTAGTTGTTGTTGCAGTGCTTGTAGTTTTACGAAGAAATAGGGCAGGGCCATTAGAAGATGATGACATTATCGATCAGTTACCAGGGCTACCTGCAAGATTTTCTTTTATGGAGTTGAAGTCGGCAACTGAAGATTTCTCAAAAGTGATTGGGAAAGGAGGATCTGGTTCTGTTTTTGAAGGACAGATTTGTGATAAGCAGGTTGCTGTGAAAAGATTGGATGGCATTAATCAAGGGAAAAGGGAATTTTTAGCAGAGGTTCAGACTATTGGAAGCATCAACCACATATATTTGGTGAGGTTAATTGGATTTTGTGCTGAAAAGTCGCATAGGCTTCTTGTGTATGAATACATGCCAAATGGATCTTTGGATAGGTGGATTTTCCAAAGGCACCAAGAAGCGCCACTTGATTGGAAAACCAGAGTGAGGATCATCACTGATGTAGCAAGGGGGCTGGCTTATCTTCACACTGACTGCCGGGAAACAATCGTTCATCTAGACATCAAGCCACAAAATATCCTTTTGGATGAGCAATTCACTGCCAAGGTATCTGACTTTGGTCTTGCCAAGCTTATTGATCGCGAGCAGGGCAGTGTCATGACTAGATTGAGAGGCACACCAGGTTACTTGGCTCCTGAGTGGTTGACATCTGTGATCAACGAAAAGGTTGATGTGTATAGCTTTGGCATTGTCATCATGGAAATTATTTGCGGCAGAAGTAATTTGGATTACTCAGAGCCCGAAGAAAGCCGTCATCTCGTCAGCATGCTGCAGGACAAGGCCAAAAATGACCGGCTGCTGGACCTTATCGATCCGCGCTCCACTGATATGCAGTGTCATTTGGATGAAGTGTCGCGCATGATGAATCTGGCAATGTGGTGCCTGCAGGTTGACAGCCGCCGGCGCCCTTCCATGACCGAAGCCGTCAAATTCCTGGATGGTGCAATGGATGTTGAAACCGAACTTGATATGGACCTTGTAAACATAGAACTCATGGTGGCAAATAGAGCGGTTCGTGGGAACATTGCCGCAACTCTGCAGATAGACTCCGTCCTTTCAGGGCCAAGGTGAGCGCAAGCTCAAGGCTTGTAACATGAATTTGTATTCGTCCTGTGCACCATCCAGGATTTACATCCAAAAGTTGTGATATAGACATCTCCCGGTATCAATAGTTACATACTGTAGTCGCAAATTGCACTTCCCAGGTCACATTATTATTTTTCTTTCTGAACACTGTAATTCCCTGACCTGAATTTTGATCTGTGTGCATCTGTGGTGAGCTTCTGATCATCTCAATGAGCATGGGTTTCAGATTGATGTGCCAAAACCCCTTTCCTCGAAATAGGCCACTTTCCATGTAACCTTGTTGCAAGTTTCTCTTGAAGAAGGGCACTAGCAGGAACATTTGAACTAAAACCACGACACTTATTATGGATTGGAGGGAGTAGCTTTTTATGTGTCACTAACAGTAGCATGCTTGCTTTCCCCCAATTTGTATTTAGTTTGGCACATCTTCTCTTTACTAAATTGAAATTGCATTCAAATCGCGGTACACCGACTTGTTGGCTCCACTTGTAAGATTATTTTGGCTTCTCTCCATTTAGTAACTCGTATGTGCCCATTCTTCTATGAATCATTTGGAATTTTACACAAATGGCGGTACAAGTTCTTGGCTCCACTCATGAAATTTCCTTCGGCTCAGATCTCTTCTTTTATTTCCTATGGAAGTATTTAATGCAAAAAAAAAAAAAAACTTTCCTACGGATTTTTTATGCCACTATCCTTTATTTTCAAACACCCTCAAAATGATTGTTCCTACAATTTTCTGAAATTCTGTTGATTAAACGGCTGATTGGTCAACAGAATTTCTGAGAAGACATGTCCAGAGATTCCGAAGCAATTAAGGAACCTACTTTTGACTGGTCAATGAAGAAAACTGGTTTGTTTCTGGTTGGGCCATTGATCTCAAATGTGGTACTCCCTCCGTCCGGGAAAAGTTGTCCCCGTGGTGTTTTTTTGAAAACCCCCCCAGCGAATTCCCGACAAACCCGCAGCTCCCGCCGTCTCCCCCGCTCCTCTGTCGCGCCGGAGGTTCGCTCCCCTGCAGCTCGTCTTCTCCGCAGCTCCCCGCAGCGGCTCCCCCGCAGCACCCTGCATCGCAGGAGCTCTCCCGCCCCCGCCTCCGTTGTTTCCTCCTTCCTAGTTCCTCTCATCGTTCCCCATGGCAAATCACGGTGAGGAGAAGGAAGGTTGATTTTTTTCCGATCTGCTATCCGACGGCGTCCTTCCTCGAGGGCGGCGAGTCGGAGCTGCCCCTGCGCGTTCTCAAACACCTCGTCGCTGTCTGGACGCCGTCGACCACCAAGCCTGTCTTCTCCAAGCATGCACCGCCGTGTGGGCCGCCGAGGCCGATGCGGAGCTCCAGGCCATCGAGGCCGCGAACGCCGCCGAGTCCGGCAAGAGTAGGGGCCGCCGCCTCCCTGACTGGTCCAAGACACCCGTCCTCACGGCCGCGTGCGCGTCCTCGCCGTCGTGAGTCTTCTCGCCCCCACTTGCCAAGGAGCGGCTACCCCCTCTTCTCGCCCCCCACTCCAAAATGCTTCTTTTGAGCAAGATCACTGAAAAATTAGTCTATCTTGAAGATTTGGAGCTTCTTTAGCAAGTTCACTGTAAAATTGAGCAAGCTCACTTCAAAATTTCTGGAGTGTATGTTCTGCGGTTACTGAATTTTCTGGAGTGTATGTTTACTGAATTTTCTGTTTTTTTTGGAGTGTATGCATTGGGGTGTTCCTAGGAGAGAGGATTCATGGCCATCCTAGCTAGCTGCTGGGTGGAAAACGTCTTAGGTTCACAGTATTCATCAAAGACTTACTACTGTTATGGTTGCATGAACAATCTGAATTGGTTATTACTCCTATCCTTTTACTCGATGTGCAGATGTGCAGATGTTGATGCAGTCTGAACCTTTTACTTGCATGACACTACTATTATGATTGTGTAGAAACATTATGGCAAAATACTCCTACATCTTGCCAATTATTGATGCTTATTTTTGTTTTTCTCTCTGTAGGAGCAGATTTGCTTCTGATCTGTATTCTACATGAGCAGCTTCTTCTTAGTCTTTGTAGTATCCATGTTGATATTATTCCAAATAAATTCAAATGAAATAAAAAATTCAGTCACTAGTGATGGATTATCCTCAGTAAAATTAGACCATGATCAGTTTAATGCTACAGTGAGGATGTTGTTAGTGAAGATGATCTTAGTGGTGATACTGTCACAACAAGAAGTTTAATTAGCAGTCCTTGATCTTTAGAACATCAAGGAAATTTAGTTGATGAAAGCACATTCCATGAACATCAAGGAAATTTCAGTAAACTGCAGTAGGATTTTTCCAAGTTAGCGCTTGCAAAATTTGTCACTGTCAACTGAAACATGAGTGTATGTTTTCATTTTCCAAGCTAGTGCTTGCAAAATTTGCAAGCATTGTTCTTTTATTTATTTTCTTTGTACAATATGGCAGTAGAGACCACTTGCTCCTTTTCAATTTGGCTATACATCACTTGCTCCTTGTAAATTATTGCCAATCCACTATCAATTTTGATCCGCATAATTGTGCACTATTCCTCAGTATGATAATCCTCATGGGAAGATAATCTACTACTCCCAGTACTACTGCTCCCATGATCATGAAGTGTTAATCCTGATGTACCTTCAACATTTTCAGTTTACTGCAGTACCTGACGGCCTCTCACAGTCTGCAACCAGCCAACCACCTCTACTGGCTGCTGCCACTCCTCACATTGGCTAGGTAATTCCTCTGAATTTCTAAGAAAGCTATCCCCTGCTCTCCTTTGCAACAAGTGTATGAATTTTTAACTAAACTTCAACTGAAAAACTGTGTATCACTGTATAAAGGAGAAAATGACTATGAATTTAAGGTCTGAGAAAACTCTGTACGTACACTGTGTATCACTGTATCATGGAGCAGTACAGTACTGAAGACATCTCCATAAATGAATTTTGGCAGTTTACAATTTCAGAGTTTGGAGTACTAGCAATTATCTTCGGCAAACAAGTTTACAAACATCTCCATAAATGAATTTTACAAATTCTCCATAAATGAAGACATCTCCACAAATTCTCCATAAATGAATTTTGCTTGTACGTGCACTGTGTACAAGCAAGATAAATTCAGCAAGACAAGTTTACAAATTCCCCATAAATGATTTTTAACAGTTTACAAACATCTCCACGAATACATGGAAAGACAAGTTTACAAATTATCTTCAGCAATTATCTTGCAGGTTCATAAACACTTGAAAGAGCAGTCACAATAAATTCAGAGTTTGGAGTACTATCAAATTAACTGAACCCTGAAACCTGAAAACTGAAATTTCAACTGAATTTTACCATCTTCATCCTGAGGAACACGAGCTCTGGGCTCTGGCGGCAGCACAAGGAGCAGGGCAGAGGAGCAGGACCTCGCGGCGTGCTTCTTGCCGCGCGCCCAGTCCTCGGCACCGGGGGCGAGGGGCGGGGCGGGGTCGGGCTCCTCGATGTCGCAGGCGCCGGAGGCGACGCTGTCCCCCCGCTCGCCGGCGTAGCCGCTGCTGCTGGGGCTGGGCGGACCGGCATCGCCGTAGCCGTCCTCCTCCTCCTCGAGCCCCTGGAACACATCCCTCCTCCGGGACGCGGCCGTGCTGCTCCCGCCTCTGGATGCGGCCGTCACGTACCCCTCGTCCTCGTCCTCCTCGGAGATCTCGTGTCCGGCGGCGGCTAACTCTGCGGCCAGGTCAACGGCGCGGAGGGAGAGCGCGGCCAGGGCCTCGCTAGCGGGGGCCGGGTCGGGGGCCAGGGCCTCGCTCCAGTTCTTCCCGATGAACACGGAGCAGCAGGAGCTTGAGCAGCCTCCGTGTGGCCGGCGCAGGTTGGCCATCGTCGAGCTCTGGGCCCGACGGCGACGGAGGAAGGAGGAAGAAGCAGTGGGGGGCTGATTAGCAACAGTTTAAAAGGTGTAAGGTTTTTTTCGCAAAATTACAAATGAACTAGGCGCGGACAACTTTTTCCGGACGGAGGGAGTATTTTCTTTCTATATATAAATGCGCTGTAATCTCCAAGTATAATAGATGAAAAGACGTGTCGTGTTCGCTTTTTCTTCATTGTGTGTGGTTGCCACAGCCAGCTGGAACCCATCCTATCTGTGCCATACCGCTCTTGCTCAACCAGTAGGTCCTGTAATCTGAATCCTTTGTTCCCCACACACATTGCTGCAAGCTGTCAAGCCCCTCAAAGTACTTATCTGTTCTTGCTCCCCTCACCTTCATCCTCCTGCTCTCTCATACAAGCACGCTCATGGCAAGCATAGGGTGGCGCTGGCACCAGCATGTGCGGAGAGACTAGCGCCAGGTACAAGGCGAGTGGTCCAAATATAGAATTGATGTTTTGAGTTCAGTTGTTCTTGTAGCCATGCATCATTCAAAGATCTTAATCCTCTTTCTCCTTGTTACCTTTCCTTCTTCCAAACTTGCCATGAACAAATCCTTTGCTTTTGATGTGGGGCTTGGCACCATATGGCGAAATAATCCCTCCCTCCTCCACAACACTTCTCCACAAGATAACTTCTCCTTGCGCATTATTCTCCATAATGCTACACCCGTCCTTCCATTTGCCTGCGGCTTCTTCTGTGCAGGGCCTGCAGCTACCTGTGATAACTACATATTTTCCATCTTTGTTGTCAATATCTACACGATAGGTGGTAGGTTCTTCTTTGATTTGCCTGCGCCTGAGGTAGTCTGGTCTGCCAACCGTGATCGTCCAGTCAAAGAGAATGCTCGTGTCCAACTTACTGAATTTGGGGACTTGGTGCTCTATGACGCTGATGGAACACTAGTTTGGTCGACCAATACTGCAGAGATGTCTGTTGCTGGCATGAATCTTACCAGCACAGGCAACCTTGTGCTGTTAAATCAGTCAAATATGCAACTCTGGAGGTCCTTCGATCACCCAACTGACACACTTGTCACTGGGCAGGTTCTACAAGTGGGGCAGAAGCTCATGGCAAGCACCTCGACGGCAAACTGGGACAGTGGAAAATTTTATCTCACCGTCCTCCCTGATGGCATGTATGCATTTGCAGGAATTGATACTCCTCTGGCATACTATCGGAGCCCCACAGGTGGAACTGTCATGACAAACAGGTCAGCATATGTTGTACTCAAGAATGGCAGCTTGGAGGTGTTCACTTGTTTCCGGGATACAGAGGCACCGGATTACCAGATCCAGCTGCCCAGGGATAACTATGGACGGGTGTTTGTGAGGCTAGAGTTCGATGGGCACCTGAGGTTATATCAGATGCCAAACTACAAGTCGAGGTTATATAATATGCCAAACAACAAGTGGGTGAGTTCAGATGTTTTTGATATGACCGATCCTTGTGCTTATCCTCTAGCGTGTGGTGAATATGGTATTTGTTCGAATGGACAGTGCAGCTGTCCGGATGCTGCCATTGGGCAATCCGGATTGTTTGAAGTAATTGATCCAAGGGAGCTTAATCATGGCTGCTTGCCAATAGGTTCATTATCCTGTGATTCGGCACAGAAGCCTAGGCTTCTTTCTCTTCCCAACATCACTCGCTTCAACGGTGTCTACAATTGGACAACAAGTGAAGAGCGATGCAAATTGTCATGCTTGAATGATTGTTCGTGTAGGGCTTCTTTCTTCCAGCAGTTTGACAACTCCACTGGTTACTGTTTTCTTGCATCTGACATATTCTCCATGATAAATGCAAATTCCCCGGGTTACTCAAGCAATTTTAGTTCTCTGGCATTTGTTAAAGTTAACGGAGCTACCCGCAACTTTGTGCTATCTCAAGGAAAATTAACCGTTGTATTGGCCCTTGGTTCTTCAACTTTTATTGCTTTAGTTGTTGTTGCAGTGCTTGTAGTTTTACGAAGAAATAGGGCAGGGCCATTAGAAGATGATGACATTATCGATCAGTTACCAGGGCTACCTGCAAGATTTTCTTTTATGGAGTTGAAGTCGGCAACTGAAGATTTCTCAAAAGTGATTGGGAAAGGAGGATCTGGTTCTGTTTTTGAAGGACAGATTTGTGATAAGCAGGTTGCTGTGAAAAAATTGGATGGCATTAATCAAGGGAAAAGGGAATTTTTAGCAGAGGTTCAGACTATTGGAAGCATCAACCACATATATTTGGTGAGGCTAATTGGATTTTGTGCTGAAAAGTCGCATAGGCTTCTTGTGTATGAATACATGCCAAATGGATCTTTGGATAGGTGGATTTTCCAAAGGCACCAAGAAGCGCCACTTGATTGGAAAACCAGAGTGAGGATCATCACTGATGTAGCAAGGGGGCTGGCTTATCTTCACACTGACTGCCGGGAAACAATCGTTCATCTAGACATCAAGCCACAAAATATCCTTTTGGATGAGCAATTCACTGCCAAGGTATCTGACTTTGGTCTTGCCAAGCTAATTGACCGCGAGCAGGGCAGTGTCATGACTAGATTGAGAGGCACACCAGGTTACCTGGCTCCTGAGTGGTTGACATCTGTGATCAACGAAAAGGTTGATGTGTATAGCTTTGGCATTGTCGTCATGGAAATTATTTGCGGCAGAAGTAATTTGGATTACTCAGAGCCTGAAGAAAGCCGTCATCTCGTCAGCATGCTGCAGGACAAGGCCAAAAATGACCGGCTGCTGGACCTTATCGATCCGCGCTCCACTGATATGCAATGTCATTTGGATGAAGTGTCGCGCATGATGAATCTGGCAATGTGGTGCCTGCAGGTTGACAGCCGCCGGCGCCCTTCCATGACCGAAGCCGTCAAATTCCTGGATGGTGCAATGGATGTTGAAACCGAACTTGATATGGACCTTGTAAACATAGAACTCATGGTGGCAAATAGAGCAGTTCGTGGGAACATTGCCGCAACTGTGCAGATAGACTCCGTCCTTTCAGGGCCAAGGTGAACGCGAGCTCAAGGCTTGTAACATGAATTTGTATTCGTCCTGTGCAGCAGCATCATTTAGATCCTAAAGTTGTGACATAGACATCTCCTGGTATCAATAGTTACATACTGTAATCGCAAAAAAATGCACTTCCCAGGTCACATTATTATTTTTCTTTCGGAACACTGTAATTCCCTGAAGTTTGATCTGTGTGCATCCGTGGTGAGCTTCTAATCATCTCAACGAGCATGGGTTTTTGATCGATGTGCCAAAACTCCTTTCCTCGAAATAGGTCACTTTTTGTGTTGCAAGTTTCTCTTGAAGAAGGGCACTGGCAGGATCATTTTGTCGCCTGATGATGTCCCTCCAGTCTTGTATTCTACTCCATCCGTAAACTATTATAAGAGTGTTTAGAATACTAAAATAGTGATCTAAATACTCTTATATTAGTTTACAGAGGGAGTACCTGTAAACTTGCTGTAGATCCACATATCATTGACACCAACCGAAGAAACAAGCAGCTGTGCAGGTTAGATAAATCCGGTGGTGGTGTGTTGCATCTCGGGATGACGGGTGTGCTTCTTGTAGCATGTGCTTGAGTTGGGGTTTTCCTATGTGGTCGTGGTTTAGTGATGATTTTTGCTCGGTTTCCTTAACCGGGCAACTTCCTTATATATTTTTCTAAAAATCACCCCGCGGGGGCGGGGGAGCTCCGTACCTGAATATATTTCTCGATTTCGTATCTCAACGTTTGCCTGATTACAAAGATGAATTACATAAGCACGTGTAAGCATGATAAGAAGTAGGAACGGCACGGGGAGGCGGCCTGCTTGTGCGCCGGTTTCTTTATCCGGTGTGTCTAGAGTATGAGATCGTCGATGAAGATGTTGTGGTGGTTCTGCTGCCTGAAGATCGTAGCGTTTCTGGAGTCCCAAATAATGTTTTGAGCTCACCCGCAAAAAGACAAAATGTTTCAGCGGCATTCTTCTTATTA
>LR738715.1:679577292-679657851 GCA_902687465.1 Secale cereale | reverse complement strand
GGCATTTCTTTCTTTAAAATAAAACGGGATTAACAAGGTGGGCCGCCAGCCCGCGAAGCCCAAGTTTCAAAAGGTTTCCAGCCCATAGTGGTGCGTGCTAACTGCAAAAAGACATGGTGGAGTGGATCTCTGGAAAATCAACGGCACCGCATGAAATTCCGTCCAAAGCAAAGATATACTACTGCTGCCGTAAAAGGCATGAAATTCCGTCCAAAGTAACAGGAGCCTCTGCTATCGCGCAGCGCGCAACCCAAACAAGCTTACAGACAGGCTTGAAAAGACGTAACCCAAACACAGAGAGAGAACCGGCGGTAAAAAAACTAACAGCAGTCGCGGTCGCGAGGCGAATAAGACAGGCGGTAAACGCAAACATGGGCGCGCGGCCCCCAAAAGGATCCTTCCCAAATCCCGAGGCACAGCAGCCACACTGCCACAGCGAGCGGCAGCGGCCTCGCTCCGTCGCTCATCCTCACGAGTCACGACGACGACATGCGCACCTACGTAGCACACAGTACGTGAAGGAGCAGCAGGAGCAGGGCACAGGGATCACCTCGCCTCACGCGATCGATCGCTCGCTCACTGGGCGATGCCTGATGATGATGAGCCGATCTTGCGCCAAAGTCCGTGCCCGCTTTACTTTCTCGGTCCCGTCGCTCGCCCCGCCACCGCCAGGCGCCTCCTCCTGTGCGATGCCGCTGCGTGGCGTAGCCGTGGCGAGGCGGCACGCGGGGAGAAGAACCCAAGAATGTGCCAGTGCGAGCGCGAGCGCGACGCGAATCGAATCCGAGGCGCGAGGTCTCAAAGCACTTGGCCCCGTGGGGAGAAAGGCGCGTGGCCGAAAGGCGCCACACGCCTCGTGTCGTGCTCTGGCCAAGCCGGTCGCTCAGCCGGCGCGTCCTCGACCGTACTGCATGTGCATGTTACCAGCGCGTGGGCCGCACCGCCTGCGCCCGCGTCCGTCTGTGCGTCAAGGATGCGGCGTGCGGTCGGTTACAACGATCACGTACTGTACTCGTACGTGTCAAGTGTCATACAGCTTCCGTGCACTCTCCTTTCCTTTCCATTCCTTTGGCCCGTGATCACCCACGGTCCGAGATCGATCAGCTCATGAGTCGTAGACGCACGGCGGCCATCCTTTTGAACTTGCCGCATGCCGATGCCATCCTTAATTTTCCAGAAGAGAATAAACGAGCCCTCTGCATTAGCCAGAGCTCGCTGCAGCAGCAGTGGTATCTGAACTCACAGTCCAGGCCATCCCATCTCCTCTCGGTCCTCCTCTGTACGCGTCCGATTTGCGTAATCACGTACTGCAATTAATGCGCCGATCCCTGAACTAACTTCTCTCTAAACATGCACTGTTATATTTGCGGGGACCGTACGTGCCCGCCATCGTTCTCCACCGATAAACTCCACGAGAGATGGACCAAAGCTGCCACCACCAGCAATAGCATTGCCCGGCCTCACCGTGTAGTATGCATCGCCTCGCCACGAATGCCCACATGGGCGTGCCACCTTTCGACAGACCCGGACGCGGACAGGTCGGCGGCACTCATGGAGCCCCCGTCGCTACCAGCCAGCCATACGCATGGCATGGAGCATCGCCGTAGTCGGACGAGAGGGAGCAATTGCCCGTTAAAGTAAGCATTCCAGGCTAGCTAGGGCTTAACGACTAAGCCACCATTCTTTAGGCAAACAACACCCGATTTTTTGATATTAAGCCGGCCGGTCTCCCCAAACACTCCAGAGACAAGCATACATGGGGGCAGCAGGGCGATGCGGTGAGCTGGTACGTACGTATACTAGCTACCACTACCGAATTTTTGACAAAAAGGACCCCCTGCCCAACACAATTGCCAGAAAAGACCCCTTGCGGATGAAATTGACAAAAGAGACCCCCTCGGTCGGCAGGCGCGCCGGCCGACACGTGGCACCTGCCGCCACGCACCGAGGCGGCAGGCCTGTTCACGCATGCGGGGACGGACTTCACGAACCAATACGGGAAACGGGGCGAGTGAAAGGTGCTGCCGCCACGGGATGTGGCGACGCGTACTGTTCATGCGAGATGAACAGTGTTTTTCGAAGCATGAACAGTGCTTTCGAACCCTGAACAGTGATTTTCGAAAAAATTAAAACCATAGCAGAAGACAAATCGAGTGTTCTAAGTGGGTGCAAAATCTCAGATTTTTTTTAGTTTTTGAGTTTTTTTTTAAACACTGTTCACCCCCGCATGAACAGTACACTCCGCCACATCCTGTGGCGGCAGCTCTGTTCGCTCCCCCGTTTGCCATTCTGGTTCGCGAAATTCGTCCCCGCATGCGTGAACAGTCCTGCCGCCTCGGTGCGTGGCGGCAGGTGCCACGTGTCGGCTGGCGCGCCTGCCGCCACGACCAAGGGGGTCTCTTTTGTCAATTTCATCCGCAAGGGGTCTTTTCTGGCAATTGTGTTGGACAGGGGGTCCTTTTCGACAAAAAATCACCACTACCTGCCCCTGGCCATGCATGCACGTCTGCTCACTGGCGGCAAGTATTACTAGTTTTGTAGGAGTATATGGTTTCTAACTTTGGCCAATATGTGTCCTGGGTGGATGATTGCGAAAAAGCTCTATACATTTGACCGGCATCATGTCGACCGTCTTTGTTGCCTGCTCCTACGTGGCAGCAGCCGTGCATGTGCGCGCTCCGGCTCTAGGTCGCCTAACATGTGGGGAGAAATGATCGATCGATATATATGTTGGTGGTAGTACTACATCGCTAGCTTTGATCTTGATCGCCTGCCTGCATCGATCGCTTTTGGCTCGTTATGATTGGGGTGGTCAGAAACCGGATCACACCGATCGATGCCGTCTAGTGTAACGCTTGACCAATGACCATGCAACGCCTTTTGAATATTTTGGGGAGAGATTCGGCCAGGGGCGGAGCCAGGAAATTTGGCCATTGGGTTCACTCCATGACTGGTTGTGAGAACTTAGTATGTGAAGTGTAAAGTATAATTTTAAATTATCTTACAACAAAATTAGAGCACCCAAAAACAACATAATGAATAGAAATACGGTATCATATATCACACATTGTGTTGCATTAAAAACTGAAGAATGCAAGACATACCCGTTCAATAAAATTATAAAATCACTTGTTTACATATTATAAATAGAGTAGCATCAGATAATTTTGTAGCTCCACGTGTAGCTTCTCATCTTCCTTGAACACAGAAAAATAAACAAGTTAGTTTGACAAGTTTAGAATAAGTACTAACAAGAGAAATAATATTGTAAAGGCACTCACATTTTAGAGTGTCCCCTTTCGATCTTTCACCGTCTTAAAAATATTAAACACTGCATCATTGCTAATGGTAGAAAATATATCTTTCTCCACATAGCAGATTAGACAATCACTCATGAATTGATCACCCATTTTGTAGCGTAACTTTTTTTTTACAACATTCATAGCTGAAAAGCATCTCTCCACTGATGCAGTGGCAACTGGCAATATCAGTACTAGCTTTAGAAGATGATAAACCAAAGGAAACGTAATATGTTTATTTGTTTCCACCATTAGTTTAGCAAGATCAGCAATTCCGTTCAAATTGGCGAACCTTTCATCTGCTCGCACATTGTCAATGTAAATGCGAAGTTCAGGACCAAGATCATCCAATTTTCTTGAATCAAAGTCATCTGGATAAAACTCAGCTAGCTTCACTAAGCTGTCCAAGTTAAAAGCAGCAAAGGAGTCTTTTGGGTTGAAAGAAGCCATGTGTCCAAGCAATGCAGAATTTACCTCATTGAAGCGGTCATCAAACTCTTGAAGCTGCCAATCAATGACAGAATTAAGACACTCAATTCGGTAATGTTGAAGGTTTGTCTTATTGGTTTTGTGCCGTGGTTTGTGTCGATTAACATATTGCTCCTGCATGTTTACATTCTCAATGTGATGCTCTTCACAGAATGAATGTGCCTTCTCAAGAAGTGAGTCCCATCCATTATCCCTTAGTTCTTGCAGCTCATTCCTTGTTGACTTCACACATGAGATGGCATTCAGGATGTCTTGATCCTTCCTTTGTAAAGACTGTGACAAAGTATTTGCATTTCCCAATATATGCAACATCATGTGCAAATAGAAAACAAAATCAAAGGTCTCAAAATATGCTACAAGACCACGTGCCTGACATTTCTTATCACTTTTGCCTTCTTTCTCAACATATTTCAGAACAGACATAATTGATGGGAACAATTTCACGAGACTTGAAAGAGTCCGGTAGTGTGAGCCCCAACGTGTGTCCCCGGCTCTTTGAAGAGTTTGTTCTTGATTTAGCCCTGTGCCAGTGCTAATCTGCCCACTACCTATGGCTTTTATTACCTCCTCTCGATGTTTCTCTCTAATCATATCCTTTCTTTTGCAAGAAGCTCCAACCACATTGAATAAAACTGAGATCATGTAAAAAAAATCTGCAATATCGTCATGCTTCTTTGATACTGCCACGATAACCAACTGGAGCTGGTGAGCAAAACAATGCACATAATATGCTGACTTATTCTCTTGCATAATCTTTGCTTTCAAGCCATTAAACTCACCGCGCATATTACTAGCCCCATCGTAGCATTGGCCTCTAACCTGCTTTATGCTTAGTCCAATCTCAGTGAATAATTTTTGAAGAGTAGCCTTGAGACAAGTTGCTGATGTTTCCTTCACATGTTCAATTCCAACTAACCGTTCAATGATAAATCCACGCTTGCTAAGATATCTCAAAACAACTGCCATTTGCTCTTTGTCGGACACATCAGTGGCTTCATCAATCAACAAACTAAATACATCACCCCCAATTTCATCAATAATATAATTTAAAGTTATCTGCACAAAAGATAATTAACTTATTAGGGAATATTTGTTATTTGCAAAAAAACATAAATAGAGGCAATTAAATTTGATGTTACCTTTGCAAAATAATTTGCAATTTCCTTTTGAATATCTCCACATACCCACTTACAGTTTTTAGGAGCATTCACAAGAACTACATTCCGTATATCTTCATTCTGGTTTGCCAAAGTATGTACCAACTCTCGGAAATTTCCCTTATTTTTTGACTCCTCTGATTCATCATGGCCCCGGAAAGCTAAGCCTTGATGCAACAAGTATCTCACCGAATCAATGGAAGCATCAAGCCGGATTCGATTTTGCTTTTTTGTAAGATCAGTTTGCTTATCAAAAGCAACATGAATTGACTGGTCTTGATTCATCAAAGCATCACATCTTTTTACTGCTACATTATGAAAGCTATTAACATTACCCTTACCCTCATGCGTATCTAGTCTGCTTTTCTTGTTCCAACCATTCCAACCGTTAATTGCAAATGCATCACTTCCAGCTTGTCCCTCATTGTAATCTCTGAAAAGGTAGCAACACAAACAAAAAGCCTTATGCACTTTGTCACTATACTCAAGCCAACGATCATAATCGTTAAACCAATCTGGATTAAATCGGCGTTGAGTATCACCAATCTCCCTCTGTGGGTAATCAAAATCAGATGGTGGCCTGTAAGGTCCCCTCATTAAATATTTGCGCCTAATCTCATCTTGCTTTTTTGGATTTCTTGTGTACTCTGAAATTCTTTTTCGATCAGCCGGATCATAAGGCAACTCATCTAAATTAATTTCTGTATGAATAGTAGGCTTTGGGAGACTAGCTGCAGTGACATTTGATGCACTTAGCCTACGTCTAGTGGGTGACCTTGATGTGTTTGTATCATTATCTCGATCTGGTGACCGAGTTTTCTTCGAAAAATACCGCTCCATAGCCTAGATCAATCAAAGTTCATGGAGAAATACGAATCAAAAAACTAGGGCAAAACAGTCACCGCCGTACCGGTGTTTTAGGGTAGATAAAACATACAACAAAGGAGAGGAGATGCGGCTATATAATCTAATTACCTCAAATTTTGGGTTTCAGTATTACCGATGTCGATCAGCAGCCGTCTAGTTGCCGCGGGCGTGCGGCGGCGGCAGAGGCGTCGAGCGCCACGAACAGGCGAGATTGGAATTAGAAAACGAACGAACCGTGCGGCTGCGTGAGCTTTTCTCGTAAAAAGGATTACGTGACTCACGCACTCACGTTCTGATAAAAGGATTATGTGGGCTTTTGCCTTCTGGGCCCTTTCTTTCACGTACGTGATATGTGTTGGGGTCAGCCGGAATATTTTATTGGGTTCACATCTCTCAAATACGTATATACATCCACGTACGAGGAAAGGTCCATTGGGTTCAGTTGAACCCAATAACTATAGGCTGGCTCCGCCGCTGGATTCGGCCGATACCCAGTTTTGGCAAATTGATCGACCCAGCAGCATTTTCGTAGCACTAGAATATATACTCCTATTAGCCACCCAACGGTCTTCACTTCCTTTTTGAAGGCAAAAACGACGTTGCCAAATAAAAATACAGATGAAATAATGTTGGCCGCCTCCTGTTCAGGAATCCGATCCTGACAGTTGAACAAACACCATCTCATCCGGTACCGTTTGAACGTTGTTTCGGTTAGACGACATGAGAGACGAGAGAGAAAACGAACCATGGAGAACTGCGGCGTGCATAAGCATGCACTACTACTGCTGCAGAGTACTGCAACCGCACATCGCATCCCCTGTTGATACACCTCCCTCCCTCGTGATCTGTTCATCTGTGATCCTTTTACTGTTATTACCAGATGGAGCTGCGGCAGGGGCAACGGAAAAGGAGGAGCGGCCATGAAAGACAAGCCCCCCGGAGTGGACCCGCCTTGAGGAGAGCTGGGAGAGTGCTCGTGAGATCGCAAGGGATGGAATCCGAAGGAGGAGCAGAGCGCTGCACAGTGTGCGGCCATGGACCATCTGGTCGGAGAAAGAGAACGACGGCTCACTGGGCGATTGAATGTGCGCGCGCGAGGTGGTACCCAGAGCTCGCTCCTCGATCGCTTCACGTACTAGTACTACAAGTTCCATGAACCTGCTCGCGGCAAATTTTCGTGTTTTGACCATTTTTCGAAACTTATTCATGATTTGACCCTACTTTATAAAAATTTTAGGATCTGACTCTTTTCTTATCACCAAAGCCTCTGACGGTAGGGTATAACAGCCTACCGTCAAGGCCCCTGACGGTAAGGTATAACAACCTACCTCCAAGACCCCTGACGGTAGAGTTGTTTTTTTCCTAAGTACGAAAAACAGTGCATGCTCGCACCTACCGCCAAGGTAGGGTTGTACAGGCTACCACCAGCCCGTTTGACGGTAGGAGTGTTTTCTACCGCAAGGCCCTTGACGGTAGGTTGTTATACCCTACCGCGAGGGGCCTTGGCGGTAAGAAAGGGTCAGATTCTGAAATTTTTACAAACTAGGGTCATATTTCGATTTACTTTCAGAAAAGGGTCAAAACACGAAAATTTGCCCCTGCTCGCTCGCAGCTTAATTTGCCCTTTAATTCCACGGCGTGTATTGTTCGTGAGCCGTTCATGCCTCGCTCGACCTCGAAGGCTATATATGATTTCGGCTTAATTAACAGCACGAGATGATGGCGCTGGTGTACTGTAGCTGACCTAATAAACTCTGGCTAAAACGGGCAGAACTGGTCTGCCCAAACATGAGAAAAAAACAAGCTAGTAATCTAACTTTTGCTTCTAGGAAGAAAACAAGTAGGCGTAGGTGAGGCTGTAGAGTAAGTAGCAAATTAAAACCCACTACCACTAGTGAGGAGGAGCAGGCTGGTGTTTACGTGCTTGTCATGTTTCGCTTGTCAGCACCTGCCCCCGAGCCTTGACAAATGGACATTGGGCTGGCTAGGCGGCGGCTACATACACGTAGGTATCATCCAACGTTATTATAGAGTGATGTATAGACGAGATAGAGAAAGTAGAGCACCAGAGTGGATCACAGGCGAACAGTAAATAGTAGATCATTGAATTCATCAACCTGTCGGGCTCATCACGTAACTACACTTGTTTAATCTACTATGCTAGTGGCGCACATGCAGTGTTTTGCAAAACTTTTGTTAGTAATTTGATCGACATAGGGGGAGCCTACATGGTTGGTCAACCTCATTCATTGCCATTGAGGGAGGTTCATGATTGAGAACCAAGCTTTTGATCAAGGAACAGAGCCCCCTCCATCCCCTAGATACCCGATCGCAAAGTGATCCTACATTATCTCGATCGCGGACTATTTTTGACGAGAAGAAAAAAGATCATAATGTCGTTCCTCAGCTGATCCTCAAAAAAAAAAAAAGTCGTTCCTCAGCTGGCTGCACCACCCACTGTAATTCCGGGGCAAAATCGACGAAGCAGCCCGGTCAAACCACCCACTGCACCTCCACTCAAGGATACTCCACGAGGAGGATCTTCTTTCGGTCACGAGATAATATAGTTCTTCAATGGCTCTACTTCAATGGTATCTGGAAGCACCGTCGGAGCAAAAATTCCACGACACGTCCGTCACCGTGGAAAGCGGGGGGAGAAAAAGGAAAGCGTGCGCAGAAACGAGGGGGGCGAAAAGAGAAGGCCCGAATTAAAGCGGGGAACCTCGCCCGGCACGTACGTACGTGCTTTCGTGCTCCGTCACGGTACCAAAAAGGCCCGAGCTCAACTTCAAAAAAAAAAAGGCCCGAGCTCCGACCAGGGAAAAGAAAGGTCCGAGACCCAGGGCCAGGCCACGACATTTCCGCTCCAAGTTCCAACAGAAGAAACCCGAGCGAAACGCTGGAAACTGCAGGCACGCGCGCACACCACGCCTACGCCTACGCACCGAGCGGCCAGAAATCCCGCGCAAAACGCCCGGGCGGGCACGGACGAGAAACGCGCCCAGGATCCAAGGCCGCCGAGCAAAGGTAGATAGCGAGGCGACGACGTCCGCGGCCACTGTGCGCCACCGCACTGCCAGTGCCCGCTGCCTCGGCGTCAGCGGGCAGCCCGTAGCCTCGCTCTCGCCCGTCGTCGTAGGCCTGCCGCCGCGGATCCCGAGGCAGGCCGGCGGCCGCGCGGGCGGTCCCCGCGGCTGGCCATGCCCATGCATGCAACACGCCGAGGGAGGGAAAGAAAAGATTCGGCCGCCGCGCGATCCCCGTTCGGCAACGGGCCCGCGTCCGGCCCTTTTCCCCCCTCCGTTTTGACCGCGAAGGAAAGCGCGATGGCGCATGGGCCCGGCCTGTCAGAGATGTTTTTTACTTTGCTTTTTGCGCCGTGATGATGATGATGATGATGATGATGGCCATGCTGTGCTGGGATATCGTTACGGCGCGTAACGGACCACGCCAGGGTTAATTTATGGCAAGATTTGGTCTCAGGCCGAATGTCTTCTCGTCCGTCTGATCGTATTAGTGCGTCCGCACAGTTTGCACGTACGTACACTACCAGAACCAGATGATGACGCGGTACAGTACATTGGAAATGCACACTGCACAGTAGAATGCTCATGAACGTATGCTTGGACGGAAAAGAAGAGGAAATTAAATCGCGTCCAAAACCGCAGGGACCTCTTTTGACCGAACCGTACAGAGTCTAGTATTTATTATTTTATCCCGTAAATAAACGCGGAGGGTAAAACGGGAAGGTGGTAAGAACCGAGCGTAAAAAATGGAGTAAATAAATAAATAAAGCCCATATTTCGCACTCGCGTTTAAGCCAGCCAGAGCAGCAGCATGAGGCAGCAGCTGCGTTCAGACCGCCAATTCCTCCTTCCGCCTCCTCCTTCTTCCTCCCCACAAATACTAAACAAACCAGCCAGCAATCGACCGAGAGATTGAGATTGAGAGAGAGAGCTGCGGCCGCAAGAAACAGCGAAGCAGCGCGGCGAGCACCGAGCCAGCCCTCGCAGATCCGGCGGCGGCGGCGGGCGCCGATGATGCACGGCCCCGCGGGAGGGAGCGGCGGCGGCCATGGGCTGGGCGGCACGAGGGTGCCCACGTGGAGGGAGCGGGAGAACAACCGGCGGAGGGAGCGGCGGCGCCGGGCGATCGCCGCCAAGATCTACACCGGCCTCAGGGCCTACGGCAACTACAACCTCCCCAAGCACTGCGACAACAATGAGGTCCTCAAGGCGCTCTGCAACGAGGCCGGCTGGGTCGTCGAGCCCGACGGCACCACCTACCGCAGGGTAATCCACCCGTTCCTGCTTGCTCCTCCTCGCAATCGCCTCAATTTGCTCCGCCGCCCGATATATCTGCGAGGCCATGTACTATATGCTTGGTAGTAGCTCATAGTAACAAGCGTAAGCCAGAGGTGGCGGCCGCGGATTCGATTTGCGTATTTTCTTGAGCGTGCTCGTGTGTTTGATCCGACCAGCTCTGGTGCTTGCGACGTGCGTGCTCGGTTTCTGCTTGGATTCGGCTGGTTCTCATGGGAAGTCAGGGGTTCTGCTTGGCTTAGGAATGCTGTGGTCATTTAGTTGCTTGAGAGGATTGTTCTTGGATGCGCCAAGTGCGATGCGCTGTACTCTACATCAGAGCTGATGGTTCTGGAGCAATTTCTCTCTTCCTTCTTTTTAACTGAAAATCTTCTTGGTTTATCAGGAATGCCGTGGTGATTTTGTTGCTTTTAGAGGATTGTTCTTGGATGCGCAAATTGCGATGCAATTTCTCCTTTGCTTTTAGTTGGAATTTTTCTTGCCTGCCTTTAGTTCAAAATTTTCTTCTTTGGTTTCTGCCGTGCTGTTTGGATTTAGGCTGTTTCTGTGTCATGTCAGCGGTTGCTGGAGATTCAAGCACGGGGAACGCAATGTCGCTTCCTCTGTTTTAGCAACTTCTGGAGTTATGATTCGTCAAAAAAGGAAAACGAACAAGTTTCGAACTGTTCGCTACTACTTGGGAGATGCTCCCCTTGTTTTTCTTGCGATTTAGGCAGTTCGGTTGCCAAGTGTGGGGAATGGGGTCTAGCTAGATTCAGGAATGGGGAATGCGACGTGGCTTCCTCAGTTTTAGCAGCCTCCTGATTTTGGATTTACAATAGATTCGTAATTAGAGTACCTCCTTAAAGAGAGGAACTTATATAATTAGGGGGCAGAAAATATTGTGCCTTTTTCTCATTAACTAGCAGTAATCTTTATACTACTTTTGTTTTTTTTACATGATCAAACTAAGATATTTCCTTCTGTATACGTGTTTCACTGGAGATCGCCACATTTCTTTTGGTCAATTTGTAGTTGGAAGCTGATGCGTCAATTCTTCAGTTCAGTTTTAGTGGTCTGATAGACTACATTTTAGCAACCTCCTGATTTAGGATTTCAATAATAAATCAATTAAAATCTCATAATTACCTCCTTACAAAAAGAGAAACTTCTATAATTAGTTTCATATAAGCTTTTTCTCAACAACTTGCGGTAATCTTTATACTAGTTTCTTGATATCAAACTGAGGTAGAGTATTTCCTTCTGTACAAGTGTTTCACTGGAAATCACCACATTTCATTTGGTAAAATTTATAGTTGGAAGCTGATGCATCGATTCTTTAGGTAAATTTTAGTGGTGTGATAGACTACATTTTTTCTGGAGGTATGGTACTAGACAAGCATGACCATGCCAGAGTGTTACATACCTGCATCCGGGTAGAATGATGTAAATAACGGTTCATATTAGAATCTACACACTTACATCCAGGCAAAATGATGTAAAAGGAAGGTTAACATTGGAAATCATGAATTACACTACTATATGGCACTCTTAATGGCCATGTTAATCTGAAAACGACGCTTTTGCTATGATCTTCCTGCCTTCTGCACATGCTACCATTGCTTTCAGCAACAAAAGTAGATACTTTACTATGCATTTCTTTGCATAGAATAAACCAGATTGTTGATTGTTCTGTTTTCCATGTTTCAGGGATGTAAGCCTCCTCCACAAGCGCGTACTGATCCAATGAGGTCTACTTCGGCAAGCCCCTGCTCTTCATATCAGCCGAGCCCACGGGCCTCATACAACCCAAGCCCTGCGTCATCCTCCTTCCCGAGCTCTGGATCCTCTTCCCACATCACTATTGGTGGCGGAAACAACTTCGTTGGTGGTGTGGAGGGAAGCTCCCTCATCCCGTGGCTGAAGAACCTCTCGTCGAATCCTTCATTTGCCTCCTCCTCCAAGCTCCCACAGCTTCACCATCTCTACTTCAATGGAGGTTCCATCAGTGCTCCAGTGACACCCCCGTCCAGCTCCCCGACTCACACGCCTCGCATGAAGACTGACTGGGAGAGCCAGTGTGTTCTGCCACCATGGGCCGGGGCAAACTACACCTCCCTTCCCAACTCCACACCTCCAAGCCCTGGCCACCACGTCGCTCCTGACCCGGCGTGGCTAGCAGGGTTCCAGATATCGTCCGCCGGACCCTCATCGCCGACGTACAACCTTGTTTCACACAATCCCTTTGGGATCGCTCTTGCAAGCTCGTCGAGGGCGTGCACCCCTGGACAGAGCGGAACCTGCTCCCCGGTGATGGGCGATCACGCGCCGGCTCACCACGATGTCCAGATGGAGATGGTTGACGGGGCACCGGATGATTTCGCCTTCGGCAGCAACAGCAATGGCAACAATGGATCGCCCGGGCTGGTGAAGGCGTGGGAAGGGGAGCGGATACACGAGGAATGCGCCTCGGACGAGCTCGAGCTCACCCTCGGGAGTTCAAAGACCCGTGGAGAACCACCCTTCTGATGAAGTGCCTGTCTCTTCGCCTGGTGGGTTTATCCTTGATATTTGGGCGGTGTTCTGATGCTCTACAAGCTCGGTGTTTGTCGAAAGAGAGAAGGGAGTTGAGGGATCGTTTCGACGATCCTCTGCAGATTATATCCATCCTCTTTCAGGGGTCTGGTCTGGACTTACATCTTAGCTACATTATGCAACTTTGTTAGCTTATTTCTTTCTTTTTTCTTACTTCAAAAAAATTTGGAAAGATGAAAAAACGGCAAGGAATGGTGGCAGGACACCTTGGACATGTGGAAGAAATGGAATGGCGGAGGCCGTTTATATCATCAGTAAGCAAAGCAGTAGATGCAAGTCCTGTGGCGGCCATTTATCATGTGCTCTTGCAATGCAAACATGTTTCAGTTGTCCTTGATATGACTGTTGTCGCTGCACTCCGTCAGAAGGGTGTACGTTGTATGTGGTGGACCATTCATTCATTGATTCTTTGTGTCTTTGCTGGTTACTTAGAGTTGTTGCAAATCCTTTTTATTCATCTTTTTGTTGGATCCTCTCAGCCGTAGCTCAGTGGCTGAAACCTAATCACTGGTGCCTGCTTTTGTCTGCTGCTTGGATCCTGGAGGAAGTACAAGTTCAAACAAGAAAACTACGTAGTGCCTTTCCTTTCTTTCCCTTGTTACGGTCGAAGTTTAGTTGGATTTCTGGACAAGAAGTCCATGATCTCTCTCCACCGCCACCGTCATTCCCGCCTCCGGCAGCCAACACTGCCATGCAGTGTCGCCGCCGGCAGTCTGCCACCATGGTCGGTCCTGCAACTCTCTGCCCTGCCCCGCCCTGCCTGGACCCCTAACCCCATACCCCAGGCCCCAGCTAATCATGACTCTTGTCTCAAAAAAACTTGGCGCATCAGATCAAACACACCAGCAGCAGGCCATGGTACGAACGTGCAGAAGACGGGCCTTTGCATCGCATCGCATTGTTTGTACGACGGTTTTCGGTACGAGATTACTCTCGGATGGCGGTGGGCGAGGGTTCAGAGGATTTTATAGTCCAACTCAACTAGAGCTTGTTATACCAGATCTAAAACAGCAGCCTGCTGAGTGTTGACTGACAATTTGTCCTCTTTTTTATTATAGATCAATAAATATATATAAGTTAGCTAAAGCTATGACAGCCTCAAACACCTTTATTTATTTATTGAAAATCAAGACCCTCTATTAAACCACGATCGAAGTTACAGCCTTAACTTTTGTCAAGTGTGAGCAGGTTTTGTGATGATTACACGACCAGCTTGATCCAAGCATGTCAGATCAGAATCCGAGCAGCACACCGGCACCTCCATGGCACAATCTCCGTGCAGGCCGGCCGTCATGATGGGTCAGCGGCAGCCAACTGAAAAAAGCTGGCCGCAGCCGCAAGCCCCACAGAAAGGTCTCATGCAGTACATGTACAACAGCACATGCCATCAATTATCATCCATTGCCATCATGATGATAGAACTGGGTAGCAAAAACTAACGTCCCGGTGCATGGACATGTACTGCACCGCTAGAACGAAATAAATTACACCAATCACAGGTGCCAAACCGGAAGCAAGGAGTGCTGCGGTACAAAAGATGGTCACTTTCCATGAACCAACATGTCCTTTTTGCCATACTTCATGTGATCTATACAAATTTATCCCAACATAAACAGAAAAGAGATTCAACACTACTCCCTCCGTTCCTAAATATAAGTCCTTCCTAAATATATGTCTTTATAGAGATTTCAACATGGACTACATACGGAGGAAAATGAGTGAATCTACAAATATGTTTATATACTCTGTATGTAGTCTTAAACATATTTGTAGATTCACTCATTTTCCTCCGTATGTAGTCCATGTTGAAATCTCTAAAAAGACTTACATTGAGGAACGGAGGGAGTATATGACGTTTTTTACAGAGGGAGTATTTGATAAGTTGTCTAGATGAAAGAGAGCCGAGTGAGCGCTCATATTGCAACAGTACGATGCCAGAGAAAGTTAAGACTGATGAAGAATTTTCTTTCCCTTTCATTTCTCGTGCAATTGTGATCATATGTACAACATTTACAGAGTGGTTTCTGGCACTGGATAGATGACCTGTTTCATGTACCAACGAATGGCAAACTGTACAGTTGCTTGACTGACACCCAGGAATTAGCAAACAAGCAAATTACCTAGAGACACTGAAGCTCCAAAGGCGACGACGGACAGGGACACAATGTGTGTCACGACATAAAAGAGAGAAATTACTTTCCGATCTTATCAAACAGTGTGGATAGAGCTTTGTAGAGAGTGGCAGCAGCAGGTGGCTTGGCCAGTGAACCAAGAAGGATTTCTGATGCCTTGACTGGACCGCCGTAGAATCGGGCATTTTCGTTGTTTCGGGTTGATACTACACTTCCATTGAGTGCGCATCCCACAAAGGCGCCTACCAGAGAGAAAAAGATGTAAGCATCAGAAGTGAGCGAAACAGAAACTGTGTATGACCGATCCGTAGAGATTACCAGATGTACTCATCATTGTCACCAATGGTACAAATGTAACATTCCAAACAAACATTATAAAAGAACTACATTTAGTTGGACATCAGTACGCACCCAACTTTTGTAATAACTGAAATCATAAGAGGTCATATATGCAATTGCCTTCGTATCGAAATATAAGACGTTTTTGTAGGCTAAACTAGCCAAAAAAATGTCTTATATTTTGGTACAGAGGTAGTACAATATTGAACGTGTCATTGTGAAATGATACCCAATAATTATACTAATAACTGTTTACAGAAGCAAATAATTACACAGCTAATACTGATACAACAGTCCAAAGTACAACTGCACTTTTTTCAGTTCAAGAAATCAGAATTGAGCAACATAAACTGCATGCTATGTCACGATTTTCAGCCACAAAGATACACAAATACATTTTGCAAGTTATAGCACACGTTGGTGCGTTGCTACAGATTTAAAGTACTCCATGTTTAACCATCCATACATGCTGTCATCCTAACCGTTCGTGCCAAATCCAACATGTGATGTAGCCCACCCCCGAATGCAGTACAGCTTATATGTAAAAATTTGTTACTCAGATACTTCTATACCACATGTTAATTTAACAAGTTGTCTGAATGTACTGCTAGAAATGTGGAAACCAGCAGTTGCAAAACTTGACCATCATGATTTCATTTTGTTCAATTGCCCAGAGGACAGAAGTACAAATTTGAATACACTAGTGTATATTTAGCCATAGGAGATAGCAATAGCCAGGTATGTGGCCCCGCTTACCGTAATATGTCTAAACCCTATAGGTCTATGGACCATTTTCTCAGGAATACAATTCTTGGTCAAGATCACAAATTGTCATAAGAAGCTAGAGGCTTCAGGAATGTTGGATATATGTGTAAACATCAAACTACTTCTACAGACAATCACAATAAAACTCAATAATATCTGATTATATATTGTTGGGTGACTAATAGTTCCCGAGTTACAAAAGCTATTTGTAAAAGCTACCAATTTGGCAGAATCAACAATGCCAAGTTTAATGTGAAATAAGGAGATAATGATTAATAATAATGTAAAACACACACAGATTTGTATTCATCATTAAAAACTAAAAATAAAGGGACCTGGCAAAGTGGCATCTACTCTAAGAACTAAGTGGTACTCAAGAGAAATTGTTTCCATCTATTTGCCGCCCTGGTTTTTAAACAGAATCAGCAAATTGGAAAAATATAGTCCAGGAGAAATTTGAACAGATAATAGAACGAAGTCAAGTCCTGCTCAGCCACTGATGATTTCAGCCATACCTTTGCTACAACTGTATGTGTAACAGGCAGCATAACCACCATCACCGGCACGGAAATCAGCCTCTGCCACCCGTCCAAGATGACCAGCCGAAGCACCGAAACCAGCCCCAAGTGACAGATGTGCATTTCCACTGAATGTTTTAATTGCATCAGTGTTCCTCAGAACAATGATGAAGTCAGCTAACTCAGCGCCAGCCTGAAATGCAGAATGCCGAAAAATATTCCATATGCTATCAGGACTTCATAATTATACACAAGCTTCTTTGATGGAAATAGAATACTAGAGAGGCCACTGACCTGAGCTCCATATCCAACCCCACAAGTAGATATGGCTGAAGGAGGGGACCAAGAACCATCAGCTCTGCGAGCAATAACGAGCCCAGTACCAATTTTGTATGTGACCATCATTCCAACCTTTACCACAGTAATTATAGCAAGCCCCTTTGCTTGTCTAAGAATTGAATCAGGAATGGACTTCTCTGGATTCAGCTTTCCAACCTAAAAAATGCATTTAATCATGGAAAGCTTGGCGTGTAGTGTTCTAGTTGATCCCAAATAACTAGCTGGACCAAATTAGAGAACATAAACAGGTACTAGATTATAGAATAGGCATACCTTACAATACCCATGTATAGAATTTGCAGCCTTGTATATCTCATACTCCATCGTTGGTGCCCATGGGAGATTTAACCATGACCTCAAGGTGCTCAGGTCTGTCAAATCTTTAGTCGGAAGTTGACAAGCACGACTTATCTGGTTCATCAAGTAAGGCTGAATACACTCAAGACGTACTCCACAAACATCACAAACCCTTTGAGGGTCTGAAGTTCCGAATTTCGGAGGCATCAAGCTTCTACCCTTTGAACAGCCGCCACAGAATATCCCACCACAAAAACGACAGTGATGGCGAGAGCAAATTACTGGATGGAAGCGTGCTCCACAAAGCATGCAAGAGGGAGCAGCACTATCAGGCAACCACTTTGTCGGTTCTGTCTCAAGCAGAGCATGTTCAGAACCAACACTGGCCTCTGCAAGTGTTTGAGAGTTATCATCCAAAGCTGCTTGAAGAAGGAAGTGTGAAACTAGAGACATGCTATGCCTCCCAAAATCATATGATGCAACAGATAATAATTTATCTTTTCCTGCAACAGCCATCTCAGCGAACACATCCCACATTGTCATCTCCCTAATGTCTTCATCTATGTCCCACTTATATTCGTCTTCTGCGAAGTACCCAGCATTAGAGACAAAGCCCTTTTGCCACTCCTCATGATCATGTTTTGTCATCGGTGGAACAGAAGGAGGTACCCAGATGCCAGTTTGTTGACGAAGTGGGCAATCAGAATGGATGTTTTCTCCTGATTCCTTCGGGGTCATTTCGTCATCGCTCTCATAAATATTGACAACACTAAGGTGGTCTTCCATGTCATTTTCCTCAGGATTATCTTTTGCCGCTTGCTCACATATGTGGATTCCCTGATATTTACAAGAAATCACAGCAATTGTTTTAATATGTCCACAGTAACACTTGCATAGAAATACAATTATGGGAATGAATTTAAAAAAAAAAGAAAAAGAGTTCCAGTCAACTGCTTATTCTTCTAAGGAACTTCCATTTATTGATCATAGGCAAGGCATGCATTTCCAAAAATATGCATCCATGCTTCTAAACATAGAATAGAAGATAATAAATTTACCACCAAACATTTCCTTATAGAGTAGCCTATACACTCACCTGCCAAACTTAAAACCAAAACCTGATTAGAAAAAAATGCATTTTGTTTGCCAATCCCAATTGGCAACCCTTCAAACCGCAGCCACAACAAACATCAAACCAAAACGCAAGTGCAAAGGCAAGAATTTCAATCGCTCAGACCCTCAACATCCCCAACAACACGCGCAGCTGGCTGCTACTCCCCGCACCAATAGAATTGCACGTGCATTCACCACGAACCTAAAATCCGTACCTTTTCACCAAGGGTTCGACTCCTCGATCCTAAGCACCCAATACGGCAATCCTTAACGCGCCAATGCTACGGCTAACCAGACGCGAGACTCCGCAATCGCAAACCAACCAAGATACAACTCATCACGCAACCCGGCTATTCCAATCTACAGAGAAGGCAAACTCAATCGGAGAGGGGCAGCTCGACTATTACCTCCTTGGGCTCCTCGTCCCACCTCACCGGCTGGTCGCAAACCCTAGCCTCGCCGCTGCCAACGGCGGCCGCGGCGGCGGCGTCGAGTTGCGGGGGCTCGAGGTCGTACGGCTCGACCGAGGGGTACAGGCGATCGGCCCCCTCCATGCCGCCGCAGGGGATCGGCGGCCCGGCGCCGGATCGAATCGGGCGGCGCGGGAGTTGGGGAGGATCAGGTGCGGAGAAGAAGACTTACGATTTGGGGCCCTTTTTTCGGGGTTTGGATTGGATTTCGCGTGATGAGGGAGATGAAGATGACGGGCGAGTTGGAAGCTGAGAGGGAGACGGGAGGAACACGTTAAAATCCCCAGGAAACTCAACGTGTATCCTAACAGCAATTTTGTGTGTGCGTGTAAACGAGAACAAAATAAACGATTGTGTTTGTGCCTTTCGCGTTAAGCCCCTCGCAGTTACGGTCTATATCTGTTTACTTTCCTGCACGGTGTCAATCATTGGTGAACTGGATATATGTATGCGTGTGGGCATTAGTTACGTTCCACAAAAGTAATACTCCCTCCGTTTCTAAATATTTGTCTTTCGCTTTAAAATAAAATAAAATATATATTTGTCTTTCTAGGCATTTCAAATAGACTATATAACATACAGATGTATATAGACATATTTTAGAGCGTAGATTCACTCATTTTGCTTCGTATATGGTCACTTGTTTAAATCTTTAGAAAGACAAATATTTGAAAACAGAGCGAGTATTATAGAATGAAGAAAAAAGAGAAAATATCACCGGTAGTCATACAACTTGCGTCACATGTTCAGTTTGATGCTCAAACTTTGAAAATACGGTTTTATGGTCATCTAACTTGTATCAAGCATGCAGGCACGGGCGGTTTTTTCCTACCCTAGCCGCCGCCATCACCAGGTGACTAAGGTGAGGCGATCTCTTTCCTCCGATCTCCACCGGCCGGGGCGCTGGCCCCCTTTCCCTTCAGCAGCTGCTCTGACGGCAGGAGGGAGGGAGGACCCCGTTCCTCCGCTCTGTAGTTAGGTTTTGGATTTGTAGGTCGTGGTGCATCGTTGGGGTGGTGGGAGCGGCGTCAGGATGAATAAATCTGCCTCAACTCCACTCCCACACCGGCGGTGCCCTTCATGACGGCGTGTCGGAGTTGATGGCATCGTGCCTCTGCCGATCCCTCATATCGACAGCGTTAGGGTTCATGGATGGTGTTGGCGAGGCGGCGGCGGTGACTCCATCAGGTGTGTCTCTCCTTCTACTATGTCCTCGTTGTTGTGGCGTTGTCTCCGACGTCATGGTGAAGCAGGGAGGTTTTGCCGTTCAGGAGTACGCGCATGCGGTTGTCTACGCAAGTGACAGCTGGAAGATGGAGTATCTTGTGTTGGGTCTATGGTCGATGGCTGGCAGTTCTGGTTTCCTTCTCCGACGTCGTCGTCATGCGAGGGTGTCAGTTCTGAAGTTCGATGGCGTGTCCGGAGACATGTTTCCCCGGTTTGATTCTTTCAACGGCTATGATTTTGCTTCTGGCAAACTACTTTGGAGGTTCGTAAAGCTGTTGATCAGAGATGGAGCCGCGTCGAGCTTGGGTGGAGAGGTGGTCTGTCTTTTTACCCTTTGGTAGCCGCTTAGGTGGTGTCGAAGGAAAGGGACATGTGCTGGTATTTTGCATAGGATTTTCCTATTTTTTCCAGTCATGTATTGTTGAGAGAACTTGCACTAGTGAATGTATGAACCCTAGGCCTTGTTTCCAAGCATTGCAATACCGTTTGTGCTCACTTTTATCATTAGTTACCTTGCTGTTTTTATATTTTCAGATTACAAAAACCTATATCTACCATCCATATTACACTTGTATCACCATCTCTTCGCCGAACTGGTACACCTATACAATTTACAATTATATTGTGTGTGTTGGGGATACAAGAGACTCTTTCTTATTTGGTTGCGGGGTTGTTTGAGAGAGATCATCTTCATCCTACGCCTCACACGGATTGATAAACCTTAGGTCATCCACTTGAGGGAAAATTGCTACTGTCCTACAAAACTCTGCGCTTAGAGGCTCAACACGAGTCTAAAAGAAGAAGGTTGTGTAGTAGACATCAAGCTCTTTTCTGGCGCCGTTGCCGGGGAGGCTAGGTAAGCGGCACTCACATCCCATCAACGAAGCTCTTTTCCGGGGCCGTTGCCGGGGAGGTGAGTGCTTGAAGGTATATCTTTAGATCTTGCAATTGAATCTTTTAGTCTCTTGTTTATCGCTAGTTTGTTTTATAAAAAGAAAAGTAAAAAATGGAATTGAGGTTGCCTCATATACTTCATCTTTTTAATGCCTTTCGTGAAAATGATGGAAAGGAAAATTGTGCCAAATTGTTAGAAGAAGAAGTCAATAAAATGTTTGGCACTAAATATTTGAATGATGAGCATGATTGCAATGTTGTTAGTATGAATTCTTTGAATATCCATGATGCTAATGATATGCAAAGCCACAAGCTTGGGGATGCTATGTTTGATGAAGATTATATTTTTAGTCCCCCAAATTTTGATGAGCAAATTTATTATGATGAAAGCATGCCTCCTATTTATGATGATTATTTTGATAACACCTATGTTATAAAGAATACTAATAACCATGAAACTTGTCATCATGATTTTAATCTAGTATCATATGATAATTATTTTGTTGAGTTTGCTCCCACTATTATGAATGAGAATAAATTTGCTTATGTGGAGACATTAAATTAGATAGAGCATTAAATATGTTTGCATATGTTTGCATGTTTAATGATTCTATTTGTGGAATACTCTTAGTGATTTTCTACAGTACGGAATGATAAGGTTTTGAGTTGATTTATACTAACTTATCTCATGAGTTGTGTGGATAAAGTTTTTAAGATTTAGGGAAACCGCGACATGAGAGGAATTAAGGAGACACAAAGGTTCAAGATTGGGGATACCCAAGGCGTCCCAAGATAATATTTCAAGAAGTCTCAAGCATCTAAGCTTGGGGATGCCTGGGTAGGCATCCCACCTTTCTTCATCAACAACTATCGGTTAGTATCGGTTGAGCCTAAGTTTTTTTCTTCTTCACATGATATGTGCTATCCTTGCAATGTCATTTTATTTTGTTTTGCTTATTGTTTGAATAAAGTACTTAAGATCTGAAATTCTTAAATGAGAGAGGGTCTTCTCATAGCTAGTTAATTATTTGACTACTCATTGATCTTCACTTATATCTTTTTGGAGTAGTTTGTTAGTTGCTCTAGTGCTTCACTTATATCTTTTTAGAGCACGGCGATGGTTTTATTTTGAACAAATTGATGAACTCTCATGTTTCACTTATATTATTTTGAGAGTCTCTAAACAACATGGTAATTTGCTTGGGTTATGAATTTAGTCCTAATATGATAGGCATCCAAAGAGGGTATAATAAAAACTTTCATATAGAGCACTGAAGTTGGATTCCTTATAATTGTTTTGAGATGTTAAGATGGTAATACTCCCTCCGTCCGAAAATACTTGTCATCAAAATAGACAAAAAGGGGTGTATCTAGAACTAAAATACATCTAGACGCATACCTTTTTATTCATTTTGATGACAAGTATTTCCGGACGGATGGGGTATTATAGTCATGCTAGTGGTAGTTTGTGAGGTTAAAGAGATAATTGTGTTAAGGGTTGTGATTCCCGTAGCATGCACGTATGGTCTTCTAACTATGTTACCAAATTGGAGCGCACTGTATCTTGATTGTTTATCTTTGCGTGAAGGTCGGGGGCGTGCGATGGTTAACTCATACCAACCTCCCCCCTAGGATCATGCATCGTAGTGTTTTGCTTTGAGGGCTAAGTAGATTTTTCACAATAAGTATGTGAGTTCTTTATGACTAATGTTGAGTCCATGGATTATACGCACTCTCACCCTTCCACCTTACTAGCAACTCTAGTACCGCACAACTCTCGCCGGTGCATCAAACCACCTTACACCCTTTCTCAAAATGACCATCATACCTACCTACTATGGCATTTCCATAGCCATTCCAAGATATATTGCTATGTAACTCCACCGTTATATTTGTTATGACACACATCATAATTGTCATATTGCTTTGCATGATCATGTAGTTGACATAGTATTTGTGGCAAAGCCAACGTTCATATTTTTCATACATGTCACTCTAGATCATTGCACATCTCGGTACACCGTCGGAGGCATTCATATATAGTCATACTTTGTTCAAGTATCAATTTGTAATATCGAGTTGTAAGTAAATAAAAGTATGATGATCATCATTATTAGAACATTGTCCCTTGTGAGATTATAAATAAAAGAGGCCAAAGAAGCCCAAATAAATAAAAGAGGCCAAAGAAGACCAAAAAAAGAGAGGCCAAAGAGCCCAAAAGAAAAAAAAAGAGAGAAAAAGAGAGAAAGGACAATCTTACTATCTTTTTCCACACTTGTGCTTCAGAATAGCACCATGTTCTTCATGATAGAGAGTCTCCTATGTTGTCACTTTAATATACTAGTGGGAATTTTTTATTATAGAACTTGGCTTGTATATTCCGATGATGGGCTTCCTCAAATGCCCTAGGTCTTCATGAGCAAGCAAGTTGATGCACACTCGGTAGTTTTCTTTTGAGCTTTTATACACTTGTAGCTCTAGTGCATCCGTTACATGGCAATCCCTACTCACTCACATTGATATCGATTGATGGACATCTCCATAGTCCATTGATTTGCCTAGTTGATGTGGGACTTCCTCCCTCCTTTTGCCTATCACCATCTTATATTCCACCCATAGTGCTATGTACATGGCTCACGCTCATATATTGCGTGAAGAGTTGAAAAAAGGTTTGAAAAAATAGAGTATGAAAGCAATTGCTTGGCTGACATCGGGATGGGCATGAGGGGTATCTTGTGTTAAGAAAAGGGAGCATAAAGACTATATGATTTTGTAGGGATAACTTTCTTTAGCCATGTTATTTTTGAAGCTTCGTAGATTGCTTTTGGTATGCTCGAAGTATTACTGTTTTGATATTGATAAACTTTTATTTTAAGTCGTATGGATCTGAACATACATGCCACAATAAAGAAGAATTACATTGATAAATATGATAGGTAGCATTCCACATCAAAAGTTCTGTTTTTATCATTTACCTACTCGAGGACGAGCATGAATTAAGCTTGGGGATGCTTGATATGTCTCCAACGTATCTATAATTTTTGATTGTTCCATGCTATTATATTATCTATCTTGGATGTTTTATATGCATCATTATGCTATTTTATATTATTTTTGGGACTAACCTATTAACTTAGAGCCCAGTGTCAGTTTCTGTTTTTCCTTGTTTTTGAGTTTTATAGAAAAGGAATACCAAACGGAGTCCAATCGAGCTAAAACTTTACTATGATTTTTTATGAACCAAAAGAAGCCCACGGAGTGCCGGAGATGGACCAGAAGAGTCACGAGGCCACCACAAGGGTGGAGGGCGCGCCCGCCTAGGGCGCGCCCCCATCCTTGTCGGCGACTCATGGGTCCCCCTGACTTGTCCCCGACGCCAAAAATTCTTATAAATAGGGAAAACCTAGAAAATAAACCTAGATCGGGAGTTCCGCCGCCGCAAGCCTCTGTAGCCACGAAAAACCAATCGGGAGCCCATTTCGGCACCCTTCCGGAGGGTGAAACCATCACCGGTGGCCATCTCCATCACCCCGGCGGTCTCCATGACGAGGAGGAAGTAGTTCACCCTCGAGGCTGAGGGTATGTACCAGTAGCTATGTGTTTGATCTCTCTCTCTCTCTCTCTCTCTCTCTCTCTCTCTCTCTCTCTCTCTCTCTCTCTCTCGTGTTCTTGATTTGGCACGATCTTGATGTACCGCGAGCTTTGCTATTATAATTGGATCTTATGATGTTTCTCCCCTTTACTTTCTTGTAATGGATTGAGTTTTCCCTTTGAAGTTATCTTATCGGATTGAGTCTTTAAGGATTTGAGAACACTTGATGTATGTCTTGCATGTGCTTATTTGTGGTGACAATGCGATATTCACGTGATCCACTTGATGTATGTTTTGGTGATCAACTTGCGGGGTCTGTGACCTTGTGAACTTATGCATAGGGGTTGGCACACGTTTTCGTTTTGACTCTCCGGTAGAAACTTTGGGGCACTCTTTGAAGTTCTTTGTGTTGGTTTGAGTAGATGAATCTAAGATTGTGTGATGCATATCATATAATTAAACCTGCAGATACTTGTGGTGACATTGGAGTATCTAGGTGATATTAGGGTTTTGGTTGATGTGTGTCTTAAGGTGTTATTTTAGTACGAACTCTAGGGCTGTTTGTGACACTTATAGGAATAGCCTAATAGATCGATCAGAAAGAATAACTTTGAGGTGGTTTCGTACCCTACAATAATCTCTTCGTTTGTTCTCCGCTATTAGTGACTTTGGAGTGACTCTTTGTTGCATGTTGAGGGATTGTTATGTGATCCAATTATGTTAGCATTGTTGAGAGAACTTGCACTAGTGAAAGTATGAACCCTAGGCCTTGTTTCCAAGCATTGCAATACCGTTTGTGCTCACTTTTATCATTAGTCACCTTGCTGTTTTTATATTTTCATATTACAAAACATATATCTACCATCCATATTACACTTGTATCACCATCTCTTCGCCGAACTGGTGCACCTATACAATTTACCATTGTATTGGATGTGTTGGGGACACAAGAGACTCTTTGTTATTTGGTTGCAGGGTTGTTTGAGAGAGATCATCTCCATCCTACGAATTGATAAACCTTAGGTCATCCACTTGAGGGAAAATTGCTACTGTCCTACAAAACTCTGCGCTTGGAGGCCCAACACGAGTCTACAAGAAGAAGGTTGTGTAGTAGACGTCATGCTAGGGTTAGTCGGCGTGACGGCAACCATCCAACTCGTGTCCTGTTTCCTCTGGGTCTGTCTCTGTCTCGGGATTGTGTCTGCCTCCTCATTTATTAGCTATGCTGCGACTGTCGGTGTCAAAACCGGCAGATCTCGGGTAGGGGGGGGGCAAGCTATGCGTTTAGAGGATCGATGGTAACAGGAGGTTAGGGACACGATGTTTACCCAGGCTCAGGCCCTCTCGATTGAGGTAATACCCTACTTCCTGCTATATTAATATGGATGAATATGATTACAAGAGTTGATCTACCTCGAGATCGTAGTGGCTAAACCCTAACGCCTAGCCTATGAGGATATTATAATGTTGATGATCTCCTCTACAGACTAAACCCCCTGGCTTATATACACGCCGGAGAGGGCCTATGGTTACAAGGGTGACTTGGGGAGGAAGTAATTGATACATTCAGACTCTACGCTTGCCTTTCTACGTACATAGTAGTTGTGACCGAATACGGGGGAGAGTCTTCTGCTTCTTCTTTTGTGGCCCATCAATACGACCCAGCTTCATCGACCCGGATGCCCGAGGACCCCTGAATACACGACTCCCTCAGTAGCCCCCGGACTTGCCTTCAAGGACAAGATTGTGTCCGGCTTCATGTCTTCGGTCTTGCAAGGTGAGTCCTTCTGAATGATAGTTCGGCTTCTTTTAATATTGTATTCCGTCAATTCCTCGTCGCCGTTGCCTTGGCTTCCACGTGTCCAATGAACGCGAACCGTCTAGGTATTTTTGCAATTACCCCCTTGGCCGGGTAGGGAAGGCGCCTATACAATAGATTAGATCTCAGTTGCCTCTCCATTCCATTCCGCGCGGAAGAAACCCTAGTGCCTGCAAAAAATCTTCAAACATGGCCAACACCTGATACGTCCAAAACGTATCTATAATTTCTGCTTGCTCCATGCCTCTTTTGTGTGATATTGCTATGATATTTGTGCACTTCCATACACTTTTGATCATATTTGGACTAACCTATTAACTCAGTGCACCACAGTGCCAGTTCCTGTTTTCTGCTGTTTTTCTATTTCAGGTTTCCCCCATATTAAAAGTGCCCTAAAAATTCCGGGAAAAATACAGGAAAAATCAGCGTATCGGGAGCTTCCAGAAAAACCAAGGCAGGCCCAGAGGGGAGCCTGGGGTGGCCCAGGCGGCCACCCGGCGCGGCCCCACCCTTGGCCGCGCCAGGGGGGCACCTGGGGCCCCACCTCCGCCTCTGGTGACCCCCTTTTGCATATATATTGCACGCGTCCCGAAACCCTCGAGGACGGAACCCTTTTTCGCGATCTCATCTCTGTTCCGCCACCGCCGCGCTTCCGAGATCGGGAGCACCAGGAGAACTCTTCCCGGCACCCTGCCGGAGGGGAGGATCACCACCGGGAGTTTCTCCACCACCATGGACGCTTCCCGGATGAGTTGTGAGTAGTCCCCCTTGGACCATGGGTCCATGACCAGTAGCTATGTGATGTTCTCCTCCCCTCTTTGTTCTTCATGGATTAGACCTCGTGAGCTGCCCTACATGATCGAGGCACATATGTAATCTTTATGTTGTTGCTATGCTGAGTTTGCTGGGATCCGATGGATTATGAGATTATGTTCAGATTGTGTGTGAGTAATATATTTGATTCACCTCTTTTATATTTATGTTCTTGAGTAATTCTTGCATGTTCTCCGTTGCTATTTATTGCTTTGGCCGAGTAGTAGGTAGTAACTCCAAGAGGGAACATTATGCTTGATTGTGGGTTCATGCCCCTCGATGACTAGCTTGAGTGACAGAAACATGATTCTAGGGGATGTGCTGTTGCCACAAGGGGGAAAACAACGGTGCTTGTACTTGCGGGTGCAAGGATTGTTTACTTTACGCAAAGTTCTTTTAATGCAGTGTCCGTTGCTTTGAGTTTACCCTTTGGGTGGGACTCGCAACTTAATACCAGCGAGATGTTCTGGATAGATATCTCAAGGTGGATGATTAGTAGTAGATGCAGATGGATTTCGGTCTACTTGCCTTGGCGTACCGCCCATGCTTTTGAGCCTCTACCTTTCTTTACAGCATAGTTAGCATTGGTTTGCGCACATAATCCTATCAATTGCCCAGCTGTAATTTGTTTACCTCGCTTAGCTGTTTTATCGTCTTTTGGGAGAGAGACATCACTAGTGAACATCATGGGACCCCGGTCCATATTACCATCACTGATCACACCTGCTATTTACTTCCTGTTCTTATTTCCTAGTTGCAGTCATACCTATCACTATTATCTCTTGCGTTTGATCCTTTGTAAACGACAAGGCCGGAGGGATTGACAACCTCTCTGTACTCGTTGGGAGCAAAGTTATTTGTATCTGTGTGCAGGTCCTGTCAAGCAAAAGTTTCTGGCGCTATTGACACCTTCTTGTCGACCCTCGGAGTCTCACAGGATTCGATCCTTGGTATCTTTGCCAAGGGAAATTTGCCTGCTATGCTACATCTCAAACCTTCCACTTGGGGTAACCAACGAGGGGCGAGAAGCCATCAAGCAAGTTTTCTGGCGCCGTTGCCGGGGACTCCACTCTTCAAGATAGGGGAGTTGCATGCTATCTTTTATCTTTGCTTTTTAGTCTTGTTAGTTTACCTTTCAGTTTTTGCTTTAGTGTCTTCTATCAAAAATCACAAAAATAGTTATCTTGCTTGCTGCTATGGGTTCCACCGAGAACACCAAGTTGTGTGACTTCACTAGTCATAACAACGATGACTTTATTTGCACGCCTATTACTACACCTGCCACTTCAGCACCTTCTTATGAAATTAAACCTGCTTTACTGAACCTAGTTATGAAAGATCAATTCTCCGGTGCTGGAGATGATGTTGCTTTGCATTTAAATAATTTTGTTGAACTCTGTGATATGCAAAAGTACCGAGAAGTAGATAGTGATATTGTTAAGCTTAAGCTTTTTCCTTTCTCCTTGAGAGGAGGAGCTAAAATCTGGTTTCAATCCTTGCCTAGGAATAGCATAGATTCTTGGGACAAGTGCAAGGATGCCTTTATCGGGAAGTACTATCCCCCTGCTAAAATTATCCAACTAAGGAGTAACATAATGAATTTTGAACAATTGGATAATGAACACGTTGCCCAAGCTTGGGAACGCATGAAATCTCTTGTCAAGAACTGCCCTACTCATGGTTTGACTACTTGGATGGTTATCCAAACTTTTTATGCAGGCTTGAACTTTACCTCGCGGAACTTATTAGATTCGGCCGCGGGAGGAACCTTTATGTCAACTACACTTGGTGCTGCCACGAGGCTTCTCGATGAGATGATGACCAACTGTTCCCAATGGCACACCGAACGCGCTCCAACAGGTAGGAAGGTAAACTCTGTCGAGGAGATTTCCTCCCTAAATGAAAAAGTTGACCTGATCATGTCTCTACTTTCCAAGCAATCTCCTATTGATCCTCGTGATGTTCCTTTAAATTCTTTGATTGCTCAAGATCAAGTAGATGTGAACTTTATCTCTAGAAACAATTTCAATAACAATGCTTATAGGAGTAATTTTGGTAGCAACCCTAGACCGTTCCCCTCTAATTCCTACGGGAACAACAATGCTTATCCTAACACCAAGAACTCCACTTCTGAACTAGAGATTATGCTTAAAGACTTTATCACTACCCAAAAAGCCTTCAATAAGAGTGTAGAAGAAAAACTAGCCAAACTAGATAATCTCTCTTCAAAGGTAGACAATTTAGCCCATGAGGTAGAATTGCTTAAAATTAGAACTTCCCCTCTTGAGGAGAGGAAGACCACTCCTATGAATGCTATTCAAGTGCAAATTAATGAAAACATTAGGATGATGGCTAAACTTAAAGAGAGATGGGCTAGAGAAAAGGAGGAAGAAGACAGAATTAAGAGCCTTCCTACCCACCACACTGTTGCTACTATCCAAGTTGTTGAGGATATCCAAACTCTTAGCACCCAATGCACTCCTGGTCCCATTGGACCTATTAATGGTGATGCTATGACCTCAACCGTAGAAACTCCTATGACCATAGAAGCTACCAAACAAGTGAGCCTAAAGGACACCACTACCACTTTACTTGATAGTAGTGACCTTGATTTTGATAATTGCACCCTTTCTGAAGTTATTGATTTTCTTCACAAGATGTCTAGAGATCCCCACACTAGCACACTTAATCTTGCCTTCACAGAGCATATCACTAATGCTCTCATCAAAGCTAGGGAGGAGAAGCTTAGGGTAGAAGCCTCCATACCTAGAAAGCTAGAGGATGGTTGGGATCCTATGATTAAAATTAAGTTGAATAACTTCTCTTGCTATGCTTTATGTGATGTTGGAGCTAGTACCTCCGTTATGCCCAAAAGAATGTATGATATGCTTAAATTGAAACCTTTTGATCCTTATTCTTTTGGTGTTCGTCTTGTTGATTCTTCCATAAAGAAACCTTTGGGGAAGATCGACGATGTTCTTATCATTGTCAATGACAATTATGTTCCCGTTGATTTTACTATTATGGATATTGAATGTGAACCTTCATGTCCAATTATTTTGGGACGTCCTTTTCTTCGCACCGTTGGTGCTATCATTGACATGAAAGAGGGGAATATAAAATTCCAATTTCCTCTCAAGAAAGGGATGGAACACTTCCCTAGAAAGAAGATTAAGTTACCTTTTGAGTCCGTTATACGGGCTAGCTATTCTTTTACTCTTGATAAAACTTGATCCTCTCTTTTTGCATCATGCCTAGCTTAAAGGCATAAAAGAAAGCGCTTTTGGGAGGCAGCCCACAACGAATTAGGATTTATTTTTTTGCTTTTGTTGTGTCTTGATGTTTGTTACTACAGTAGCATCATCATTGTATCTTTTATTTTCAGCTTTGTGCCAAGTTTAGCCTCTGATTGCAAGAAAGTTCAAAAGTTGTGACGTGCAGTCGAGAAAACAGATTCTGTCCTTGGACAGAAAAATTCGTATAAAATCACCAGATCATCTTTTTGATCTGAGTTTTTTGACAACGTGCTATATACAATTGGCTTTTGGGCATCTGTTCTGAGTTTTTTGATTTGAGTTGCAGAAGTGCCCCGAAAAAATTATTTACTACCTGCTGGTCTGTTTTTCACAGATTCTATCCTGTTTTGCCTTTTCTTCGTTTTGCAAACCTTGAGCTTGCTTTTTATTTGCAAAAACCTTTTGGCAATCTTGAGAAACAGTAGCTCTTCAAGATTATCTTTATTTCCAGCAAGGAAAAATTATTTTATTATGGGTACTAACCTCGCTAATCAGATTATGATGAGTTATGTATGAAGGGAGTTTTCAAGTGTGCGAGGGAAGATGATAAAAAGATGCAGGAGGGTCAAACGCTCAAGCTTGGGGATGCCCTCGTGCACCCCCAAGAAATATTCAAGAAGACTCAAGCGTCTAAGCTTGGGGATGCCCCCGTGCATCCCCTTCTCCATCAACAATTATCAGTTCGTCTTTCGTTCCACTATATTTTAATCACTTCATGCGTTATGTGCTATACTTGGAGCGTCTTGCTTTTAGTTTCCTTTTTAGTTTTCTTTAGCATTGCTTGCTGTTCATAACGAGTTAGAACCCAGCTTTCTTTGTGTGGGAGAGAAACACGCTCCACTTCAACCTAGAACACAACATAGGATTTTCATGCTTATCTTTGCTGTGTATGTTCTTTATCTTTCCATAGCTACTGTCATGTTTAGCTCTTAGTTTTCATGCTTTTCTTTTTAAAGAGCTTTTGTTTAGTTGGTTATTGAACTCTCTTGAGTTTTCATGTTTATCTTGTTAAGAGAGTTTGTCTGTTGCACTGAATTGTGTGTCTTAACTTAAAGTAGGTAATTGAGGTTGCTATTTAATTTTAGTAGTAACTTGCAATAGTTTTGAGGTATTGCCATGAGTAATGTCTGAACTTTTGGTGCCAAGAGCTTTAGCCTATTAGTGATAGATGTCGTATTTTGGGCAATCCGTGTTTATTTTCGAAAACCTACAAAATAGTTGAGAACTTTAGCTACTAAATGGATCACTAATCTTTGGAGGGATCGAATATTAGAGTACACTCACGTACCATGGGTCGAGGATGCGCAAGGATAACCAAATCCCCATACACTCCTCCTCGGGGTACTTGTCTCTTTGTGAACCTCCTAATTAGATTGAGAGTTACCGATAATAAGTGCATGAGTTCTTCGGACTAATGTGAGTATTCGAGAGTTGACACTTCCACCTATCCATATTTTTCTAGCCTCTTCGGTACCGTGCATTGCCCTTTCTCACCTCGAGAGTTGGCGCATACTTCGCTGGTGCATCCAAATCCTTGGCACGATACGCTCTGTCATCATAAGCCTCATTATATCCTTCCTCAAAACAGCCACCATACCTACCTATCAAGGCATTCCATAGCCTTTCCGAGATACATTGCCATGCAACATCCATCTTCTCATGACTTGATCTTCATGTCATACATGCTTTTTGCTTGATCGATGAGCCGCATGCTAGTTGGGCCTTGCCCTAATCATTGCTACATGACGCGCTAGTATCATTGCATATCCTGCTACACTGGCACAGGCATACATTTGCATACATCATGATAGTTTCATTTTCTTTATATTGAGTACTTTTGTAAAGTGTGAAAGATCTTCTATACTTCTTGTAATACATAGAGTGTTGCCCCTAAAGTGAGGAAAAGATCCCAAAGAGGACAAATCAAAAGATCCCAAAGAGGACAAAATCAAAAGATCCCAAAGAGGACAAATGAGAGATAAATAAAAATAGCCATTGAGGCCACAAAAAAAATAAAAAAATAGAAAAAAGGAGAAAAAGAAATAAAAAGAGAGAAGGGGGCACACTACTATTTCTTTTGAGAGATCCACACTCGTACTCCATCTTATACCTTGTACTCCATAGAGATTATCATTCATGCATATAGCTATGTGGGGACCTTTACACTATAGAACTTGGCTTGTATATTCCAATGATGAGCCTCCTCAAAAGAGCTCTAGGTCTTCTTGAGCAAGCAAGTTGGATGCACCCCCACTAGTTCCATTGGAGAGCTTACCTTAGCTCATATGTGCATCTGTTGCATGGCAATCCCTACTCCTCACATCATATCTATCATTTGGCTTTCTCTCGCCGATGATTGTCCTCATTGATGTGAGCCTTTCACACCTTTTTTGTCTTCCCCCTCTATCATTTTTCCCTCTTTGCCATCCTAAGTGTCGACTTTCTTGCTTACGCTCATCCATTGCATGAGTGCTCAAAATTTCGAAAGGGAGTGGATCATTTTGACTTGTACCTGGCTGACGGTCTAGGGATGAGTCAAGATAAGATTCCAAAGAAGACCAAGTGTGAAACTTTAGTAGATTAAGTTCTCAACAATACAAAAACTATGTTTTAATCTCTCATATATCCCTATCCCCTTTCTTGCACGCAAACACCATTTGGAGACATTCGAGTCACGGACAGCGAGAGCTCTTGCACCTTTATGTTCTTATGTTACTTGTTACAATGCTAATATAGACTCTTGCTTGTTATGACTTGAATTGAATTACATGCCTTGATTACTTTACTTAAAAGTTCTTATATGGTTGATAGCATGTCACCACAGAAATCATGCTTGTTTTCATTTACCTACTCGAGGACGAGCAGGAATTAAGCTTGGGGATGTTGATACGTCCAAAACGTATCTATAATTTCTGCTTGCTCCATGCCTCTTTTGTGTGATATTGCTATGATATTTATGCACTTCCATACACTTTTGATCATATTTGGACTAACCTATTAACTCAGTGCACCACAGTGCCAGTTCCTGTTTTCTGCTGTTTTTCTATTTCAGATTTCCCCCATATTAAAAGTGTCCTAAAAATTCCGGAAAAAATACAGGAAAAATCAGCGTATCGGGAGCTTCCAGAAAAACCAAGGCAGGGCCAGAGGGGAGCCTGGGGTGGCCCAGGCGGCCACCCGGCGCGGCCCCACCCCTGGCCGCGCCTGGGGGGCGCCTGGGGCCCCACCTCCGCCTCTGGTGACCCCCTTTTGCATATATATTGCACGCGTCCCGAAACCCTCGAGGACGGAACCCTTTTTCGCGATCTCGTCTCTGTTCTGCCGCCGCCGCGCTTCCAAGATCGGGAGCACCAGGAGAACTCTTCCCGGCACCCTGCCGGAGGGGAGGATCACCACCGGGAGCTTCTCCACCACCATGGACGCTTCCCGGATGATTTGTGAGTAGTCCCCCTTGGACCATGGGTCCATGACCAGTAGCTATGTGATGTTCTCCTCCCATCTTTGTTCTTCATGGATTAGACCTCGTGAGCTGCCCTACATGATCGAGGCACATATGTAATCTTTATGCTGTTGCTATGCTGAGTTTGTTGGGATCCGATGGATTATGAGATTATGTTCAAATTGTGTGTGAGTAATATATTTGATTCACCTCTTTTATATTTATGTTCTTGAGTAATTCTTGCATGTTCTCCGTTGCTATTTATTGCTTTGGCCGAGTAGTAGGTAGTAACTCCAAGAGGGAACGTTATGCTTGATTGTGGGTTCATGCCCCTCGATGACTAGCTTGAGTGACAGAAACATGAGTCTAGGGGATGTGCTGTTGCCACAAGGGGGAAAACAACGGTGCTTGTACTTGCGGGTGCAAGTATTGTTTACTTTACGCAAAGTTCTTTTAATGCAGTTGTCCGTTGCTTTGAGTTTACCCTTTGGGTGGGACTCGCAACTTAATACCAGCGAGATGTTCTGGATAGATATCTCAAGGTGGATGATTAGTAGTAGATGCAGATGGATTTCGGTCTACTTGCCTTGGCGTACCGCCCATGCTTTTGAGCCTCTACCTTTCTTTACAACATAGTTAGCATTGGTTTGCGCACATAATCCTATCAATTGCCCAGCTGTAATTTGTTTACCTCGCTTAGCTGTTTTATCGTCTTTTGGGAGAGAGACATCACTAGTGAACATCATGGGACCCCGATCCATATTACCATCACTGATCACACCCGCTATTTACTTCCTGTTTTTATTTCCTAGTTGCAGTCATACCTATCACTATTATCTCTTGCGTTTGATCCTTTGTAAACGACAAGGCCGGAGGGATTGACAACCTCTCTGTACTCGTTGGGAGCAAAGTTATTTGTATCTGTGTGCAGGTCCTGTCAAGCAAAAGTTTCTGGCGCTATTGACACCTTCTTGTCGACCCTCGGAGTCTCACGGGATTCGATCCTTGGTATCTTTGCCAAGGGAAATTTGCCGCTACGCTACATCTCAAACCTTCCACTTGGGGTAACCAACGAGGGGCGAGAAGCCATCAACACCCCAAGCTCTTCCTCGCGCCCTCACGGCCCTCGAGCAGGTGATTGGAAAAGTTGTTCCGTATCCCATGCGCACCTAAGAACACTTCAAGCGCAGGGATATCTCCCTCCCGAGGATCTAGTCCCCGTTCGGGCCGGACTAACTTCCGTCGAAAATCAAGCCCTGGCAAAGAGCTTTCCCAACCCCTCCGATGGAGAGCAAGTATGTTTTGTCCCTTTCCTTTTAAGAGGTGTAGGTTTCCCCATCCACCCCTTCCTTAGGGGACTCCTGGAGTTCTATGATCTTCAATTACACAATCTTATGCCGGGGTCTATCCTGCATATTGCGGGATTCGTCGCTTTACGTGAACTATTCCTGGGCTACGAGCCTCATTTTGAGCTGTAGCGGAAGTTCTTCTGCCTTGTCCCTCACTTGGAAAAGGGATCCATATTTGAAGTTGGTGGCGCCAAAGTATTGCGCATAGCAGGGACATGCTATCTGCCCTGTACCCCAAAGAAGGCATCCGAAGAGTGGCTTCAGAGTGGTTTTATATTGAGGACGTTGCCCTGCCGGATCCAGTTCGGCAAGGCCTCCCCAAATATTCCAGTGCTCTGCCAAAGAAGCTTTTCAACTGGTGTCCCCGCAGTCCCTCAGAAGAAGAGAGAGCGGAGGTTAGCAGACTGACCGACAAGATCAAATTGCTCGCCAGTTCGGGGCTGTCTATAATTGAGGTGATGGTGATTTCAATAAAGCGATGCGTGCAGCCGCTCCAAGCTAGAGGATTTCCAATGTGGCATTATAATGGCCTGAATGATGCCTCACGCTGCTTACGCCCGGGTCTGGACGACCCTGCCGCTCTAGCCGTCATCCTGGAAGGTCTTTATAAGGGAGAGAAGCAAGACTTCCTTCGTTTGAAGTGCCGGGAGGGTTAATCTATGTACAATCCTCCTGACTGGGTAAGTCTCTCTCGTGACCGCTATATTCGCCCATTTTTCTTTGTTATGATGTATTGACCAAACTGAATTCGGTTTTTCCCTATAGGAGTGGAGGAAGGTGATCGAGGGGATTAATAGTCCCGCCCCACAGCCAGAGGCCCGATTCAAAAATGTAGGCCCCGGATATGATGAAGATCCGGACATAGGCATAGAGCTAGACGAGGGAGTTTTCTATCAAGCCTACCGTGAGGGCACCGTGGTGGCTATTGTAGCCGATTACCCTAGCCTCATTCTTTCTTCCCACGTAAGTAGGACATATCTCATCAAAGAGAAGATTCCCAGTGCGCCTTACCCACCTCATTTTTCCATGCTCAAAAGGGGCGGCGCTCCTCATGCCGAACTGTGCGAAGACCGTCATCCCAGAGGGCGACGCCTGCATCAGGTGAGGCCTTGAAGCGAAAGAGGACCGCGAACACAAGCGAACCTTCAAAGAGGTATGTTCGTTTTGACACACGCTGGGTGGTGAAGTCGGTATTACAACTTTCCGCTTTATTTTTCCTTTTAGGAGGAATACACACCAGACTGTTTCTGGAAATCATGCAGATCAAGCTCCAGCCAATCCGTCATCCGGCCCGTCAAGGGTTAATGCGGATTCAGTACCGGATTGTCCCCTCCAAGAGGATTCAGATGGAATGTCAGTTACTAATTCCGAAGTAGAGGTTGCGATGGTTCACCGCCGGCGGAAGGCAGCCATGCGTGACCCAGCCTTTTCTGAGGAGGCGTTTAACGCCTTCAGCTCTGCAGATGCTTATATCCGAGCCGCTCAAGACGGACTTGCTGGAGCCACTCACCGGCTTTCCAAAGATATGCGAGTAAGTGTACATTTTGATGTTCCCATGCTAGTAGCCCCCGAGACTTAAAGCAGTTGGTACAACTAATTTGAGGATCATTATGTTTTTGCAGGTGCTTCAAGAAAATAATAATGCCTTATCCAAAGAGCTGGAAGAGTGCCGGACCCAGCTAACGACTGTCAACACCGAATTAGAGATTTCGAAGAAATCCGGAAAGGATGCTGGTGGTAAGAACAATGGTGTCCGGACAATATGATATTTGTGCTGATCACTGAGTTGTTAAGTACATACTAATTGTAATACAACAACAGGGCCCACCGACCAAATGGAGAGGGAGCTAAGGGCTGCTTTGGCGGACAAATAATTTGCCGAAGGGGAAACAACTGTTGGTAAGCGCGTATTGACGCAAGCCATAGATAAAAGAAACCAAGTGCGGGATAAAAATGTTAGGCTGGAACAGGAGCTAAAGGACGCAAGAGCCCAACTCTCAAGTGCCTTGGAAGAGAACTGGAGGCTAAAAGGCGGCATGTTCAGTATGTACCTTATACCTAGATCTCCTTATAGTCCCTTAGTTTGAAAGTTTGTCATAAAACTTTTCCTGCAGGTTTGTTAAATGGGCAGCCCGAAAGGGAAGTGTCCGATTTTGAGGGTGACGTGCTGCAAGAGCTTTCCAGGGTCCACGAGCGAGCTCGGAAGGCCATGAAGAATTTGGCCAATGCTTTATGGCCGGGTGATTCCCCTCCAGAAACTATGGAGGACTTGGCGGACTTGTTCAAAGGGGCTCGATGCTGCTTCGAACTGTGGAGAGCGTCAGCATGCTGCATGGGTGCTCGAGAAGCCTGGCCCATGGTGAAGACACGCTACACTGTCTTGATCCGAATCATATGGCCCGTGTGGGACCTTGAGGATCCGATGGGCAAGAAATCTCCTTGAACTTGGTATATGACCAAGTAGAGACAGCTGCCAAGTTTTCCCAACAGGAATGTAGACTAGACAGCCTGTAGTGCCCACGATGCGACTATAGCTCCTACATGTCGAGGCACGAGTTAGAGACATAATCGCATTCTGGAATGATCGCAAGCATGATATCTTTGCACAACTCATGTAAAGAATAGGGGTATAAGTGAAAAATAGTTGGCTTACACTCGCCACGTCACACAATTAACTCAATAAGCATACATTCATCCAAATAACACAGAGTTCGGCTACAGACAAAATCAAATGAGAAAATATACCAAAACCACAATTCCTGATCGCCCCTAGTAGGAACCACTACTGATCGTCGGGGTACGTCACATACATACGACCACGCTCTTCATTGAACTACCACTGAAGTTCTTGTCCAGCTCCTGCGTCATACTCAGTTGTACCTGCATCTGGTGTGTGTTATAATCTGTGAGTCACAAGGACTCAACAATCCCATTCCCGGGTATCAAGACTAACAAAGCCTTTAGGTGTGGAGAGGTAATAAAGTGGCTGCAACAAGCACTAAGCAACTAGCTTACGAAGTCAGAGCGAGATGAGGATATGTGCCAACGGTCACCAAAGATGATCAATAAGTGATCCTAGCTACTCACATTCATGCATAACCCCACCGTGTTCACTTTTCGAAACCCTTCGAAAAGGGACCATCACGGTTACTCACACAGGTAGTGTATTCTTAAGGATATGGTGTCAAGTTATCTATAACCGGATATTAACAACTCCCATCTGCCACATAACAGCGGGCACGGCTTTTTAAAGATCATAACCTTGCAGGGGTGTCCCAACTTAGCCCATCACAAGCTCACGATCCGTGGAGTTGCCACTCCATGTTGGGAAGACCCGAGTGTTCTCGGAATCCCGTGCTCAAGATATTTCGGCAAAGGTAAAACTAATCCAGCAAGACCTCCCAGCGTGCCGACACCCTGATAGTAGCCGCGCGTATCTCGTCTTAGGCCATGACCAGATGTGACATCCTACAGGTATATACCAGCCCTCGGGTTTCCCCAAGGTGGCTCCGCAGTCTGCCCACTTTGGACCAACACTCATGAGGAGCACCGGCCCGGGTTGTTGATTAAGAACTCGGGTTAATTACTCCCCATGCAAGTTTTAGTTGTTAGGCAAATGTAGTACTTAAGTTGGGCCTTGCTGGAAAACCTTTAAGCAGTGCGAATTATCGAGGGGGGCCCATAAACCCCAACCGTGTTAGGAACGCAAAATCAAGGAACATAACACCGGCTTATCGGGTCCTAAGGCGGCATGAGTGGAACAAAACACCAAGCAGAAGGCCAAGCCTTCCACCCATTACCAATATATATGTGCATTAATTAATTAAGATATATATTGTGTTATCCTAATAAAAGAAGTCCAAACATGGAGCAATCTTCCAACTTCACCTGCAACTAACAACGCTATAAGAGGGGCTAAGCAAAAGCGTACTTAGCCAATCAATGGTTTGCTAGGAAGGCGGTTAGAGTGTTTCATGGTAACAAAGGTGGCTGACAAGACAAGAATAGGCATCGCAGCATATCTATTAGAGCGAGACAACTAGCAAAGCAAAGATAGAGGTGATATCGGGGAACGGTCATCTTGCATGTTAAGTTCTTGGTGGGATGGTAAGACGGCTCCTAAAACTCAGTCTCGACATGAACCTCGAACTCCGAATCGTCACCGGGCTCTAACCATCACAAGAATACAAACACCGGAACAAAATCAATCACGATGCAATGCACAAGCACATGATGCAAGACATGATGCCTATGAGCATGAACATAGCATGATGCATCACAAATGGAACATGATGAGTGCAACATGTGGCATGGAAAAATGCAACAAGCACAATTCATTTAAGGGAACACAACATGCAAAAGAAAGCAAGACAACATAGCCACACATGTAGTTATTTAGTTTGCACTAGCTAAGCACCCAACAAGTTTAACATGTTGCTTAGCATGGCAAGGAGTGCATCCAAGACCAACTACAACATGCAAGCAATTTAAATGGGCCGGAAGAAACAAACAACAATTCCGGAAAATCCCATGTGCATATATCAATTTTGGTGCTGATCTGCTAAAACCATATTTTAGAGTTGTTAAACATGCAAAGTAACAGCACCATGTTATTCTACACATTTTCCACCCCATTTACATATAAAGTTTGTTAAATTTGGAGCTACGACTATTTAGTTATGAAATAAACCAATTTCAACATGTTATTTAACAAAACATGAGCAAACATCATTTTAGAATCTTAAACATGGCAGAAAAATGCATATTATGAAAACTAAAAACTAAGCAGGTTTCATATATAGTTCATTTTAAAAGGATGCATGGTTTGAAAGTTATGAACATTTCAAAATGCATGCAAAAACTGGAAATAAAACTAAACAGAAAAAGAAATAAAACATCACCGACCCAGCCTGGACGAGCCACAGACACTGACTAGTGGGTCCAGGGCGCGCTGAGGTGGCGAAGTGGGTGGGGGAGTGTGTGTGTGCGCACAGAGGATGACAGGTGGGGCCGGGGTGTCAGCGAGACATCGGAAGCAAAAATTGGGCATTTTACAACGACCCGAGAGGATTCGAACCCTGGTCTCCAGGTTAGCAGAACGGCGCGTCGACTAGCTTGGCTGGACATGTGTGTCTGACAGAAGAGGTGCACCGCACCTGAAGAACAAATACAGCGCGGACAGAGCCACGCCACTCCGGCGAAGCAGAGACGGCGGCGAGGTCCGCGGGGCTGCTCCAACGACCAAAATGGACGGCGTAGATGCGCGACGGATGTGCACGGGGATCCCGCACACGCGACTGGGACCTACCGCACCTAACGAAGACTACGGCGACGCCGGCGACAACGAACAAAGGCGGCGGTGGCGAGCTCCAGCACGACAACTACTGGCCCTATCGGAGCAGCGAGAACATGTAGCAAACCCTACGTGACACGGCGGAGACGATGGCGATGAGCAGAAGGGCTATGGGGGTCGGAGCACTTGCCAGAGACGAGGTTCGACGACGGCGAGCTCGGGCGTGCGCGGCTATCATGACTAGAGCAAGCGAACGAGGGAAAAGGGGGATGGGGAGATGCGCAAGCTCACCACGAACACGAGGGTGTTCTCAGCTCGCCATGAGGGGGCCGGAGTCGAGCAGGGCGGTGGTCGAACAGTTGCGGCAGCCGGAGACGAAGACGAGGACGTAGAGGAAGCAGACGGGCGCTCCGCTCCACGTAGTCGACGGCGAGGACGTAGACAACAACGGGGAAGTAGACATACAGGTTCGGCGAGGCGGAGGAGGATGGGGAGCACGCCGGCGACGAGGCCGTGCTCCTGGATGCGCTCGGGACGTAGTGCAGGTGGGGGATCTGGTGGCCGAAGCACACCTGGCGGCAAGGAGGATGAAGAGGGAAACCTAGGGGGTTGGTGGACACTGAGAGGGCTTAAGAGAGAGGCCAGGGCGACAGAACGGAGCTCGCACGCACTCGGCGCGCGGTCCCCATGGCGTCGGCGTGAGGAGGACAAAAAGGTGGGTGAGGAGGACGTTGCAGTCGCTAACGCGCGGGCCCAACCTGGCCACGTGGAAGCGACGCAGAGGGGGGCGAGTGGGTGCGCGGGTGAGAATGGGGAAGAGGGACGCGCGTGGTGGATCTGGGCTGCGGCGCGCGCTGAGGCTGCTGGGCCGTCCTGGTGGCTGAGGCCTAGGTGGGGTTGCTGCGGCTGGGCTGCTGCTGCTCTGCTACTTCTTCTTTTCCTTTTCTTTTTCTTTTTCCTCAAGCAAAAAAGAAAACAGAAAAAGCCAGGGGGCTAGGAGAAAAAGTAGGATGAGATAGAAGTATCCCTGGGGTCCTGGATTTATGCTTGATTTAATAAAATTGCCTTGGACATTTTTAGAGGTAGAAAAATAAACCAAGTTTGAATTTAGTTCAAACTTGAGCCATTTTAAAACCTAACCAAAGCAAGTCCAATCAAGATGAAATTTGGCATAGAGATACAAGACATGGTGCAAGATTTGTTGGAAGAAGATGAGCATTAATAGAGAAGGGAAATGGTACTTTGCAAAAACAACAAGAAAAGAAAGAGAGGGAAGGAGAGGTGGTGAAGCTTGGAAGTGGTTGTGCCTTCAACATACCCATGGTTCAAGCCTCAACACATTGAGCAAGAAAAGACACGAGAACATGATGAGGATGAGAAATGCAACATGGCAAGGTATGAATGCAATATGATGTGACCATGATGCAATATGATTTTATGACAATGCATGAATGAAAAAGAAACCCCCCAAGGAAAAGATAAGGACCAAAAGGAATATATTTCCATATATGGAAGTTTTACATCTGGGGTGTTACAAACTCCCCTCCACTATGAAAAGATCTCGTCCCGAGATCTAGGACTGAAATAAAGTGGGATACTCGGAACGGAGATGATCTTCTCGTTCCCATGTAGCTTCTCGGTCGGTATGGTGTGACCACTTGACTTTTAGGAATTTGATGGACTTGTTGCGGGTCTTGCGCTCGGTTTCTTCAAGGATAGCAACAGGGTGCTCACGATAAGGCAGGTCTTGCTAAAGATCAATCTCTTCGGAAGGAATGATGCGTTCAGGCGTCTTGAAGCACTTGCGGAGTTGTGATACGTGAAACACATCATGCACATTTGCAAAGTTGGAGGGAACCTCGAGTTGGTAGGCTAGATCGCCTCTCTTGCCAATTATCTTGAAAGGGCCCACGTATCTTGGAGCAAGCTTTCCCTTGATACCGAACCTCTGAGTACCCTTCATGGGAGAAACACGGAGATAGACATGATCTCCAATGTCGAAAGCCAAATCTCGATGTTTGCCGTCATAGTAGCTCTTCTGGCTCGATTGCGCGGCTTTGAGATTCTCACATATGGCTTTGCACATCTCTTCGGCCTCTGAGATCAAATCATTGCCAATGAGTTGACGTTCACCAGTCTCAGACCAGTTGAGAGGGGTACAACACTTTCTGCCATAGAGAATTTCAAACGGTGTTTTGCCTGCACTTGCTTGGAAGCTGCTGTTGTAGGAGAATTCGACAAATGGAAGGCAGTCTGACCATTTCATACCGAAGGAGATTACACATGCCCTGAGCATATCTTCAAGAATTTGGTTCACTCTTTCGACTTGACCACTAGTTTGAGGGTGAAAAGCTGTGCTGAAGCGAATCTTGGTACCCATAGTTGATTGGAAAGAATCCCAGAATTTGGAAGTGAACAAGCTTCCACGATCTGAGGAGATTACTTGAGGGATACCATGCAAAGACACAATTCTGTAGGTATACAGCTCTGCCAGTTGTGCTGTGTTGATGGATTCCTTGACTGGAAGAAAATGAGCCACTTTTGTGAGCTTATCAATCACCACAAAGATAGCGTCGTTTCCTCGCTTGGACTTGGTAAAGCCGGTGACGAAATCCATCTCAATGTGATCGAATTTCCACTTGGGAATAGGTAGAGGTTGAAGGAGTCCGGCTGGACGTTGATGCTCTGCTTTCACTCTTCGGTAGACATCACACTCGTTCACGAATTGAGCAATCTCTCTTTTCATGCGAGTCCACCAATAGGATTGCTTGAGGTCATGGTACATCTTGGAGCTTCCTGGATGTATCGAGAGGAGTGAATCATGTGCTTCGTTCATTATGAGCTTCCCGAGATCACCTTGGGAACCACAATTCTATCCTCAAAGAACAAAGTGTCTCTGTCATCAATGCGATAGCACTTGTACTTGGGAGTACCCTTGGCAATACCATGTTTCACCTTCTGCACCATAGCATCACTGAGTTGGGCCTCACGGATTTGATCCTCCAAAGTTGGAGTTACTTGAAGGTTGGCAAGAAATCCTGGCGGAACGACTTGGAGGTTGAGCTTCCTGAATGACTCACAAAGTTCAGGTTGGAACGGTTTGAGGATGAGACTGTTGCAATAAGCCTTTCTGCCAGGAGTATATTTAATGCTCGGGTTGTACTATTGAATCATCTCAACCCAACGAGTCTGACAGAGGTTGAGGTTTGGTTGGGTGAAGATGTACTTCAGGCTCTTGTGATCGGTGAAGATGTCAACCTATCTGCCCAACAAGAGGTGTCTCCACGTGATCAATGCATGGACAACTGCTGCTAGCTCAAGATCGTGTGTGGGGTAATTCTTCTCGTTTTGTTTAAGCTGAGATGAATTGTATGCAACGATCTTCTTGTCTTGCATGAGAACACCGCCGAGACCTTGCAATGAAGCATCACAGAACACTTCATAAGGCTTTCACTCATCCGGAGGAGTAAGCACCGGAGTAGAAACGAGCTTCTCTTTGAGTGTATTGAATGCCACATCACACTCAGGAGTCCACGAGTACTTGACATTCTTTTGCAACAAGTTGGACAGAGGCTTGGCAATCTTGGAGAAGTTCTCAACGAACCTTCTGCCTTGGCAGAGATAATATGACCAAGATAGAGGACTCCATCAAGCCAAAATTCACATTTGGAGAACTTCGCATAAAAACTGTGCTCTCTGAGCCTGTCAAGAACCAAACGGAGGTGCTTGGCGTGGTCTTCTTTAGTCTTGGAGAATACCAAAATATCATCAAGATAGACGAGGACGAACTCATTGGTGTATGGGTTGAATATGAAATGCATCATCCGAGAGAAGATAGGAGGTGCATTTGCTAGCCCGAAGGACATGACTGTGTACTTGTAGGAGCCATAACTCGTCCTGAATGCGGTCTTTGGAATATCCTCATCACGGATACGAATTTGATGGTAGCCCATCCGGAGATCAAGCTTCGAAAAAACCTTGGCTCCTTTGAGACGCTCGAATAGTTCATTGATATTGGGAAGAGGGTACTTATTCTTAATTGTCTTCTTGTTCAAAGGCCGGTAATCAACACAAAGCCGCTTTGTGCCATCCTTTTTGTTGACAAAAAGAACACCGCAGCCCCAAGGAGAAGAACTTGGTCTGATCGGACCCAAGTGTTCTTGCTCGTCGTGTTGTGATAACCCACAAGTGTAGGGGATCACAACAGTTTTCGAGGGTAAAGTATTAAACCCAAATTTGTTGATTCGACACAAGGGGAGCCAAAGAATACTCTTAAGTATTAGGAGCTGAGTTGTCAATTCAACCACACCTGGAAACTTAGTATCTGCAGCAGGATAGTTTAGTAGCACAATAATATGATAGTGGCGGTAGCAGCAATAAAAGTAAATATAGTGTTTTTGTAGTTTTTGTGATAGTAGCAACAAAAAAGTAAATAAGCGGCAAGCAATATAGGTAAAGCTCGTAGGCATTGGATCGGTGATGGGAAATTACGTCGGATGCAATTCATCATGTAGAAGTTATAACCTAGGGTAACACAAAACTAGCTCCAGTTCATCAATGCAATGTAGGCATGTATTCCGAACATAGTCATACGTGCTTATGGAAAAGAACTTGCATGCCATCTTTTGTCCTACCCTCCCGTGGCAGTGGGGTCCTATTGGAAACTAAGGGATATTAAGGCCTCCTTTTAATAGAGTACCGGACCAAAGCATTAACACATAGTGAATACATGAACTCCTCAAACTATGGTCATCACTGGGAGTGGTCCCGATTATTGTCACTTCGGGGTTGCCGGATCATAACACATAGTAGGTGACTATATACTTGCAAGATGGGATCAAGAACACACATATATTCATGGAAACATAATAGGTTCAGATCTGAAATCATGGCACTCGGACCCTAGTGACAAGCATTAAGCATAGCAAAGTCATAGCAACATCAATCTCAGAACATAGTGGATACTAGGGATCAAATCCTAACAAAACTAACTCGATTACATGATAGATCCCATCCAACCCATCACCGTCTAGCAAGCCTACGATGGAATTACTCACACACGGCGGTGAGCATCATGGAATTGGTGATGGAGGAAGGTTAATGATGACGATGGCGACGATCTCCACTCTCTGGAGCCCCGAACGGACTCCAGATCAGCCCTCCCGAGAGAGATTAGGGTTTGGCGGCGGCTTCGTCTCATGAAACGTGATAATTCTTTCTCCTTGATTTTTCTCTCCACGAAACGGAATATATAGGACCTGGGGATACGTCGGTGGGGCATCGGGGGGCCCTTGAGGCAGGGGGGCACGCCCCCACCCTCGAGGACAGCCCATTGGCCCCCGGTGTGGATCTTCTTGCAGGTATTTTTTATATTTTCTGAAATAATTCTCCGTTGATTTTTAGGCGATTTCGATAACTTTTTATTTCTGCACAAAACAACACCATGGCAGTTCTGCTGAAAACAACGTCAGTCCTGGTTAGTTCCATTCAAATCATGCAAGTTAGAGTCCAAAACAAGGGCAAAAGTGTTTGGCAAAGTAGATACGTTGGAGACGTATCAACTCCCCCAAGCTTAAACCTTTGCTTGTCCTCAAGCAATTCAGTTGATAAACTGAAAGTGATAAAGAAAAACTTTGACAAACTCTGTTTGCTCTTGTTGTTGTAAATATGTAAGCTAGCATTTCGGATTTCAACAAGATCATGAACTAACCACATTCACAATAACTTTCAGGTCTCAAGACTACTCACATCAATAGCATAATCAACTAGTGAGCAATAATAATAAACCTCGGATGACAACACCTCTCAAAACAATCATGATATGATATAACAGGATGGTATCTCGCTAGCCCTTTCTGAGACCGCAAAACATAAATGCAGAGCACCTTTAAAGATCAAGGACTGACTAGACATTGTAATTCATGGCAAAAGAGATCCAGTCATGATCATACTCAATGCAAATTAATAGTAATACATGCAACGACAGAGGTGCTCTCCTACTGGTGCTTTTTGATAAGAGGATGATGACTCTGCATAAAAGTAAATAGATAGGCCCTTCGCAGAGGGAAGTAGGGATTTGTAGAGGTGCCAGAGCTTGATTTTTAAATAGAGATTGAATAACATTTTGAGCGGTATACTTTCATTGTCAACATAACAACCAAGAATCTCGACATCCCCCATGCTACGCACATTATAGGCGGTTCCCAAACAGAATGGTAAAGTTTATACTCCCCCAACCACCAACAAGCACACTCCACGGCCAACCGAATCCACGAGTTACCTTCCAAACAAGCAACAGCCCTGGGGGAGTTTTGTTTAATTATTATGATTTGAGCATGGGACTGGGCATCCCGATTACTAGCCATTTTCTCATGAATGATGAGCGGAGTCCACTCATTGTGAGAATAACCCACCTAGCATGGAAGATATAGACAACCCTAGTTGATACATGAGTTGTTCGAGCATACAAAACATAATTTCATTTGAAGGTTTAGAGTTTGGAACATACAAATTTACTTGGAACGGCAGGTAAATACCGCATATAGGAAGGTATGGTGGACTCATGTGGAATAACTTTGGGGTTTATGGAAGTGGATGCACAAGCAGTATTCCCGCTTAGTACAGGTGAAGGCTAGAAAGAGACTGGGAAGCGACGAGCTAGAGAGCAACAACGGTCATGAACATGCATTAAAATTAATCAACAATGAATGCAAGCATGAGTAGGATATAAATCACCATGAACATAAATATCATGAAGGCTATGTTGATTTGTTTCAACTAGATGCGTGAAAATGTGCCAAGTCAAGTCACTTAAGTCATTCAAAGGAGGATACCACCCATCATACCACATCACAACCATTTTAATATCATGTTGGCATGCAAGATAGACCATTATAAACTCTCAACTAATTAAGCATGGCATAAGCATCTATGATCTCTAATTATCATTGCAAACATGTTTCATTCATAACAAGCTGAATTAAGAACGAGGAGCAATCATATTTACAAAAACAAGAGAGGTCGAGTTCATACCAGCTTTTCTCATCTCAATTAGTTCATCATATATCATCCTTATCGCCTTTCAATCGCACGACCGAATGGTGTGGATAATAATAATAGTGCACGTGCATTGGACTAAGCTGGAATCTGCGGGCATTTGATACAAGAGAGAAGACAAGGTAATATGGCTCAAGGTTAAATCATCAACAAAGCATATGAGAGCCACTAAGCATTTTCAATCATGGTCTTCTACTCTTAACCCCTTAAAGAAAAGAAAAGAAACTATTTACACGGGAAAGCTCCCAACAAGCAAAAGAAGAACGGGAAATCTTTTTGGGTTTTCATTTTTTTAGTTACTACTACAAGCAAAGAAAGTAAACTAACTGGAAGTTACAACTAATATTTTTTGTTTTTCTGGGTTTTTCTAGCACACAAGAAAAAGACTAAGAAAAAGGAAAATTTAAACTAAGCATGGATGGTACAGTGAAAGAGTGTGAGCACCGACAACTAGAATAAGTGTGGACACGAGTGTAAGTCGGTGAGAAACACGTACTCCCCCAAGCTTAGGCTTTTGGCCTAAGTTGGTCTATGGCCAGTATTGGCCTGGCGGATATCCAAAGTTGTAGTTGGGGTCGTACTGAGATGCAGCAGATGCTGCCTGCTGAGCTGCAGCTCGAAGGCAGGTTGCCTCCTTCATGTTGTAATAGGCATTTGCTTCCTCCATAGTTATAGTGTATCTTCCTTTTTCCTGAAAGTTAAACAAAGTAGGGGCATGAAGAACAATAGGGATCGCATGGTGCCGGTTAAAGATTAGTCGATATTTGAGAGTTTGATTATCCCACTCTATAAACTGGTGACTAGCCATAGCATTACAGTCTAAATAAGCAGTAGATAAAGGTTCATCATACGGATGCACATACACACCAAGATAGCGGGCTATGGAGGTGGCATAGATCCCACCAAATAAATCTCCACACAAACCATTATGGTGTAGTCTACGTGCAACAATAGCTCCCAGATTATATTGCCTATCACCTAGTAAAACACTCCTGAGAACGCTAAGATCAGGGACACACATGTGACAAGCCTCATCTTTACCATTTATGCATCTACCGATAAAGAGAGAAAAATAATGAATAACAGGAAAATGTATGCTCCCCGTGGTGGCTTGTGTGATGTCCCTGGATTCTCCTACGGTAATACTAGCAAGGAATTCTCTGAATTCAGATTTACGAGGATCACTCATACTGCCCCACTGTGGGAGCTTGCAGGCTTCATTAAAATCCTGTAAGTCCATGGTATAAGATTTATCATAAAGATCAAACAGGACAGTGTGAGAATTACATGAAGATGAAAATTTAAACCTTCTCACAAAGCTATCAGTTAAGCCATGATATTGGAGGCACTTATCTTGCATGAAGTCCTCGAGGTCAGCGTTACGCACATATGCATAAAATTCATCTTTGATGCCCGCTTGACTCATAAATTCATCCGATGGCCATTCACAAAGCCGTACATCAGCATCCCTCGGTGGTTCATCGTCGGGCTCACGGAACGCAAGCCTCAGTCCTTGCTTCCTTGAAGGACCACCTTGGAAGTTTTTCCTAGACATTTTTCTGAAATTTTTAGTAACTCACAATAAAAGTTAACCAAACTCAACAAGAATGATAGCAACAACTCCTATAAGTGCCTAGAGGCTATATCATGCATTAGAACTACTTGGGACCAAGAAAATTTGACATGCAAGCTCAAGAACAAGGTCACCACAGCAGCACAATTTTGCAACAAATAAAGCACTAGAACAAAAACTAATTGGACCAATGGAGGAGTCACATACCAAGGAACAATCTCCCCAAACAGTTTGGTGAATGGTGCTTTGAGCTAGGGGATCGAAAATGGCAGCAAAATGAGCTAGAACTCGGGTTTGAGCTGGTTGGGGATTTTTTGGGAGGAAGAAGTAGAGCATGGGTGAAAGGATAAGTGGAGGGGGGCCACGTGGGGCCCTCGAGGCAGGGGGGCGCGCCCTGTGCCCTCGAGGCCACGTGCTGGCTTCCCTCCCTGTGTGTTCAGTGCCATATTTTCTTAAATATTCTAGAAAAAATCATATTTCATTTTCATGGCATTTGGAGAACTTTTATTTTCGGGATAATTTTTTATTGCACGGATAAGCCTGGAAACAGACAAATAATGCTATCTTTGTTTTATTTAACCTACTTAACAGGAAGTAAAAGGAGGGTACAAAAGGTTTGTGCCATCTAGATTCACCTATCCCATGTTCATCAAAAGGAATCCATTAACAAGGTTGATCAGGTCTTGTTAATAAACTCTTTCCGAGTAACATGAAACCGGGGAATTTTCGAATAACATCATGTTACCTCAATGGGGATATGTATGTCCCCAACAATAAGTATGTCATATGCCTTCTTGATAGCAGGGATAGGAAACTCAAAACCTCCAATAGTAATAGTCGAAGTTTTTCCAATATAATTGATACTATGGACCTGAGGTTGTTTCCTCAAAAAATGCACCGTATGCTCATTACCATTGACATGAAAAGTGACATTGCCTTTGTTGCAATCAATAACAGCCCCTGCAGTATTTAGAAAAGGTCTTCCAAGAATAATAGACATACTATCATGCTCGGGAATATCAAGTATAACAAAGTCTGTTAGAATAGTAACATTTGCAACTACAACAGGCACATCCTCACAAATACCGACATATATAGCAGTTGATTTATCGGCCATTTGCAAAGATATTTTAGTAGGTGTCAACTTACTCAAGTCAAGTCTACGATATAAAGAGAGAGGCATAACACTAACACCGGCTCCAAGATCACACAAAGCAGTTTTAACATAGTTTCTCTTAATGGAGCAAGGTATAGTAGGTACTCCTGGATCTCCTAATTTCTTAGGCATTCCACCCTCAAAAGTGTAATTAGCAAGCATGGTGGAGATTTCTACTTCAGGTATCTTTCTTTTGTTGGCAATAATATCTTTCATATACTTGGCATAAGGATTTGTTTTAAGCACATCAGTCAAATGCATATGCAAAAAGATAGGTCTAATCATTTTAGCGAAGTGCTCAGAATCTTCATCATCCTTTTTCTTGGATGGTTTTGGAGGAAAAGGCATGGGTTTCTGAACCCATGGTTCTCTTTCCCTACCGTGCTTCCTAGCAACAAAGTTTCTCTTATCATAACGTTGATTCTTTGATTGTGGGTTATCAAGATCAACAACAGGTTCAATCTCCACATCATTATCATTGCTAGGTTGAGCATCATCATGAACATCATTATTAATATTATCACTAGGTTCATGTTCATTACCAGATTGTGTCTCAGCATCAGAAACAGATATATCATTGGGATTCTCAGGTGGGTGAGCTACTGGTTCACTAGAAGCATGCAAAGTCCTATCATTTTTCTTTTTCTTCTTCTTAAAAGAACTAGGTGCATCTAAATTAGCTCTCTGAGAATCTTGCTCAATTCTCTTAGGATGGCCTTCAGGATATAGAGGTTCCTGGGTCATTTTACCACCTCTAGTTGCAACTTTAACATCATAGTCATTATTCTTACTATTCAATTCATTGAGCAAATCATTCTAAGCCTTAAGTACTTGTTCTACTTGAGTGGTAACCATAGAAGCATGTATACTAATGAGTTTCTGTTCATCCTTAGCATTAGACAGATAATCACTCAAGCGTTCAATCATATGAGCATTGTGTTGTAATTGTCTACCAACATAAGCGTTGAAGTTTTCTTGTTTCACAATAAAATTGTCAAACTCATCTAAGCATTGGCTAGCAGACTTATAGCGAGGAATATCACTTTCATCAAATCTATAAAGAGAATTTACCTTTACTAGCTGTGCCGGTTATCAAGACCATGTATTTCTTCAATAGGCGGTAAATTCTTAACATCTTCAGCTTTAATACCTTTTTCTTTCATAGATTTCTTTGCCTCTTGCATATCTTCAGGACTGAGAAATAGAACACCTCTTTTCTTCGGAGTTGGCTTAGGGGCTGGTTCAGGAAGTGTCCAATTATTTTCATTGGCCAGCATATTGTTCAATAGTAATTCAGCTTGTTCCAATGTTCTTTCCCTGAAAACACAACCAACACAACTGTCAGGGATATTACTAGCAGGTATAAACCGGCTAGGAAGATCCAGATTACGTTGATGTAGTTGTATTATCATAAGCCCAGTAGGTTATGAGTCAGAGGTTACGACCCGTGGAGGCTTAGGGCCCATATGTAATGCTTACGGTTTATGAACCGTCCTATCCTGTAACTTGAGGTATAAGGTAGAAAGAGTAGAGACCGAAGCGGACACAATTATGAGCCGGCCTCGGGTCTCTGTAAACCGGACCGGGCGTCGCCTCCTATATAAAGGGACGACCCAACGATGGTTCAGGGACGAGAGACAACCCGTCGAGACACAGGCAAGCAATCCGCTCCCTGTTCATCGACGCCCAAGCAATACCAAACCAAACTAGACGTAGGCTGTTACCTTCATCGAAGGGGCCGAACTAGTATAAACCCTTTGTGTTCCTTGTGTGCTTTAAACCTCTTCAAGCTAACCCGCGCGATGGCTGCACACCTAAGTCCTCTAAACCGGACATCTGTCGTGCTAATTCCACGACAGTTGGCGCCCACCGTGGGGCTATCACACGATGGTTTCGAGTTCTTGAAGGGCAGCTTTGAAGGACTCAAGGGTTACGCGGTTGGCCGGATGACCAAGAGTCGCCGCGGCCGGATCTACATCGACGACGCAGGCTGGGGCCCCGAGGCCGATTCAATCGAATATGGGTACCGGGTCCCCTTCGACAACATCCACGTCTTCATCGGCAAGATTGGTGAACCGGGACCTGAGCCGGACATCTACCCCAACATCGTCGAGCCGGCTGAGCGTGCGAGATCGGCCCGGATTCAGCCCGCCGTGAAGCATGTTTTCGTTGGAGCAGTACATGGAGTCCAAGCCGAGGACGGATCGGATTCTGGTGGCGAGACCGTTGTCTATTCTGACGATGAATCTTCATCTGGAGAAACTGAATCTCTGTATCTGTTGCAGGATGGCCGATCCGGGGGTGTATCCGATGGTGACAGTATTCCGGACCCCTTCAATCCACCAAACCGGGTGGCTGTCTTCATGGCCGGATCACAGTCTATGCAGCAGCCCACGGTGACTGGGGCGTTCACAGCAGAGGCAGCTAGTGCAGGGGAAAGTAACCAAGCCCCCTCACCCTCTGACGCTCTATCCACCTTGGTCGAGGAGTTGACAACACGCGCAATAGCAGAAGTAGCTCCTGCCAACAAGGTGCAGCATGATGCGGAGATCCTCCAGCTAAAGGGCCGGATTGAGCAAGCTAAACGGGATCTGGACGCAGAGAAGGCCATGATGGTTACAAGGCAAGCGGAGCTGAATTCCCAAGCTTACCGGCTCAGGATTGATCAGGCTTCCGTGCAGGAGGTAAGGAACAGAAGGTATCAAACCCGTCTACCGCCGGTCTATGAGGCGATGAATCTCTTTGGCACACCAGGAGCGGGAGCCAACAATAACCTAGAAATAAACCGGGGAGGAGCCCTAGGAGCAGGTGCGCCGGTTCAACAACCGGCCACAGAGCAAAATCGTAAGGTTGTGCCCACACCGCACATCCCCACCCCTCCTGGCCATTATTCAAACCCGTTGGATAATATTGTCGCCGCCGCTTCACGACTGGCCGCTTTACCTATTGAGGGGACATCCCCCGTGGTGATGGAAGCGCGTCGGGCTAAGGAATTGCTGGACACAGCGTTGACACAGCAACATGCATACTCTTACAACAGGGAAAGGATTCATTCAACCCCCCGCCACAACAGGAGTTACACCAGGCGCTGGGATGAACCGGAAGTGTCTAGCAGCGAACGGAGACGTCAACGTCACAGGCAGGATAATCCGGCAGGAGTAGATGCGCGCGCCCAGGAGGTGATGAACCGGGCCAGACCTACCGCCCGCGAGGATACCCGTCAAATGACGCCGGTTCACCCAACCACAGCAGAGATAGGAGTCACGGCGAGTTCCTTTGGAGTACAGTGTCTTGTCCCCGCTTTACGAAGCGTAAGGTTACCCAAAGACTTCAAAGGTCCGCGCAAAGTGCCCAACTATACGGCAGACCTGGCTCCGGAGGCGTGGATTGAGAGCTATGAGATGGCTATGGAGATGCTAGACGTGGATGAAGCGGCATGCGCCAAGTATTTTACCATGATGCTTGAGGGTACAACCCGTACATGGTTAAAGGGCTTACCACCTAACTCCATCGGATCATGGGGTGAGCTGCGTCGCCAGTTTATAAAAAATTTCAAGGACACGTGCAAGTAGCCAATGTCAGAAGTAGACTTAGCGGCATGTGTTCAAGGAGAGCAGGAGCCTACGAGCACCTGGGTGCGGCGAGTATCAGAAATCTTGCACTCCTCCAATAGCATCAACCCCAGTACGGCGATAGTGATGCTGGAAAACAATTGCCGTTTTGAGTCTCTAAAGCTAAAGTTGGGACGGCTCAAGCGGGACTGTAATGATATGGGGACACTCATGAGCGCTCTAGTGAAGTATGGGGACTCTGATAACACTAAGTACCCAGAGGCAGATGGAGATAAGTCCGGAAAAGCGAACAAGGCTGGTAAACCGGCGCAGGCTAATCCGGTAGGAACAAGTTTTAATGGTAAGCGAAAGGCAGAGAGCGGCTCTGATTTTGTGGCCAATACCAATGTTCAAGGAAATTTTCAGCGCCGCAAGGGTAGGCCACCTCCACGGAGCGGCGGAGGATCCATCAATTTGGATCGACAGTTGAACGAGCCTTGCCCGAAACATAGCACAGAGGAACACCCAGCTAAACATACATGGGGGCAATGCCGGATCATGGTAGAGGCCACGAGACAAGCCAAATACGACAATGGACCACTGGGTGGCGGCTCGAGTTCCGGTTTTCAAGGTCCGAGTCACCAGGGTAATGGGCCCAGATCAGGATATCATGGCGGCAACAATAACTACAACCAAAGCAACCACCACCAGCATGGTCAGGGCGGTTATAACAACCAAGGTAACCACCAGCACGGTCAGGGTGGTTACAATAACCAAGGTAATCAGCAGCGTCAGCAGCAACATCAATCCGGATATCAGAGTAATCCGAAGGAACTAAGTAGTGGACAGTACCATGTCTTTACTACGAGTCTGTGCAAAAGAGATCAAAAAATCCTGAAGCGGGCGGTACACGTAGTTGAACCGACAACACCATGTTTTCTGCGTTGGTCGGAACAGCCCATTGTGTGGAGCAGAGAGGATCACCCGCCACAGATTGATAATCCGGGCCAGTTAGCCTTAGTGGTGGCACCACAGGTGGGTGGCTACAAATTCACAAAGGTACTCATGGATGGTGGCAACAGTATCAACATCTTATATTACGAGACTTTCCGTCGCATGGGGTTGAAGGATAAGAAGTTGAGACAGTCCAACACGGTGTTCCATGGAGTGGTGCCAGGTAAATCGGCTTACCCAATTGGGAAAATTGATCTGGAGGTCACCTTTGGAGATGAGCAGGACTCCAGGTCAGAGACAATAACTTTTGAGGTCGTAAAGATCCGGAGCCCATATCATGCTCTGTTTGGAAGGCCGGTTTACGCTAAGTTCATGGCTAGACCGTGCTATGTTTATCTACAGCTCAAGATGCTGGGTCACAAGGGAACCATTACGGTTCATGGAAGTCGTAAAATCGCATTGGAGTGCGAGGAAGGAGACGCAGCCTATGCAGAGGCAGTATGTGCTACAGAGGAGTTGAAGTTCTACAAAGACAACGTTGATCCGGCAGATATGTCCCCGTTGAAAAAGCCAACCACAGAGCATGATCCGGCGTTGAAGTTTAAATCGGCAAAGGAAACTAAGAAAGTTGATTTTGTGCCAGGCGATTCATCCAAGCAGTTCACTATTAGCGCTAACCTTGACCCCAAATAGGAAAGCGCGCTCATCGAGTTCATCCGTGAGAACCGGGATATCTTTGCATGGAAACCTTCTGACATGCCAGGTATACCCGAGGGAACTCGCTGAGCGCAGTCTTAATATTGATCCGAAGTTCAAACCGGTCCAGCAGTATCTATGCCGCTTCAACGAAGAAAGGCGCAAGGCTATAGGTGAAGAAGTGGCTAGGCTTTTGGCTGCAGGGTTCATAGTTGAGGTGTTCCATCCGGAGTGGTTGGCTAATCCGGTTCTGGTGTTGAAGAAAAATGGAAAGTGGAGGATGTGTGTGGATTACACAGACCTAAACAAGGCTTGTCCAACTGATCCTTTTGCTCTCCCTCGTATTGATCAGATCATTGATGCTACAGCAGGATGTGAGCGGCTAAGTTTTTTGGATGCGTATTCAGGATATCACCAGATCAAAATGGCAGTTAAGGACCAGGAGAAGACAGCCTTTATAACTCCCTTTGGAGCCTTCTGCTATGTATCTATGCCCTTCGGGCTCAAGAGTGCCCAAGCAACTTACCAGCGTTGCGTACAGAACTGCCTTAAGGGGCAAATCGGAAAGAATGTCCATGCTTATGTGGATGACATCGTTGTAAAGTCAAGGAAGGAGGAGACGCTAATAGAGGACCTCAAGGAAACCTTCGATAATCTCCGGGTTTATAAGATGATGCTCAATCCGGAGAAGTGCGTCTTTGGTGTTCCGGCTGGCAAGCTCCTTGGATTCTTAGTATCAAAAAGAGGAATAGAGGCCAATCCGGAGAAGATCAAGGAAATCACATCCTTGACTAAACCAGCTTGTATCAATGATGTCCAGCGCATAGCCGGTCGGGTTACATCGTTAAGCCGATTCATCAGCCATTTGGGAGAGAAGGCAATTCCGCTTTATCAGATGCTGAAAAAGACAAATCGGTTTATATGGAGCGATGCTGCAAATGCTGCGTTTGAGGACTTGAAGCGACAATTGGCAGAACCATCGGTCCTTGCTGCCCCTGTTGACAACGAGCCGCTGCTGTTATACGTGGCCGCCAATGCCCGTGCAGTTAGTGTGGCAATTGTGGTAGAGCGCAAAGAAGCAGGTAAGGAATATCCGGTTCAGCGCCCGGTTTATTACGTTAGTGAGGTTCTAATTGAATCGAAGCAAAGGTACCCACACTGGAAGAAGCTGGTGTATGGCGTGTTCATGGCAAACCGGAAGCTGAAGCATTACTTCCAGGGCCACCCAATCACTGTTGTTAGCTCAGCTCCGTTGGGGGATATAATCCAGAACAGAGAAGCCACTGTCAGAGTAGCAAAGTGGGCCATTGAACTTAGCCCACACGGATTGAAGTATGTACCACGCACTGCTATCAAATCCCAAGCATTGGTAGATTTCATCAATGATTGGACAGAATTGCAAGCACCAGCGGAGAAGCCGGATCATACATACTGGACTATTCACTTCGACGGTTCAAGGCAATTAGAAGGCTCGGGGGCTGGAGTCGTGTTAACTTCCCCACGAGGTGACAAGTTTTGTTATGTCCTCCGACTAATGTTTCCTTGTACTAACAATGCGGCTGAATACGAAGCACTGCTTCACGGCCTACGGATGGCTAAGGAGATGAACTTGAGTCGGGTCAAGTGTTTTGGTGATTCAGATTTGGTGGCGCAACAGGTGTCTGGCAAGTGGGACTCTAAAGACCCTCTCATGGCAGCTTACAGATGAGAAGTTGAAGCAGTTGCAGGATGTTTCAAAGGATAAAAGGTGGATCACGTAGACCGGCGAAAAAAATGAAGCAGCCGATGCTCTAAGCCGGCTGGGATCTCAGCATAAACCGGTGCCACCAAATACTTTCTTAGACGAGTTGCACAGTCCATCAGTTCAGGTACCATCGGAGGAAGATTTGGCTGTTCCTGATCCGGAGGCACAGCTAGTTGCGGCACTTCATGTTATTACGGATTGGACACTCCCTTACTTGGCGTACCTAAGTCGAGGAGAGTTGCCAGATGATGAGATTGAACCTAGGCAGATAATCCGGCGATCCAAATCTATGACCATTGTTAACGGAGAACTTCATCACCATAGCATTTCTGGAGCGTTTCAGCGCTGTGTATCATCGGAAGAAGGCAATGATATTCTTCGAGAGATACACGAAGGGGATTGTGGTCATCACGCCGAGTCAAAATCACTGTTAGCCAAGGCTTTTCGTCACGGGTTCTACTGGTTAACAGCCCATGCTGATGCAGAGGATCTAGTCCGGAAATGCGACGCTTGTCAGAAGTTTGCACGTCGTGCTCTTTTTCTGGCACAGGAGTTACGGATGATTCCAATTACTTGGCCGTTTGCGACTTGGGGGCTTGATATGGTGGGGCCTTTTAAACGATCCCAAGATCAAAAAACTCACCTGTTGGTGGCAGTGGACAAGTTTACAAAGTGGATTGAGGCAGAGCCTGTCAGTAAGTGTGATGCGGCAACAGCGGTTAAATTCATCAAGAAGGTAATTTTCCGGTTTGGCTTTCCACACAGCATTATTACTTATAATGGCACCAATCTATCTAAAGGAGAGATGGAAGAGTTTTGCCAAAGGGAACATATTCGCCTGGATGTGTCTTCAGTAGCTCACCCTCAATCTAATGGTCAAGCTGAAAGGGCCAACCAAGCGATTTTGCGAGGCATCAAGCCCCGGCTTATGACTCCCTTGCAAAGAACGCCAGGGTGCTGGGTTGAGGAGTTGCCTTCTGTCCTCTGGAGCATCAACACTACACCTAACAGATCTATAGGTTATACGCCCTTCTTCATGGTGTATGGTGCTGAAGCGGTTCTTCCAAGTGATATCCAGCACGACTCACCATGGGTACCAGCTTATGTTGAAGCGGCCAATGAGCAAGCAAGACAGGACGGTTTAGACCGTCTGGACGAAGAACGTGACATAGCAGCAGCACGATCTGCAATTTATCAGCAGGACCTGCGCAGATATCACAGCCGTCGGGTTAAGACCAGGACGTTCCAGGAGGGGGGCCTGGTACTCCGGCTTATACAAGACCAGACAGATATGCACAAGTTATCCCCACCTTGGGAAGGACCCTTTGTGGTCAGCAAGAACCTACACAACGGTTCATACTACCTGGTGGACGTTCGAGAACACAAAGACTCACGGACATCAGAGGAAGAGACGAAGAGGCCGTGGAACATTGCCCTTCTGCGGCCTTACTACACTTGAGCCACGAGCTCCGCTTCATGTATCCTGTATATATTATGATTAATAAATAAACCGGCACCCCTGGTAAACCGGGGGATCAGCCTTTTTTCTTCTAAATAAGTGTCTTATGAGAGTTAACTCAGATGCTTCGATCAGTCTATTTTTGCTATGCAGGACAATTCTATAAGGGACCAACCAGGACTTGCCTTTCAAGCGCAACTCTTTCATAGGTACCCCACCTCCACGGTCACTAGGGGGCTATGGATCACATTCGAATCCTCGCTTAATCCCTTTTGGTCCGGTTTATATGATCGTCTTCAAATCATCGCCCCTTGGATTACATCCATTGATTGGCAAAAGAAAAGTTCTTGCTCCTTGGATTACATCCATTGATTGGCAAAAGAAAAAGTTCTTGCTCCTTGGATTACATCCATTGATTGGCAAAAGAAAAGTTCTTGCTCCTTGGATTACATCCATTGATTGGCAAAAGAAAAAGTTCTTGCTCCTTGGATTACATCCATTGATTGGCAAAAGAAAAGTTCTTGCTCCTTGGATTACATCCATTGATTGGCAAAAGAAAAAGTTCTTGCTCCTTGGATTACATCCATTGATTGGCAAAAGAAAAAGTTCTTGCTCCTTGGATTACATCCATTGATTGGCAAAAGAAAAAGTTCTTGCTCCTTGGATTACATCCATTGATTGGCAAAAGAAAAAGTTCTTGCTCCTTGGATTACATCCATTGATTGGCAAAAGAAAAGTTCTTGCTCCTTGGATTACATCCATTGATTGGCAAAATAAATCATTGCTCCTTGGATTGCACCCATTGATTGGCAACATGAATCATAGCCCTTTGGGTCGCATCCATTGATTGGCAAATATGGAGCCTGGCAGCTCGCAAAAAGCCTCGACTACATGGTCTTATTTGCAACAGTGTTTTGTGTTTTGTGTTTTTTCAAAGTGTTCTGTGGTTTCTGATCCGGAACTGGGCAACTTCAAAGTTGACCACATATCTACAAAAGTCTGGGTCATAGAATACCAGCATGATTTAAACCGACGTTTATTATAACCCAGAACAATCATTGGGCAAATGCCAAGAGGGCCAAGAACCTCATCAGAGTCTACACATTCAGTAACGTCTACCGGATTAAGGATGTCAAGCACACTTAATTAAAGGTATGAAGTATTTTTTGGTATAAAGCACATACTCTTTCAATATATGCCCATGGGAGCAATATAATTGGTCCGGAGGTAAACCGCCAGGACATCTTTGAGCTTTGTTTATGCAGATATAGATAACATAAACGGATCAACCATAGCAGGCAAAGGATTAAAATTGGTAGATGCCAAGTCAAGCTGTGACATCCAAATTGAGACAGACAATGTTTCCAACTATCCTATTACAAGGCACTTGCAGGCCTGAACGGATTAAAGTTTTCTGGCAACAGATTACAGCAACTAAGAGTTAAAATAAGCGAACTTATACTTCTTCTTCCTGCTGTGAAGGCTGCGGATTGGCTTGTACTGGAACTTCTTCATCTTCTTGAAGCGGCTGGAAGTCAGGGACGCGCCAGTCAATCTTAGATAGTGCACGGAAGTACATTTCCTCAGTAATAAGATCGGACGGATCAATATCTGGAGCGAAAGTATGGGCACGCACTGGTCCACCCGTTCATTTTCTAAGTCGTATGACGGATGATACCTGGTCAGATTTGCTTCATCAGCAAGCTTGCTGGCAAGAGGACGCATCTCCTTGGTTAAAGCACAGAGGTCCTTGCCAGAGAAGGCAGATCCATCTTCCTTGTTACTAGGGTACCCGTTCATAGCTTCCTCCGGATCAAAGTCCGGAACCCATGCCTTGGCCCTAGTCAGTGATACAAGAGAGCCGGCCCGTGCAGCGGATTTCTTCACTTCTTCCAAGCGTACATGCAGTATAGATAGCTTCTCCAAGGTACCTTGGATAGTAGTGGGGGCCGCTTTTTGATGGGACATCGCACTTATAATCCTTTGAGCGCCGGAATACAGCTGCTCAACCAGAGTATAAGAGGCCTTGAGTTTCTTCCGGATGTCATCCCCAAGATGGGTTATGCGTCGCCCTGGATATTATTGTTAAAGTTAAACCGGGGTAGAACAAAGATTGCAGAGATGAAAGCACATGCAAATTAAGTGCTCACCAAAGATAGCAGAGGTCATAAGTTCTATTTGCTGTTTTAAGCCGGTCAGCTCTTGCGTCACCGGATTAAGGGCCTCTTCGGCATCCTTTGCTCTTTTCTCAAGAGCGTTCCTCTGCACCTCCCAGGCTGACCGCTCCGCTTCAAAGTCTTTTTTTCAATTTTTTAGTATTGGTTAAGTTCAGCACAAGCTCATCCTTGGCTTTGGCAAAAACAGTTTCAGTGGCAGCTAGTCTATTCCGGAGCTCAGTCAACTCTGTAGCCCTCCGGGTCAAGTCAGCCTACAAGGAAATCAAGTGGAGTAGAAGACAATTCAGACAAGTCTCAAGCATATAAACAAGTTATCCACTTGACACTTGGGGGCTAATGTGCAGTTGAAGTATTAAAAGAGAAATTCAGACAAGTCCCAGGAACATAAAACAAGTTATGCCCCTGGCACTTGGGGGCTAATGTAAGTTCATTTTGCATACATTGGAAGTACCGGTTTACCTACAACGAAGCTAAACCGGTACTTGGGGGCTACTATGGCATAAAGACAGAAGTACAAAGAACACAAAACAAAGACAAGTGAAGAAAGTTACCTCGTACTTATCCTTCATCATATTAACCAAGCCCAATTCATAATCACGGCTGGTATGAAGCCGGTTCAAATACCCGGAATAAACTTCCTGGACACTCAATTCGGCATAGCTGGACAAGTCCGTGCTCCACTTGCCCTTCTCTTGTTGAAGCTTCTCCTCTTTAGCAGTATGCTTGGCCAAGATGATAGGCTCAGCAGGAGCGGTAAAACCTGTCCCGGTTATCTGAACATCTGGAGAAGAGGCAGTGGTTGGCTGAGAAGGGGCAACAGTAGGGGCCGGGCTAATAGGAGCCGGGTTAGCCCGAGGAGGGCTGCCCGGACAGGACTCGCCGGTTCAACTACATTTTCCACATTTATATCTTCTGGGGCAACAATGTCATCATGGTCCATGGGAGCAGGATCATCAAACTGAGTTGCAGGATCGCTCTCTGGAGGGATGACTTCATCCGGATTAGCCGCCGGTTCAGTGGTAGCAGTCTCGGCAGCCGCTTTAGTGGCCTTCGCCTTTTTGCTAGGCTTGGGCTTGCTGAAGAAATTGAAGGAACAATGAGAATCATCAAGGAACAAAGACAAACATAAACCGGATGTTGAAAGGGACTTACCCAGGCACGGTCTTCAGTATAGGGACCTGTGTGGCAGTCGACTCACCAGAAGAAGACAAAGGAGTCTCCTGATAGTTAGGATCAGACGGTTTAAGCGGTTTACGTATAAGTCCGGCCTTTGGATGGAGAAGAGTAGGAAAAAGTAAAACCTCAGAGCGGCGCCTGCGAGCCGGAGTAAGAGATATTCCGGAGGATTCTACTACATGGCCACTATGGCGCGTAGTCCGGCGTGCTTCATGCTGCTGCTTCTTTAAAAGAAATTTGGGGTGCAGTTGAGCGTAAGGATGAGAAAAAGGGTATTTCCGGGACGCCCGACGAATTTTGGGCACCGGCGGTTCAGAGTCTGAAGAAAGAGAGATTACCTCAGCTTCTGCCGCTTTACTTCCTTCATCCAAATCCTGTGGAAGGACACTGTTAACATAAATTTGGATAAAGGGAGATTAAAACATATCAGGATCAATTCATACCTCGGAATTCGGATCATCTTCTTCAGGATGTGAACCGGAGGCAGCAGCTGCCTTTTTCTTCTTGACAACACACGTCTTCCGCCGTGGCTGTTTGCCTGACTTATCTTGAGGTTTTCTCTTCCAGAAGGGGTCGTTGGCCTGTGCAGAAGATAAGAAATAAATAGAAGACAATTGATATGGACGGATCAGAAAAAGCAGAAGAGGTTAGAAAGAACTTACTGCTGGCGGTTTGTTGTTTTCATAAAAAGGAGCCAATCCGGTCTGGCTGCATTCTTCCAAAGAGATGTTGAGCATCTTCTTTGCGGATTCAGTGACTTCTTTCTCAGGAAGTATTATGTCAATGTGGCGTTGAGGGTCATCCGTCTTTCCGGTATACTCACACATCAGGCCGGAGCGCCGACTCAGTGGAAGGATGTTCCAGGCAAGCCAACAGTGAACGAAATCTACTCCAGTTAAACCATTGGCCATAAAGGCCCTAAGCTTAGCAAGTTGAGGGGAAAACCGGGCCCGCTCTGAAGAACTAAGATGCTGCGGCAGGGGATGATCCTCAGGTAGACGATGTTCACGGTAACCCGGCAGTGGGTTTTCTCCTTCAGGCGAGGTATCTTTGCAATAGAACCATGATTGGTTCCATTCCTTGGGGTGTGTATGGAGAGCAGCATGAGGGAAGATCACATCTCTTCTCTTTTGAATACTAACACCGCCCAGTTCTTGATGCGGTCCGGCAGTAAACTCTGTCCGCCGGTTTAAGTGGAAAAAGTCCCGGAACAAATCCACTGATGGTTCTTCTTGAAGGTATGCTTCTGAGAAGACTTGAAAATTGCAGACATTTGATATAGAATTCGGACCTATATCTTGAGGATGGAGTTGAAAAGCGGCCAGCACATCCCGGAAATTTTTTGAACCGGGAGGGCTAAAATCCCTGGCCATATGATCAAAGAAAACGATGACTTCTCCTTCTTTAGGGGTAGGAGGACACTCATTTCCTGGGGACGCCATTTCAGAACCGCTTGGGGGCCCAGAAGACCAATTGAAGCGGCGTTGGTTAAGTCCTCTTCCGTAATGCGGGAAGGAGCCCAGTTGCAACAAACAAACTGCTTGGCAGCCATCTGGACTACAGAAAACGCTGAAAGGTACAATGCAAATCCGGATTACTAAGTACTGAAGTATAAACCAGAGCGTAACATCAAACTATATCGACGGTTTAGACAAGGGACTAATGGCATTGACAACCCGGAAGCAGATATGAAGCGAGCAGCTATCGGTTTATAATAACAGAAAAAGAGGAAGCTAAACCGTCGGGTTTATGACTAATTCTTTACAAGAGGAGCATATGATTGATTAAACCGGTGAAAAACTTACAGATCTACAAGACGAAGAAACAAGTTTCTACAAGAAGCTAAAGTAAAAATGGATCTGAGCGGTAAGAAAAAGATGAAATATACGCAAATCTTATGCAGGAAGAACTACGAAGGGTTTCTACAGATCAAATGAATCTAAGGGTTGAATCTAAAGGTCCGAATCTAAGTTTAAACCACGGAGCAGGAGCGCATTCGAAACGTATCCAAGGTTTGAGTCTACTGCAAGGGTAACCTACAGGGATGAACAACAAGCTTCGAGGTTTCATGGCGGAAGCCATGGAGGAACCCTGGATTAAGATCTGTAGTGAGAATAAAGGAGTACCTGAGAAAGAAGGTGACGGCGGCGGAGTACTCTGGACACGTTTCAGGGTGATGCATCGGCCTGGCTTGACGACGGCGACGGGCTCGAAGACGGCGGCGGAGCTTCGGGCGACGGAGGAAGAAGAAGTGCGGAAGGAAGAAAAAGAATAGGGCTCAGCGGTATTTATAAAGCTGGTGAGGTGAAACGGCAAGCGCGGGAATCAAGGAGGTCAGAGATTGGATAAATATTCCGTTGTCGCCTCAATCTTCGGGATAGCATTTAGACAAAAGTAACAACAGCGGTGAGCAATAAATGCGGAGGTGATGTCACGACAGATTGAGATGATTTCCAGAGATGACGTCATAGCCGGTTTACAAAGTAGAGAAGCTACAGAGAAGAAATTTATGCAAAGACTTAGAAGACTGACATGAACAAGTTCAAATCAATCTGGGGCCTAATGTCAGGGATATTACTAGCAGGTATAAACCGGCTAGGAAGATCCAGATTACGTTGATGTAGTTGTATTATCATAAGCCCAGTAGGTTATGAGTCAGAGGTTACGGCCCGTGGAGGCTTAGGGCCCATATGTAACGCTTACGGTTTATGAACCGTCCTATCCTGTAACTTGAGGTATAAGGTAGAAAGAGTAGAGACCGAGGCAGACACAATTATGAGCCGGCCTCGGGACTCTGTAAACCAGACCGGGCGTCGCCTCCTATATAAAGGGACGACCCGACGATGGTTCAGGGACGAGAGACAACCCGTCGAGACACAGGCAAGCAATCCGCTCCCTGTTCATCGACGCCCAAGCAATACCAAACCAAACTAGACGCAGGCTGTTACCTTCATCGAAGGGGCCGAACTAGTATAACCCCTTTGTGTTCCTTGTGTGCTTTAAACCTCTTCAAGCCAACCCACGCGATGGCTCCACACCTAAGTCCTCTAAACCGGACATCTGCCGTGCTAATTCCACGACAACAACTATCCAAGTGGTCTCTGGAAGCATCGGTTAGTCCATTATAAAAGACATCAAGTATATCATGCATCTCAAGAGGATGATCAGGCAAAGCATTAAGTAACTGGAGAAGCCTCCCCCAAGCTTGTGGGAGACTCTCTTCTTTAGTTTGAGAAAAGTTATAAATTTCCCGTAAGGCAACTTGTTTCTTATGAGTGGGAAAATATTTAGCATAAAAGTAATACATCATATCCCGGGGACTACGCACACAACCAGGATCAAGAGAATTAAACCAAGTCTTAGCATCACCCTTTAACGAGAACGTAAATAACTTAAGGATATAACAGTAACAGATCTTTTCATCATTGGTAAACAGGGTGGCTATATCATTCAACTTGGTAAGATGTGCCACAACAGTTTCAGACTCATAGCCATGGAAAGGATCAGATTCAACCAAAGTAATTAACTCAGGATCAACAGAGAATTCATAATCCTTATCAGTGACACATATATGTGAATTAGCAAAAGCAGGGTCATGTTTCATTCTAGCATTCAAGGACTTTTCTTTCAGCTTAACTAATAACTTCTTAAGATCATCATATCTATCATTGCAAGCAAGAAAGTCTCTAGCAGTTTCTTCATCCATAACATAACCCTCAGGAACAACAGGCAATTCATATCTATTGGGAGTAGTTTCATCATCACTTTCATAAATATCATCAACATTTGCACTCTCCCTAACCTTAGCAATTTGTTCATCTAGAAATTCACCTAGTGGCACAGTATCAGGCATAGAGGTAGTTTCATCATACATAGTAGAAGCAGCATCATCAAGAACATACGACATATCAGATTCAATAGCAGGAGTAGGTGTCACAAGTTTACTCATAACAGAAGGAGAATCTAGTGCAGAGCTAGATGGCAGTTCCTTACCTCCCCTCGTAGTTGAGGGTAAGATCTTGGTTTTTGAGTCCTTCAAATTCTTCATAGTGATAAGCAGATATAAATCCCAAGTGACTTAAAGAATAGAGCTATGCTCCCCGGCAACGGCGCCAGAAAATAATCTTGATAACCCACAAGTGTAGGGGATCGCAACAGCTTTCGAGGGTAAAGTATTAAACCCAAATTTGTTGATTCGACACAAGGGGAGCCAAAGAATACTCTTAAGTATTAGCAACTGAGTTGTTAATTCAACCACACCTAGAAACTTAGTATCTGCAGCAAGATAGTTTAGTAGCACAGTAATATGATAGTGGCGGTAGCAGCAATAAAAGTAAAGATAGTATTTTTGTAGTTTTTGTGATAGTAGCAACGGAAAAGTAAATAAGCGGCAAGCAATATAGGTAAAGCTCGTAGGCATTGGATCGGTGATGAGAAATTACGTCGGATGCAATTCATCATGTAGAAGTTATAACCTAGGGTGACACAGAACTAGCTCCAGTTCATCAATGCAATGTAGGCATGTATTCCGAATATAGTCATACATGCTTATGGAAAATAACTTGCATGACATCTTTTGTCCTGCCCTCCCGTGGCAACGGGGTCCTATTGGAAACTAAGGGATATTAAGGCCTCCTTTTAATAGATTACCGGACCAAAGCATTAACACATAGTGAATACATGAACTCCTCAAACTATGGTCATCACCGGGAGTGGTCCTGATTATTGTCACTTCGGAGTTGCCGGATCATAACACATAGTAGGTGACTATAGACTTGCAAGATGGGATCAAGAACACACATATATTCATGGAAACATAATAGGTTCAGATCTGAAATCATGGCACTCAGGCCCTAGTGACAAGCATTAAGCATATCAAAGTCATAGCAACATCAATCTCAGAACATAGTGGATACTAGGGATCAAACCCTAACAAAACTAACTCAATTACATGATAGATCCCATCCAACCCATCACCGTCCAGCAAGCCTACGATGGAATTACAAACACACGGCGATGAGCATCATGGAGTTGGTGATGGAGGAAGGTTGATGATGACGATGGCGACGATCTCCACTCCCCGGAGCCCCGAACGGACTCCAGATCAGCCCTCCCGAGAGTGATTAGGGCTTGGCGGCGGCTCCGTCTCGTGAAACGCGATAATTCTTTCTCCTTGATTTTTTTCTCCACGAAATGGAATATATAGGACCTGGAGATACGTCGGTGGGGCATCGGGGGGCCCTTGAGGCAGGGGGCGCGCCCTGGGTAGGGGACGCGCCCCCTACCCTCGAGGACAGCCCGTGGGCCCCCCCGGTGTGGATCTTCTTGCATGTATTTTTTATATTTTCTGAAATAATTCTCCGTTGATTTTCAGGCGATTCCGAGAACTTTTTATTTCTGCACAAAAACAACACCATGGGAGTTCTGCTGAAAACAGCGTCAGTCCGGGTTAGTTCCATTCAAATCATGCAAGTTAGAGTCCAAAACAAGGGCAAAAGTGTTTGGCAAAGTAGATACGTTGGAGACGTATCAAGTTGCTTCTTCAATTCCCTCAACTCTTTATGAGAAAGCTTGTACGGACGCCGAGAGGTTGACTCCGTACCAGGTTCAAGTTCAATGACGAATTCAACTGGACGATTGGGAGGCATCCCTGGAAGTTCTTCAGAAAATACATCCTCATATTCACAAACCACCGGAATCTGGGATATGGCATTAATCTCGCCCTTGTCATTGAGAGAGAATAGCCAGATTGTGTTATCTCGAGCTGCGAAGATAATCACGTCTTCAGAAGGATGAGTTAGATTCACCTCTTTGTTTGCACAATCAATAAGAGCATCATGCTTAGAGAGCCAATCCATCCCAAGAATAAGATCAATGTCCGAGTTGCCAAGAACAACTGGGGAATCCTGAAATTTGTAATTGCCCATCTTGATGGAGATATCCAGAGCTAACAAGCTAGAAGTCATGAACTTTCCCAAGGAAATAATTTGCAACGCCCTTGTCAAAGCCAATGTGCCCACGTTGTGCTCAGATGCAAATGGATATGACATGAAAGAAAGCGATGCACCAGAATCAAACAAGACTTTTGCAGGAATTGAGTTAACCGAAAGATTACCCATAATCACATCAGAAGAATCATCTACTTGAGCTGCGTTCATTAGGTTCACTCTTGCATACTTGGGATTGTGCTTGACAATGGCATTGCTGATAGGTGGAGGAGGCGGAAGGCGCCTTTGGTTGGGACACTTGTTAGCATAGTGACCCTTCTGAGTACACTTGTTGCACATAACCTCTGAGAGTGGCCGATGATATGGACCGCTTGGCCTTGGGGCTTGGTACTGAGACTTGTTCTGGTTGCTTGGGTTGGGTGGGTGGGCAGATCCACGACCACCTGAGTGCTTGCTCTGAATCGGAGGACGGAACACTGGAGGAGGCGGGAGCCAGAACTTCTGCTGCTTGGCGACCACTTGAGAGGAAGAGGAGGAGTGAACAACATCTCTTATCCTCCTTTTGGAAGATTCACATTTGAGCTGAGCTGCCTCTTTCTTGACTGCCATATTGTAGAATTGATCAAATTCATTTGGCTCGAACAGAGTGAGTGCAAGTTGGAGTTCATCTTTCAGACCACCTCGGAACTGGTAGATTTTGCTCTTGGCATCGGGAATGTCTTGCTTAGCATAACGGGCAATATTCTGGAACTTGACATTGTACTAGTAGACAGACATGGTGCCTTGCTTGAGGTTGTGAAACTGCTCACGCATGCCCTCAATGACACCGGTAGGGATGTGGTGCGCATGAAAATCGCAACAAAAGTCAGTTCAAGAGATCTCACGACCCGCTCTGGAGTCTTTATATTATTGCCACCAATCTGCGGCTTGGTCTTTGAGTTGGAAAGCGGCAAACTTGACATAATCCTCAGGTCTGACATTACTGCACTCGAAATGCTTGTTGATGTTTGTGAGCCAATCTTCAGGATCGAGCGGATCAACACAATAGCTGAAAGACTTGGGTCGATTCGCAAGGAATTGGTTCAGAGTAGCAAAGTGAGGTTGATTGAACAGATTTCCTTGGCCTTGGTTCCCTTAATTTCCTCGATTCCCTTGATTTGCTTGGAAACTCTGCATCATTTGCATGAGCATCTGAGTGTTTGCATTGGTTGCTTGCATAATCGCTCTCCATGCCTCAGCCGGAGGAGGAGGGGAAGGTGGACGCTCTTCTTCACCATCTGGGTTCTGGCTGGAGACTTTTTAGGTGCCATCCTGAAGATGATGACAACGATTAGCCATTGAAGCAATAATATATATGGTGAATCAAAGGATAGATATATGCAACATATAGTATTCACAATGAACATCCGAACAAAATTGAACGAATGAATTCCATAGCTTAATGGTACATAAACTTGTCGAGAAGCCACTTGAGAGAATGATAGAATAAACCAACAAGGTAACAGATGAAACAAACACATATAGACCCCAACCTCATATCATGCATCCGTTGGAAGATTTCCTAAGAGCTACTTGAATTCCCACCTATTAATTCCCGAAGCTTTCCGGTTATGCAATCTAGTGTTGGGGATACAGGGGAAGCACCGCATATCACACAACTAATAAATCCTACATCCAACTATATCCATCCGTCAACGAATAACCAGTCACCTTCGGAAATCGTTTACCTCAGACCTTCAAAAAGCATCCGCTTTACTAGCTGTGGCAATACTCCCGAACTATCCCACCAGTTTGGGTGATGTCGGGGTTACCTCACCACCAGACACACATAGAAGTGTTTTCGATGTCGGCCACCTCTGGTATTCCAGAATTGCAATGATACAATTGTGACGACAACACCTCGGAGCTCAACTCCCCGGGACACTGCCACAACCCCTAAATGACAGGAGGCACCAAGAACAATGTTCTCGTCACAAAGATATCGGAACAATCCCAACAATACCTGCGTGATCCTAATATTTTTTTGGAGAAAATTGAGGGGAGTGATGTTAAAACAACGTCAGGAGTCCTTACCAGAGCGATAAAGGGGTAAGAAGTAAAAAGAAATCCTACTCTCTGATATATATATAGGACTCGAAATATTTTTGTGTGTGTGTCTAGACGCAACACCGGCAGCGGTTCGATCAATCAGGGGGCTCCTAGGTCGGAGAAGGCTCTGAATACCAACTTATAATGCCCAGGATGCGACTATAGCTCCTACGTGTCGAGGCATGAGTTAGAGGCATAATCGCATTCTGGAATGATCGCAAGCATGGTATCTTTACACAACTCATGTAAAGAACATGGGTAAAAGTGAAAAATAGTTGGCTTACACTCGCCACATCACACAATTAATCCAATAAGCATACATTCATCCAAATAACATAGAGTCCGTCTACGGACAAAATCAAACGAGAAAAGATACCACAACCACAACCCCTAGTAGGAACCACTACTGATCGTCGGGGTATGTCACATACATACGACTAGACTCTTCATCGAACTCCCACTGAAGTTCTTGTCCACCTCATGCGTCATACTCAGTTGTACCTGCATCTGGTGTGTGTTGTAATCTGTGAGTCACAAGGACTCAGCAATCCCATTCCCGGGTATCAAAACTAACAAAGCCTTTAGGTGTGGAGAGGTAATAAAGTGGCTGCAGCAAGCACTAAGCAACTAGCTTACGAAGTCAGAGCGAGATGAGGATATGTGCCAACGGTCACCAAAGATGATCAATAAGTGATCCTAGCTACTCACGTTCATGCATAACCCCACCGTGTTCACTTTCCGAAACCCTTCAAAAAGGGACCATCACGGTTACTCACACAGGTAGTGTATTCTTAAGGATATGGTGTCAAGTTATCTACAACCGGATATTAACAACTCCCATCTGCCACATAACCACAGGCACGGCTTTCGAAAGATCATAACCTTGCAGGGGTGTCCCAACTTAACCCATCACAAGCTCACGATCCGCGGAATCGCAACTCCATGTTGGGAAAACCCGAGTGTTCTCGGAATCCCGTGCTCAAGATATTTCAGCAAAGGTAAAACTAATCCAGCAATACCTCCCGGCATGCCGACACCCTGATAGTAGCCGCGCGTATCTCGTCTCAGGCCACGACCGGATGGGACATCCTACAAGTATATACCAGCCCTCGGGTTTCGCCAAGGTGCCCCCGCAGTCTGCCCAGTTTGGACCAACACTCATGAGGAGCACTGGCCCTGGTTGTTGATTAAGAACTCAGGTTAATTACTCCCTATGCAAGTTTTAGTTGTTAGCAAAATGTAGTACCAAATTTGGGCCTTGCTGGAAAAGCTTTAAGCAGTGCAAATTATCGAGGGGGGCCCATAAACCCCAATCGTGTTAGGAACGCAAAATCAAGGAACATAACACCGGTTTATCGGGTCCTAAGGCGGGATGAGTGGAACAAAACACCAAGTAGAAGGCCAAGCCTTCCACCCATTACCAATATATATGTGCATTAATTAATTAAGATATATATTGTGTTATCCCAATAAAACAAGTCCAAACATGGATCAATCTTCCAACTTCACCTGCAACTAACAAAGCTATAAGAGGGGCTGAGCAAAAGCGTACTTAGCCAATCAACGGTTTGCTAGGAAGGCGGTTAGACTGTTTCATGACAACATAGGAGGCTGACAGGACAAGAATATGCATCACGGCATGATGGTCCCCAAGTGCAGGGAATCATCATAGCAATTGCCAATGGTGGAAGTGATAAGTATGGAGTGTCGAACCCACAAGGAGCTAAAGGTAAGATCAATATTCTCTCAAGTCCTATCTGCCACTGATACGACTCTACGTACACCGAACGTTTGCTTCCAACTAGAAATGAGAAATAAAACTACGTTGTGGGTATGAAGAGGATAACTTTGCATGATATCTGAGAGCTAAAATATAAAAGTAGGTGTTGTTATCATAAATTTAGAATATATTATTAAATATTATGAATAACGAGTGTGGAATTATGATGGATCGGCATGCGGAATTCTCCTATAGGCAATTGTTAACAAGACCGGTAGTCGTTATTGCAATTTTATATGAGGGAGAGGCATAAGCTAACATAATTTCTCTTCTTGGATCATATGCACTTATGATTGGAACTCTAGCAAGCATCCGCAACTACTAAAGATCATTAAGGTAAAACCCAACCATATCATTAAAGCATCAAGTCCCCTTTATCCCATACGCAACAATCCCCTTACTCGGGTTTATGCTTCTGTCACTCAAGCAACCCACTATAAGTGAATCATGAACGTATTGCAACACCCTACAGTGGGAATCCCTCACGCTTGCGTGACATGGAGGGCACCATAGGACAACACAAAAATAAAACATACAACTCGTACCAATCTAGATCATCAATCAACCCAAAGACAAAGGATATCTAATCAAAACATCATAGGATGGCAACACATAATTGGATCATAATATGTGGCATAAAGCACCATGTTCAAGTAGGGATTAAATCGGGGTGCGGGAGAGTGGACCGCGTAAAAGAGATGAGGATGGTGATGTTGATGAAGACGATCACCGCGGCGATGAGTCCCCTCCCGATGGCACTCCGACGCCACCGAGAGAGAGGAGGAGAGGTTCTCCCCCTTATGCTTCCTCCTCCATGGCCTCCCCCTAGATGGGGAGAGGTTCTCCCTCTGGTCCTTGGCCTTCATGGCGATGATGGCCCCTCCGGGATCCTCCTCCATGGCCTCCGATGGTGATGGCCCCCTCCGGCAGGGTGCCAGAGAGAGCCTAGATTGATTTCTCGTGGTTACAGAGGCTTGTGATAACCCTCAACCGTAAGGGATTGAGATAGTCTTCGCGGGTAAGAATAACCCAATTTATTGATTCGACACACGCGGAGCCAAAGAGTATTTATAAGCTTTGACAGTTGAGTTGTCAATTCAACCGCACCTGAAATATACTTACTTGCAACAAAAGATAAGTGGTAACAGTGATATGATAGTGATGATAGTGATAGTAAAAGTAAACAGCAGAAGTAAATAGCAAAAGTAAATGGCAAAAATAGCAACTAGTAACCAGCAGGATTTAAAACACTATAGGCTAGGGAGACGGATGATTGGGCGCTGCATGGATGAGATATATCATGATTCTAACTTGGGGCAAGGCACACGGAAAAGTAATGATCAAGTAGGCAAATATCAAACATTAGGCATGTATCCCGTAGGTAGTTGTACGTGCTTGCAATAAGAACTTGCACAACATCTTTTGTCCTACCATCCCGCTACGAACGGGGCCAAAAGGAACTTATGGAGATTAAGGTGCTCCTGTCAAAGAGCACCAGAACAAAGCAATAAACTCAATGGATACATGTAATCCTCAAACTACGGACCGTCCCCTTTGGTGTCCCAAGCTGTCACTTTTGGGATCGCCGGTTCCGAACCGTAATAGGTGCAAACAACTCATAGATAGGATCAAGAACACAAATATATTAATGCAAACACATATGATTCAGATCTGAAATCATGGCACTCGGGCCCTAAGTGACAAGCATTAAGAATAACAAGTTGAAGCAAAGATGATAAACACCATAGTAGATGATAGGCAACATGCCCCCAACGATCTGACAAACTATTACATGATCTAACTCATCCAATCCCTACCATCCCCTCCGCCTACAGCACGGGATTACTCACACATGGAAGGAGAAGTCATGGAGGGATGATGGAGTGGTGATGATGATGACGATGGCGACGATCTCCCCTCTCCGGAGGCCAATTCAGCCTCCAGATTAGCCCTCCCGAAGAAGAACAGAGGGTGGCGGCGGCTCCGCGATGAAAACTGGGAAAAGAACTTCTGATCTGGGGTTTTTCCGTCACGAGCTAAAATACGGGTCAAAGTAGGGCACCAGGGGAGGTGGGGCCCACCCAGGCGACCCCCCGGCGCGGCCAGGGGGTGGGCCACGCTACCAGGGTGCCTAGGGCCCCCCTGGCCCCCCTCTGGCCCCTCTTCTGGCTCTGTGTTCCTTCGGGTGCGTAGATTTTCTGTGATTTTTCATGGAATTTTCTGAGATACCTAAAAATCCGTTTTCCTGCACACAATAAAACCATACAGGCAGCTCTGCTGAAAACAGCGTCAGTCCGGGTTAGTTTAGTTCAAATCATGCAAGAATGAGGTCAAAACAATATCAAAAGTGTTTGGAAAAGTAGATACGTTTGAGACGTATCAACTCCCCCAAGCTTAGCATATTGCTTGTCCTCAAGCAATTCAGTTCAACGAACTGGGCGCGACAAAGAAAACTTTGACAAACTCTTTTGTTTCATTAGATGTATATAAGCATGTACTACGAAAAGAGTCTAGCAAGTATTGAAACAGTACTATGAGGACAATGCACGAAGCAATCCTTCTTTCAAGTGACCAATCACAAATACCTAAAAGTAAATAATATACTACTGAAAATCAAGACAAGATTACATTGCACATAGCTTGAGCATATTAGGGTGGTATCTCGCTAGCCTACATGAGTGAAGCAAAACATAAATGCAGAAACTCCTCCAGAGTTTTAAAAAAGACTAGAACTAAGACTTTCAGAATAAATAATATCACAAGCATGCAGAAGACAATGTAATACTTTGGGACAATGCACATTACACTCAGAATGACAATTATGCTCTCCTAGTTGGTGCTTTGAAGAAAGAAGGTGGAGACTCTCGAACCGTGGCTTTTGTTGGCAAGGTTGAAAACCCGTGATCGGAAACAAAAACTAAACATGTACCAGAGCTCTTGGTTTTATAAACAGAAGAAAAAATGTTTTTGAGAGGTGCATATTTCGTCAACGAATGCTAGCAGATAACTCAATCACTTCTTGAGCTGGACAAGTCTCGAGGAACGGCTCCCGCATGAGGACGATCACATCCTCTTAATCTCCTTTGTTTATCACTGCCAAAGTTTTCTGATTTCTCATGAACAAAGCGTGAAGGAGGGTTTGTTTGTTGTATTATCTTTTATGAGCCGGGCGCACTCTATGCCAGTTCCTTCTCGTATTAGGGGTTTGCACATTAGACATGCAATCCCGGGGTGAAACTTGTCCAACTTAAAAAGATCATGAATTAACTACTACTTCCTCATGAGCTAAAACAGAGACACAAAAAGAGAAATGCTTTTGATTAATTTCGAGATGGTACACGAAAGTCTTCGTTAGGAATGGCAGGTAAATACCATGTATAGGAAGGTATGGTGGACTCATATGGCATAACAGGTTTTAAGGATTTTGGATGCACAAGCAGTCAGTCCGCTTAGTACAGGTGGAGGTTAGCAAAAGACTGGGAAGCGACCAACTAGAAAGCAATAACGGTCATAATCATGCAGAGCGACAAAGCAACATTGAATCGGGCATGAAAGTGATATAACTATTCTGAAACTCAAAGATCATCAAGGCAGAGCAGACTTTTTAGTCTTAAACATGTGTAAACATGTGCCAAGTCAATCCAAAAATTCTCTAAAGGGAAATACCACCTTAGTATACCAGACTATGAACAGTGCAATGCATGTAAATCATTTCAATAACACATTATATACTCTAGCTATTCGAGACTAGCTACAAGGAAAGCATGAACCACTGGAAGAGCATTGTAAACATAGCACTATGTCGCTACAAGCTGGTCTCTAGATCATAAGTACAGGCATATGTACAAAAGTAGAAACAAGAAGAATTCATACCGGTCTTCCTTGTTGCTTCCCTTCAGTCGATCTTCGTCATTACTGCCTTGTCACTTGCACGATCGAATGTAGGAAATATAATTAAATGCCATCACGGACTCGAGCTGAACTCTGAAAACAAAGCAAACTAAAAAGAGAAAGGAAATCTTTTTGGATTATTTCAAAGGTTGAACGAAAGCAAAAGAAAGAGAAAATCTTTTTGTTGTTTTTGCAAAGAGAGAAATAAAGAAGAACGGGCAAAAACTTCGAAAAGATCAAAGCGAATAAAACGGATAATACAATGGTAAAGTGAGAGGGGCACGTACTCCCCCAAGCTTAGGCTTTTGGCCTAAGTTGGTAGCAGCTACTGCCCCCAGGAGCCTCCTGCTCCTGGGGAACAGTGGTGAGTCCAAGGGTCGTAGAAGGATGCTGGCGCGTATACCGAACTCCTCGGAGTCTCCCACGAGGACGGGTCCGTACGCCAAGCAGAGGAAGACCCTTCACCAAACTCGGTGGCGGTTTCTTCCTGAAAAGGTGGTAACTCACCTTGCTCCTCCTCGTCGGGCACAACCCCCTCCATGGGGTTATGAAACTGATGCTGGGCCATGAACTCATCGAACTGGACAACATCAAAGGACCATCCGTTCTTGCGAGAAAAATCAAACAAAAGAGGTGCAGGTAGACGGATCTCACGTTCCACAGTAGTTCCGAAACGCAAGATATAAACAAGATTATCAAGCTCAGAAGCCATGGTAACAAACTTATGCCTTTTCATAGCAGCAAGATCAAAGCTTAAATAAATAAAAGGATTATCATCAGGGTGTGGAGTGCCTCCAAGATGTTCTAAGATAAGTGTGGCATAAACGCCACCATATAAGTCTCCCTTGTTACCGTTCATAGCAAGGCGTCGAGCAATTAAGGCACCCAGATTATAATCAGACCTCCCTGAGAGGGCTGCTGCCAGGATAGCAATATCCGGAGCATAAATGTTGCTCGTGTTGTCACGAGCTAACACCCCTCTAGCAACATAATATGCAAAATACCTGAGGTGAGGAAATAAGATGCTGGAGATCTTCGACCGATGAATATCCCTCGTACCCATGCTGCAGAGAGAGTTGATGACGGTTTTCAGCACGGAGGGCTGAGTGGCCATCCTAGCCGTCCTCCCAACGTTCGGCACACCTATTATTTCATAAAACTTTCCCAAAGTCATGGTGACAAGATCATTGTAAATTTTAAACTCAATAGCACCTGAATCAGGATTATATCTAAAACTGTTAATGAAACTGGAGGTGAGTTTTTGATACTGAGTAACATGGCACGTGACGAGCCGTGTCAGACCTGCATTAGCACAAAGATTATAAAACTCATCCTTGATTCCCGCAGCTTCAAGGAATTCATCACATGGTAACATCATCGCACGTGCTGGACTTGTGTCTTCCAACAACTCCAGGGGCACATGATCTTCATTATAGCTCACCCTAGCAGTCGAGGGTGAAGCTGCGGCTCTAGTAACTCGATCGGAGTGCGTGGGCCTCCTCTTCTCAAGCCACCCTTTTGCCCTTCCTAACAAACTCATTTCTGAAATTTTTGACAAATTACAAAAACAAGGATTAAAACAAGGTGGGTTAAGGCAAACTACTCAACTCACTTGCCCAAGGCATAAACTTGCATCAAAACTTGGAAAATAACTTTCTACACATGCATGCAAGCTCATCTATACAACACCAAGAACTACTAAATACTCACAAATGAAGCCACCAATCAGAAATCTAATTGGAGGGGTGGAGGAGTCACATACCAGGGAGTATTTGTTCAAAATCTCAGCTCAAATGATAGGCTGTAGAGAGAGATCGAAGAATCGCCTCCAAGAACAGCAAGAACGCAAGAACAAGTGCAGAACTCGCGTTTTTGGAGAGAAAGAGAGAGGGAGGAAGAAGACTTACCTGGAGGGGGGCCTTGTGGGCCCCAGGCGCCCTGTGGGCGCGGCCAGGGGGCAGGCCGCGCCAGCTGGCCGCCTGGGCCACTGGTGGGTCCCCCTGGCTGGCCCCAGGTCCCTCTGGGTCACTCCCGACGTGGAAATTTTTATTTTTATTTTTCTGGAATTTTTCTGAAAACTTCACTGTTGAAATTTTTTCGAAGTTCAAAAAGCTGCGAAACTCTCTGAAAACTTGAAGCAGTGAGTAGCAATGTTGGGGATATCGCTTATCGGGAACTTATCGGTCGACCAATGATAAGGGGTAAATCGGCCAGTTTATCGGCATATCGGCCGATTTATCGCCATATCGGCTCATTTATCGGCCGATTTATCTTATCGGTCAGACATCGGTAAGCGATAAATCGGCCAATTTATCGGCATATCGGAAGATATCTTGAACAGTGGTGAGTAGTATCGTGAAGCTTCAAAACATAAACATTTGGTACAGCAAGTAGAACAAAAACTAAAAACAAATGAAAACATAACAAGCTCAACTTTTTATCTATATAAAACATGTTTACTAGTAAGGTTGATCAAGTCTTACCAACAAACAGGCGATATATAGAGCAAAAAGTCTCACCTCTTACGAAGTAATTACTGAACCTTTACTTTGATGGACATTGTCCCCACCATGATAGTTTTGTATTTGTGAGGCACATGTAGTGGACAGTCCCATTCTCCAATCTTCACGGTCTCAATATTTTCTATAGAGTTGAGGCCATGCCTCCTGTCGGTCTTCTTTGGAAAATATACCGTGTGTTCTTTATCATTCACATGGAAGGTAACCTTCCCTTTATTGCAATCAATAATAGCACCTGCGGTGTTAAGAAAAGGTCTACCAAGAATAATGGACATGCTCCCATCCTCGGGCATGTCAAGCACAACAAAATCAGTAAGAATCAAACAATTAGCAACTTCTACTGGAACATCCTCACAAATACCTATCGGAACGGCGGTTGACTTGTCAGCCATCTGAAGAGAGATATCTGTAGGAATTAGTTTCTCTAAACAAAGCCTCTTGTAAAGAGAGAGAGGCATAACACTCACTCCTGCTCCAAGATCACATAAAGCAGTTTTGACATAATTATTCTTTATGGAGCAAGGAATGGTGGGTATACCTGGATCACCGAGCTTCTCAGGAATCTTACCACTGAAAGAGTAGTTAGCAAGCATAGTAGATATTGCTTCATTAGGAACTTTTCTTTTATTAGTGACAATATCTTTCATATATTTTGAATAAGGAGGTAACTTAATAGCATCAGTCAAAGGGATTTGAAGAAAAAGAGGTTTAATCCACTCACAAAACTTATTGTAATGCTCTTCTTCTTTAGATTTGATGGACTTACCTGGAAAGGGCATGGGTTTCTGTACCCATGGTTCTCTTTACTTCCCATGTTTTCTTGCGATGAAGTCTTCTTTAGTGTACCTCTTACGTTTGTCAGGTGCTTCTTCTTCTCGAACTTCAGGCGGATCATTCTTCTCATTATCCTTATCGCCAGGTTCAGCACCGTCTTCAGTCTCAGCATCGGAGATAGATACACTGTTGGGATCAACAGCTGGCTCTTCATCTGTAATAGGATCATTGGAATTGTTAGCCTCCTTATGTTTCTTCTTCTTCTTTGGAGAGCCAACAATTTCTTCTTCCTGCATTTGAGAATCTTGCTCGATTCTCCTTGGATGCCCCTCTGGATAGAGAGGATCTTGAGTGCTAGTTCCTCCTCGGGTCTTAATCCCGAAGGCCTGCAAATCATCTTGTTTGGCATTGTTAGCAAGCAAATCTTTTTGCACATTAGAAATTTGCTCAAGCTGAGTTTGAACCATATGAAAATGTTTCACAAGACATTGAACATCATTAACTGTTCTTCCTAAAACATCAAGCAGACTTTTGATAGCAAGGGAATTATCATGCAATTGACTTTGTATCCTCTCATTAAAATGATTTTGTTTCATAATAAAATTATCAAACTCATCTAAACATTGATCAGGAGGCTTACCATGAGGGATGTCACTTGCGTTGAAATCTAAAAGAGAGTGTACCTCTACCATAGGAGGGTGAGTGGTAGGCTCACACAGCTTCTCAATAGGGGGTAGATTCTTCACGTCTTCAGCTTTAATACCTTTCTCTTTAATAGACTTCTTTGCTTCTCGCATATCTTCGGGGCTTAGAACAAACATGCCCCTCTTCTTTGGTGGTGGAGGTGGTTCAGGAACGGACCAATCTTCATGGTTTTTGGCAATCCTGCCCATCAAATCTTCTGCATCTTTCGGCGTTCTTTTCCTGAAAACACAACCAGCACAACTGTCCAAATAGGACCTGGATTCATCAGTTAGACCAGCATAGAATATATCAATTAATTCATTCTTAGGGACTTCATGTCCTGGTCTAGCCCGAATCAGACCGCAGTACCTCCCCCAAGCTTTAGGGAGGGACTCATCCTGCAACTGTTTAAAGTTATAAATTCTTTGTAAAGCAGCATGTTGCATGTGAGCAGGAAAGTACTTATCAACAAAAGAGTGAGCTAAGTCTTGAGGACTCTTAATGGAACCGCATGGGAGTGAATCATACCATGCTTTAGCACCCTCCTTCAAGGAGAAAGGAAGAAGCTTGGTCACATAAAAGTATCGTATCTTCTCATCTGTGGTAAACAGGCCACCCAACTCACCGAGTTTAGTCAGGTGTGCAATAGCATCATGATACGTCCAAAACGTATCTATAATTTCTGCTTGCTCCATGCCACTTTTGGGTGATATTGCTATGTTATTCATACACTTCCATACACTTTTGATCATATTTGGACTAACTTACTAATCCAGTGCACCCCAGTGCCAGTTTCTGCTTTCGGCTATTTTTGTATTTCAGGTTTTCACGTTACAAGAACTGCCCAGAAAAATCCAGAAAAATTATATAAAAAATCAGCGTTTTGGAAACAACCCTACGTCCGAAGGGCAGCCGGGGGGGGGGGGGGGG
>LR738715.1:679548986-679577188 GCA_902687465.1 Secale cereale | reverse complement strand
ACCAGGGCTCCAGGCACCCTGGCGGGGCGCCCCCCTGGGCCGCGCTGGGGGGGCGCCTGGGCCCCCGAAGCTCCCCTTTGGCATATATTTAAAGCGTCCTCCGAAACCCTCAGAACAAGAACTCTTTTCGCGATCCCATCTCTGTTCTGCCGCCGCCGCCGCTTCCAAGATCGGGAGCACCAGGAGAACTCTTCCCGGCACCCTGCCGGAGGGGAGGATCACCACCGGGAGCTTCTCCACCACCATGGACGCCTCCCGGATGACTCGTGAGTAGTCTCCCTTGGACCATGAGTCCATGACCAGTAGCTATGTGATGTTCCCCCCCCGTTCTTGTGCTTCACTAATTAGTCCTCGTGAGCTGCCCTACATGATCGAGGCACATATGTAATCCTTATGCGGTTGCTATGTTGAGTTTGCTGGGATCCGATGGATTATGGGATTATGTTCAGATTGATCTTGAGTAATATATTTGATCTCCCTCTTTTATATTTATGTTCATAAGTAATTCTTGCATGTTCTCCGTTGTTATTTGTTGCTTTGGCCAAGTAATACGTAGTGACTCCAAGAGGGAACGTTATGCTCGATTGTGGGTTCATGCCCCTCGATGACTAGCTTGAGTGACAGAAATATGAGTCTAGGGGATGTGCTGTTGCCACAAGGGGGAAAACAACGGTGCTTGTGCCCGCGGGTTCAAGGATTGTTTACTTTACGCAAAGTTCTTTTAATGCAGTTGTCTGTTGCATTGAGTTTACACTATGGGTGGGACTCGCAACTTAATACCAGCGAGATGTTCTGGATAGATATCTCAAGGTGGATGATTAGTAGTAGATATTCATGGATTTCGGTCTACTTATTTTGGCGTACCGCCCATGCTTTGAACCTCAACCTTTCTGCAATGTAATCAGCATTGGTTTGCGTTCGTGGTCCTGTCAATTGCCCAGCTGTAATTTGTTTACCTCACATAGTTGTTTTATCGTCTTTTGGGAGAGAGACATCACTAGTGAACATCATGAGACTCCGGTCCATATTACCATCATCGATCACACCCGCTATTTACTTTTCGCTATTTACTTACTATTGCAAAACACTATCTATCACTACTATCATTGCTTTTAACCCTTTGTGAACTACAAGGCCGGAGGGATTGACAACCTCTCTGTACTCGTTGGGAGCAAAGTTATTTGTATCTGTGTGCAGGTCCCCGTTGATTGCTAATTGCGTCGTTAGAAATTGACACCTACTTGTTGAACCTAGGAGTCTCTGGGGATTCGATCCTTGGCATCTTTGCTAAGGGAAAACACTTCTACATACTGCATCTTACACCTTCCACTTGGGGTAACCAACGAGGGGTTCGAGTCCCATCACATCATCATTTTCTCTGCCATAAAAGGGGTCAGCTTCAACCATAGGTATAAGTGAAAGATCAACAGAGAAATCATAATCAGGATCATCAATGCATATAGGAGATGTAGCAAATTCAGGATCAGGAACGGTTTTGTTCTTCAAAGAGTGTTTTTCAAACAGCTTCTTAATAACTTCAGGGTCAGAGCCAGAAAACTCTGTCAGTTCCCTGCATAAATCTTCATCAAGCATATAGTAATCATCATCAAGGAGTCTCTCCTTGAGTTTACTCAAATCAGGATAATCATAAGTTTCACCAATAGGGTAGCGAGTAACAGGAATTTCAATTCCAGACTTTTTTGCAGCAGCAGCGATCTGTTTCTCAAGAGCATAACCAAGTGAACTAATATCATCAAAAGTAGTAGAAGCATCATCAAGAGTATCGGACATAGTAACAGATTCAGTAGGAGCATCATGTGGTGGCGGTGAGGCAAACTTACTCATAACAGAAGGCGAATCAAGTGTAGCACTAGTGCTCAGAACATTACCTCTTCTTGTAGTGGATAGTAAGATCGGAACCTTGGGGTCTCCTTTCTTACCCATAGCGGATGAAGTGCAGCAGGTAGGATACTTCAAGTAGACTTGAATATATTGCTATGCTCCCCGGCAACGGCGCCAGAAAACGGTACTTGATAACCCTCAACCGTAAGGGATCGAGATAGTCTTCGCGGGTAAGAATAACCCAATTTATTGATTCGACACACCGGGAGCCAAAGAGTATTTACAAGCTTTGACAGTTGAGTTGTAGATTCAACCGCACCTGAAATATACTTACTTGCAACAAAAGATAAGTGGTAACAGTGATATGATAGTGATGATAGTGATAGTAAAAGTAAACAGCAAAAGTAAATAGCAAAAGTAAATGGCAAAAATAGCAACCAGTAACCAGCAGGATTTAAAACACTGTAGGCTAGGGAGACAGATGATTGGGTGCTGCATGGATGAGATATATCATGATTCTAACTTGGGGCAAGGCACACAGAAAAGTAATGATCATCTAGCAAATATCAAACATTAGGCATGTATCCCGTAGGTAGTTGTACGTGCTTGCAATAAGAACTTGCACAACATCTTTTGTCCTACCATCCCGCTACGAACGGGGCCAAAAGGAACTTATGGAGATTAAGGTGCTCCTGTCAAAGAGCACCGGAACAAACCAATAAACTCAATGGATACATGTAATCCTCAAACTATGGACCGTCCCCTTTGGTGTCCCAAGCTGTCACTTTTGGGATCGCCGGTTCCGAACCGTAATAGGTGCAAACAACTCATAGATAGGATCAAGAACACAAATATATTCATGCAAACACATATGGTTCAGATCTGAAACCATGGCACTCGGGCCCTAAGTGACAAGCATTAAGAATAACAAGTTGAAGCAAAGATGATAAACACCATAGTAGATGATAGGCAACATGCCCCCAACGATCTGACAAACTATTACATGATCTAACTCATCCAATCCCTACCACCCCCTTCGCCTACAGCAGGGGATTACTCACACATGGAAGGAGAAGTCATGGAGGGATGATGGAGTGGTGATGATGATGACGATGGCGACGATCTCCCCTCTCCGGAGGCCAATTCAGCCTCCAGATTAGCCCTCCCGAAGAAGAACAGAGGGTGGCGGCGGCTCCGCGACGAAAACTGGGAAAATAACTTCTGATCTGGGGTTTTTCCGTCACGAGCTAAAATACGGGTCAAAGTAGGGCACCAGGGGAGGTGGGGCCCACCCAGGCGACCCCCCGGGGCGGCCAGGGGGTGGGCCACGCCACCAGGGCGCCTGGGGCCCCCCTGGCCCCCCTCTGGCCCCTCTTCTGGCTCCGTGTTCCTTCGGGTGCGTGGATTTTCTGTGATTTTTCGTGGAATTTTCTGAGATACCTAAAAATCCGTTTTCCTGCACACAATAAAACCATACAGGCAGCTCTGCTGAAAACAGCGTCAGTCCGGGTTAGTTTAGTTCAAATCATGCAAGAATGAGGTCAAAACAATATCAAAAGTGTTTGGAAAAGTAGATACGTTTGAGACGTATCAGCTTGCGGCGGCGGAACTACCGATCTAGGTTATTTTATGAAGGTTTATGTATTTATAGGAATTTTTGGCGTCGGTCTCACGTCTAGGGGGTCTCCGAGTCTTCCACGAGATTGGAGGGCGAGCCCCGGGGGGCAGGGCACGCCCTCCACCCTCGTGGATGGCTCGGGACTCTTCTGGCCCAACTCTTTAACTCCGGTGCTTCTTTTGGTCCATAAAAAATCATCAAAAATTGGCACATCAATTGGACTCCGTTTGGTATTCCTTTTCTGTAAAACTCAAAAACAAGGAAAAAAAACAGAAACTGGCACTAGGCTCTAGGTTAATAGGTTAGTCCCAAAAATCGTATAAATGCATATAAAACATCCAAGATGGATAATATAATAGCATGAATACTTCATAAATTATAGATACGTTGGAGACATATCAGCATCCCCAAGCTTAATTCGCGCTCGTCCTCGAGTAGGTAAATGATAAAAGAAATAATTTATGAAGTGTGAATGCTAGCAGGTGCACAAGTTTGATCAATGATAATTTCAATTACCTTGTCTAGCATCATTATGTGTCATAACAGTAGCTCATCTCATAAAACTTTTCATGATCGAGTAACAAGCTATTCACATGTTAAATTATATATCATAAACTTTCTTGAAAACTAACAAACAATGCTCTTAGTCATCAAACAATTTCAATTCATCTTATTTTCCGGAAGGGTCTATGTAAGAGCTTTGATTCAGCAAACTCCACACACTCAACTATCATTTAATCTTTCACAATTGCTAACACTCATGTGATATTTATGGGCTCAAAGTTTTAATCGGACACGGAGAAAGATAGGGGCTTATAGTTTTGCCTCCCAACCTTTTGCCTCAAGGGTAATGTCAACAATAATGATTTATGAAAACCTACATCCAAGTGGATATATATATCCGGATCGCTCCAACACAAAGTGCTTGCCAAAGGAAAAAGTGTAAAAAGGAAAGGTGATGATCACCATGACTCTTGTATAAGGGTAGAAGATACAAGTAAAAGATATGCCCTTCGCAGAGGGAAGCAGAGGTTGTCATGCGCTTTTATGGTTGGATGCACAAAATCTTAATGCAAACGAATGTCACTTTATATTGCCGCTTGTGATACAAACCTTTATTATGCAGTCCGTCGCTTTTATTTCTTCCCTATCACAAGTTCGTATAAAGCTTATTTTCTTTGCACTAATAGATCATACATATTTAGAAAGCAATTTTTATTGCATGCACCGATGACAACTTACTTGAAGGATCTTACTCAATCCTTAGGTATGTATGTAATGCCCAGGATGGGACTATATCTCCTACGTGTCGAGGCACGACTTAAAGATATAAGCCCATTCTGGAATGATCGCAAGTTTGGTACCTTTGCACATCTCATGTAAAAATAGGGATGGAAAACCGAAAAGATAGTTGGCTTACACTCGCCACGTCACACAAATACATTACATGTTCAAACATCATTCAGATAAACATCACAGCCCATCTAAGGGTAAAGATCCAAATGAAAGATACCAAACATAACTTAGATCCACAGGTCTGAATCGAATCCTAGTAGAAGCTCTACTGATCAACCGGATAGTTCACATAGTAACGGCTGCGCTCCTCGTCGTACTCCCAGTCTAGCTCGGTGCCATCGCCTGTGTAGCTCACCATCGTACCTGCATCTGGTGTGGTGAAGTAACTGTGAGCCACAGAGGACTCAGCAATCCCGTTCCCGGGTAACACGACTATCCAAGCCTTGGGTGTGGAACAAGGCTGAAGAAAGAACAAGAGTTTGCAGCAGCACTAGCACTAACTGACGTAAAAGAGAGCGAGAAGAGAAGTGCCTCGTGTTGGAAATATGCCCTAGAGGCAATAATAAAAGAGTTATTATTATATTTCCTTGTTCATGATAATCGTTTATTATCCATGCTATAATTGTATTGATTGGAAACTCAGATACACGTGTGGATGAGTAGACAGACTTTGTGTCCCTAGTGAGCCTCTACAGGACTAGCTCGTTGATCAAAGATGACCGCAGTTTCCAGGTCATAGACATGAGTTGTCATTTGATAACGGGATCACATCATTAGGAGAATGATGTGATGGACGAGACCCAAACGTTAACATAGCTTTTGATCGTGTCAGTTATCGCTATAGTTTTCTGCATGTCAAGTATAAGTTCCTATGACCATGAGATCATGTAACTCACTGACACCGTAGGAGTGCTTTGTGTGTACCAAACGTCGCAACGTAACTGGGTGACTATAAAGGTACTCTACAGGTATCTCCGAGGGTGTCTGTTGAGTTGACATGGATCAAGACTGGGATTTGTCACTCCGTGTGACGGAGAGGTATCTCCGGGCCCACTCGGTAATACGTCATCTCAATGAGCTCAAAGTGACTAAGTAGTTGGTCACGGGATTATGTATTACAGTAACGAGTAAAGAGACTTGCCGGTAACGAGATTGAACTAGGTATAGAGATACCGACGATCGAATCTCGGGCAAGTAACATACCGACGAGACAAAGGGAACTGTATACGGGATTGCCTGAATCCTTGACATCGTGGTTCATCCGATGAGATCATCGAGAAACATGTGGGAACCAATATGGGTATCCAGATCCCGCTATTGGTTATTGACCTGGGATTGTCTCGGTCATGTCTACATGGTTTCCGAACCCGCAGGGTCTACACACTTAACGTTCGGTGACGCTAGGGTTGTTAGTGAGAAAAGTGTATGGTTACCGAAGGTTGTTCGGAGTCCCGGATGAGATCCCGGACGTGACGAGGGTCTCCGGAATGGTCCGGAGACGAAGATTGATATATAGGATGAAAGGTTTCGGAGTCCGGAAGTGTTCCGGGGAGCATCGGGAAATCGGCGGAGTACCGGAAAGCGGTTTCGGGGGTCCGGAAGCAGTTCTGGGCCTAATGGGCCACAAGGGGGAACACCACAGCCCTCAGGGGGCTGTGCGCCCCCCCTGGGCCCTCTCCTTGTGCGCCAAGGGGGGTGGACCCCTCTAGGGTGGCCGCACCCCCTAGCCTTGGGGGGCAAGGCACCTAGGGGGGGAAACCCTAGGGCCTGGCCCTGGCCGCCGCCCCCCCTGCCTTGGCCGCCGCCCCCCCTTGCCCTGGCCGCCGGCCCCCTAGGGGGAAACCCTAGGGCGCCCTCACCTCTCCACCCCCCTATATATAGTGGGGCAAAGGGAGGGCAGCCAACACAGTTTGTGCCTCGGTGCTGCCCTCCCTCTCCCACAACATCTTCTTCTCCCGCAGTGCTTAGGCGAAGCCCTGCTGGAATTCTCCTCCACCATCACCACCACGCCGTCGTGCTGCCGGTTCTCCATCAACCTCTCCTCCACCCCTTGCTGGATCAAGAAGGAGGAGACGTCCCCGAGCCGTACGTGTGAAGAACGCGGAGGCACCGTCGCTTCGGTGCTAGGTCTTCGGCGATCTGAATCGCGACGAGTACGACTCCATCATCCGCGTTCATAACGCTTCCGCTTAGCGATCTACAAGGGTATGTGGATCCTACTCTCCCCTCGTAGTTGCATCTACTAGATTGATCTTGGTGAACGTAGAGAAATTTTTTTTGTTTTCCATGCAACGTTCCCCAACAGTGGCATCATGAGCCAGGTTCTTGCGTAGATGCTTTCTCGAGTAGAACACAAAAGGGTTTGTGGCGTTGATGTTTAAATTGCTGCCCTCCTTAGTCTTTCTTGATTCAGCGGTATTATAGGATGAAGCGGCCCGGACCAACTTTACATGTCCACGTACATGAGACCGGTTCCATCGACAGACATGTGACTTTTGTTGCATAAGATGGCTGGCGGGTGTCTGTCTCTCCTATCTTAGTTGAATCGGAATAGAACAAGGCGGTCCTTGTAGAAGGTTAAATAGCAACTTGAATATCACCGTTGTGGTTTTGCGTAGGTAAGAAACGTTCTTGCTAGATACCCATAGCAGCCACGTAAAACATGCAACAACAAATTAGAGGACGTCTAACTTGTTTTTGCAGGGTATGCATGTGATATGATATGGCCAATGACATGATGAATTATATTTGATGTATGAGATGATCATGTTGTAATAGTTAAATGTCGACTTGCATGTCGATGCATACGGCAACCGGCAGGAGCCATAGGGTTGTCTTTAATTTTTGTATGACCTGCGTGTCAATCATTAAGCGCTTTGTAATGCTTTACTTTATCGCTAAACGGTAGCAATAGTAGTAAGAGCATGGTGGGCGCCGACAACCCCGATGGCGACACGATGATGGAGATCATGATGATGGAGATCATGGTGTGGCGCCGGTGACGATGGAGATCATGCCGGTGCTTTGGAGATGGAGATCAAAAGCACGAGTTGATGGCCATATCATGTCACTTATGATTTGCATGTGATGTTAATCCTTTTATGCATCTTATTTTGCTTAGGACGACGGTAGCATTATAAGATGATCCTTCACTAAAATTTCAAGATAAAATTGTGTTCCCCCCGAGTGTGCGCCGTTGCGAAGGTTCGTCGTTTCGAAGCACCACGTGATGATCGGGTGTGATAGACTCTACGTTCGCATACAACGGGTGCAAGCCAGTTTTGCACGTGCGGAACACTCGGGTTAGACTTGACGAGCCTAGCATGTACAGACATGGCCTCGGAACACGGAGGACCGAAAGGTCGAGCATGAGTCATATAGTAGATATGATCAACATGTTGATGTTCACCATTGACACCACCTCATCTCACGTGATGATCGGACTTGGGTTGGTGAATTTGGATCATGTCACGCTCGAATGACCGGAAGGATGTCAATTTGAGTGGGAGTTATAATTAATTTGATTAGGTAATAACTCACTTATCATGAACAATAGTCTAAAATGTCTTTGCAAATTTTGGTTGTAGATGGCTCGCGCAGTAGCTCCCCTGAATTTTAATGCGTTCCTAGAGAAAGCTAAACTGAAAGATGACGGGAGCAACTTTGTGGACTGGCTCCGCAATCTGAGGATCATCCTCACAGCTGCCCAAAAGGTTTATGTCCTAAATGCACCGCTAGGTGACCCCCCCGCTCCTGGAGCCTCTGCGGACGTTATGAACGTCTGGCAGACGCGTTCGGATGACTATTCGATAGTGCAGTGTGCCATGTTGTACGGCTTGGAAGGAGGACTTCAAAGGCGTTTTGAACGTCATGGTGCATATGAGATGTACACGGAGTTGAAGTTCATCTTTGAGAAGAATGCTAAGATCGAGAGGTATGAGACCACCGATAAATTATTCGCTTGCAAGATGGAGGAGAATTCGTCTGTCAGTGAGCACTTGCTGAAGATGTCTGGGTACTATACCCGCATAGCTGATCTGGGACTTGTGTTCCCGGATGAGGCTATCATTGACAGAATTCTCCAGTCACTCCCTCCAAGCTACAAGAGCTTCGTGCAGCAGTATAACATGCAAGGGATGAACAAGACCATCGCCGAGCTGTTTTCGATGCTGAAAGTCGCTGAGGCAGACATCCAGAAGGAGTATCAAGTGTTGATGGTCAATAAGACCACCAGTTTCAAGAAGAATGGCAAGGGCAAGAAGGGTAACTCTAAGAAGGGTGGCAAAGCAGTTGCTAATCCAGTGAAGAAACCCAAGGCTGGGCCCAAGCCAGAGACTGAGTGTTTCTATTGCAAGGGAAATGGCCACTGGAAGCGGAACTGCCCCAAGTATCTGGCGGACAAGAAGGGGGCCAACAACAACAAAGGTATATGTGATATACATGTTATTGATGTGTACCTTACCAACTCTCGTTGTAGTGCCTGGGTATTTGATACCGGTTCGGTTGCTCACATTTGCAACTCTAAACAGGAACTGCGGAATAAACGGAGGCTGGCGAAGGACGAAGTGACGATGCGCGTGGGAAATGGTTCCAAGGTTGATGTGATCGCCGTCGGCACGCTCGCTCTTCGATTACCATCGGGATTAGTTATGAACCTGAATAATTGTTATTTAGTGCCTGCGTTAAGCATGAACATTATATCTGGATCTTGTTTATTGCGAGACGGTTAGTCATTTAAGACAGAGAATAATGGTTGTTCTATTTATATGAGTAATATCTTTTATGGTCATGCACCCGAAGTTAGGGGTTTATTCTTGTTGAATCTCGATAGTGATGATACACATGTTCATAACATTGATGCCAAAAGATGTAGAGTAGATAAAGATAATACCACTTTCTTGTGGCACTGCCGTCTCGGTCATATCGGCGTGAAACGCATGAGGAAGCTCCATGCTGATGGACTTCTGGAGTCTCTTGATTTTGAATCACTTGACACGTGCGAGCCGTGCCTCATGGGCAAGATGACAAGGACCCCGTTTTCAGGGACAATGGAACGGGCAAGTGACTTATTGGAAATCATACATACTGATGTGTGCGGTCCGATGAGTGTAACGGCGCGCGGTGGATATCGTTATTTTCTCACCTTCACTGACGACTTAAGTAGATATGGATATATTTACTTGATGAAGCATAAGTCTGAAACTTTTGAAAAGTTCAAGCAATTTCAGAGTGAAGTTGAAAATCATCGTAACAAGAAGATCAAGTTCTTACGATCTGATCGAGGGGGAGAATATCTGAGTTATGAGTTTGGTGATCACTTAAGAAAATGTGGAATTGTTTCACAGTTGACACCACCTGGAACACCACAGCGTAATGGTGTGTCCGAACGTCGTAATCGAACCCTATTAGATATGGTACGTTCTATGATGTCTCTTGCCGACTTGCCACTATCGTTTTGGGGATATGCGTTAGAGACAGCTGCATTCACTTTAAATAGGGCTCCATCTAAGTCCGTTGAGACAACACCGTATGAACTGTGGTTTGGTAAGAAACCGAAGTTGTCTTTTCTCAAGGTTTGGGGTTGCGATGCTTATGTCAAAAGGCTTCAGCCAGAAAAGCTCGAACCCAAAGCGGACAAATGTGTCTTCATAGGATACCCAAAAGAAACAGTTGGGTACACCTTCTATCTCAGATCCGAGGGCAAAGTGTTTGTTGCTAAGAACGGATCCTTTCTCGAGAAAGAGTTTCTCTCGAAAGAATTGAGTGGGAGGAAGGTAGAACTTGATGAGGTTATTGAACCTCTGCTTCAACCAGAAAGTAGCGCAGCACAGAAAGATGTTTTTGTGGAGCCTGCAGAGGTTGAAGAGGAAGCCAATGATTATGATCAAGAAGCTTCTGATCAAGTCACTACTGAACCTCGTAGGTCGACAAGGGTACGCACTGCACCTGAGTGGTATGGTAACCCTGTCTTGGAGGTCATGTTGTTAGACAACAGTGAACCTACGAGCTATGGAGAAGCGATGGTGGGCCCAGATTCCGACAAATGGTTAGAGGCCATGAAATCCGAGATGGGATCCATGTATGAAAACAAAGTATGGACTTTGGAAGTATTACCTGAAGGGCGGAAGGCCATTCAGAACAAATGGATTTTTAAGAGGAAGACAGACGCTGACGGTAATGTCACCGTGTATAAAGCTCGACTTGTGGCAAAGGGTTTTTCACAAGTTCAAGGGATTGACTACGATGAGACTTTCTCACCCGTAGCGATGCTTAAATCCGTCCGAATCATGTTAGCAATAGCTGCATATTTCGATTATGAAATTTGGCAGATGGATGTCAAAACAGCGTTCCTTAACGGTTTTCTTAAGGAAGAGTTGTATATGATGCAACCAGAAGGTTTTGTCGATCCGGAGAATGCTGACAAAGTATGCAAGCTCCAGCATTCCATTTATGGGCTGGTGCAAGCATCTCGGAGTTGGAATCTTCGTTTTGATGAGGTGATCAAAGCGTTTGGGTTCATACAAGTTTACAATGAAGCTTGTATTTACAAGAAAGTGAGTGGGAGCTCTATAGCGTTTCTAATATTATATGTGGATGACATATTGCTGATTGGAAACAATATAGAATTTTTGGATAGCGTGAAGGGGTATTTGAACAAGAGTTTTTCGATGAAAGATCTCGGTGAAGCTGCTTTCATATTGGGCATCAAGATCTATAGAGATAGATCAAGACGCTTGATAGGACTTTCACAAAGCACATACCTTGATAAAGTTTTGAAGAAGTTCAAAATGGATCAATCCAAGAAGGGGTTCTTGCCGGTATTGCAAGGTACGAAGTTGAGTAAGACTCAATGCCCAGTGACTGCGGATGACAGAGAAAAGATGAGCGTCGTCCCCTATGCTTCAGCCATAGGCTCTATCATGTATGCAATGCTGTGCACAAGACCAGATGTCAGCCTTGCCATAAGTATGGCCGGAAGGTTTCAGAGTAATCCTGGTATGGATCACTGGACAGCGGTCAAGAATATCCTAAAGTACCTGAAAAGGACTAAGGATATGTTTCTCGTTTATGGAGGTGATCAAGAGCTCGTCGTAAAGGGTTACGTCGATGCAAGCTTTGACACAGATCCGGATGACTCTAAGTCACAAACCGGATACGTATATATTCTCAACGGGGGAGCGGTAAGCTGGTGCAGTTCCAAGCAGAGCGTGGTAGCTGATTCTACATGTGAAGCGGAGTATATAGCTGCCTCGGAGGCGGCAAAGGAAGGTGTCTGGATGAAGGAGTTCATGACAGATCTTGGAGTTGTGCCTAGTGCACTGAACCCAATGACTCTGTTCTGTGACAACACTGGTGCCATTGCTCTAGCCAAGTGAAAGATCGTGGATGTCGCCTAGAGGGGGGGGGGTGAATAGGCGCTTTAAAGTAATTACGGTTAAGGCTTGAACAAATGCGGAATAAACCTAGCGGTTAATTTGTCAAGCAAAAAACCTACAACAACTAGGCTCACCTATGTGCACCAAAAACTTATGCTAAGCAAGATAAACAACTAGGTGATAGCAAGATATATGACAAGAAACAATATATCTATCACAAAGTATAGTGCATAAGTAAAGGGCTCGGGTAAGAGATAACCGAGGCACGCGGAGACGACGATGTATCCCGAAGTTCACACCCTTGCGGATGCTAATCTCCGTTTGGAGTGGTGTGGAGGCACAATGCTCCCCAAGAAGCCACTAGGGCCACCGTAATCTCCTCACGCCCTCGCACAATGCAAGATGCCGTGATTCCACTAAGGGACCCTTGAGGGCGGTCACCGAACCCGTACAAATGGCAACCCTTGGGGGCGGTCACCAAACCCGTACACTTTGGCAACCCTTGGGGGCGGTCACCGGAACCCGTCAAATTGCTCGGGGCGATCTCCACAACCTAATTGGAGACCCCGACGCTTTCCCGGAGCTTTACACCACAATGATTGAGCTCCGAACACCAAGGTTGGGGCTATCTCCCCAACGACACCACGAAGCTTCACCACAATGGAATATGGCTTCGAGGTGACCACAACCGTCTAGGGCGCCCAAGCACCCAAGAGGAACAAGCTCAAGGGTACCAAGCACCCAAGAGTAATAAGCTTCTCAACTTCACTTCCACGTATCACCATGGAGAACTCAAACCGATGCACCAAATGCAATGGCAAGGGCACACGGAGTGCCCAAGTCCTTCTCTCCCAAATCCCACCAAAGCAACTAATGCTAGGGCGGGAAATGAGAGGAAGAACAAGAAGGAGAACACCAAGAACTCCAAGATCAAGATCCAAGGGGTTCTCCTCACCTAGAGGAGAAAGTGATTGGCGGAAATGTGGATCTAGATCTCCTCTCTCTTTTCCCCCAAAAACTAGCAAGAATCCATGGAGGGATTGAGAGATAGCAAGCTCTAAGAAGGTCAACAATGGGGGAAGAACACGAGCTCAAAGGATAAGGTTCATTGGGGAAGAAGAGCCCCTTTTATAGGTGGGGAGAAATCCAACCGTTATGCTCACAGCCCGCACAGAGCGGTACTACCGCTCCAGGAGCGGTACTACCGCTAGGGCATTAGTATCCCTTAGAAAAACAACAGCGAAGAGGCAAAAAGGCCAGAAAAACCGTCGGAGCGGTAGTACCGCTTGACCTCACGGTACTACCGCTAGGGGTAGCGGTAGTACTGCTAAGGGTAGCGGTACTACTGCTTGCGAGCGGTACTAAAAAATTACATCCGTGCCTACCACCGCTGGACTTGTGACGAGTTTTTGGTCCCGAGCGGAAGTAGCCACGGAAGTAGCCGCGGTAGTACTGCTCCAAGCGGTAGTACCGCTCCCGAAAGCGGTAGTACCGCTTCCGAAAGCGGTAGTAAAAAATTACTTCCGCTCCTACCCGCGGTAGTACCGCTGCAGCCTTTTCAGTACACCAAAACGACAATAACTTTTGCATACGGACTCCGAATTCGATGAAACCAAGTTTGTTGGAAAGCTAGCGACAAGGGCTAACACAATCTTGATAGAAAAACCAATAAGAAGCAAATTAGAAAAGGCCCATAAGAAAATGGTGAGAACCCTTCTTCGGATAAGACCGGTAAAACACCCAACACCGAAAACATCATAGAAGACACATGTGCACTCCGTTTTCGATGAACTCAAGCTTGTCATCGAGATGACCATAAGTTCTAAGACTCACAAAGAGAACCAAACAAGAACCAAGAAACATGATGCAAGGATGCAATGGTTTGAGCTCTCTACTAACGATACGATCAAGCTACCAACTTGAGAGCCCCCCTTGATAGTACGGCAAACAATCCTATAACCTGGTCTCCCAACTACCACCACGAGACCGGTAAAATAGAAAACCTATCAAGGGCAAACCTTTGCTTTGCACAAAGTCCACTTGAGCTAGATGTAGACGATCTTGACTTCCTCAAGTTGGACCACCTTTCTTGATTGCGTTGTCTCGGTGAAGACAAGTAGATTGCTCCCCCATACTCCACTATGGGTGAGCCACTCTTCGGCATATCTTCACAAGTCCATTGTCACCACAATGGACGGCAAGCTTCAAGCACTTGATCTCTTCGTGATGCTCCACTTGAACTTGCACACCGCAACCTAACCCCACAAAGAACTCTCACGAAGACCATGGGTTAGTACACAAAGCGTGATTAACAATGCTTACCATACCATAGGATTGCTTGATCCCTCTCGGTACATCTTCTACGCTTTGTGTGTTGATCAACTTGATTCACTCCTTCACTTAGTCTTGATCAACCTTGAATCTTTCCAACTCTTCATTTGGATGATGTCTTGAAGGTAGACATGAATGATAACACACTCTTCTTCTTCAAGACATGCTTGCAATAAGCTCAACACTCACAAGACCAATCTTTGGATAATTCCTTAATAGCACCTTGGTCATCACAAACTCTCCTTGAAACCAACAAATGAACTCCAAGAAAAGCCTATGGACAAACCCTTCAAATATAACTCAAGGAAACCATTAGTCCATAGAGATTGTCATCAATTACCAAAACCAAACATGGGGGCACCGCATGCTCTTTCAATCTCCCCCATTTTGGTAATTGATGACAATTACTTTCAAGAGAGTTTATATAAGGAATTATGCATCACCATACCATGCAACAATAATGTATGCGCATGAGATGCAAAAGCTTAGGAACAAAACCAAAGCAAGAAGAGCAAAGAGACAACTCTCTAAACTTCCTCACAAAACTAAACTCTCTGAAACTTCTCCCCCATTGGCATCGATTGCCAAAATGGGCAAAAAACTTAGAAGGTCAATATAAATTGTGTTCCTCCATAAATTATGTATTCCTCAAAATAGAGAGTGGAATGCAATACATATATCCAACTGTAAATACTTGGAGGAAGACAAACTATATTGCGGCCCAAAGATTGCAAAAGAATGATATGCCACAAAGGCATAACAAAGGGAGAAAAACACGCAATCAAGCAATCAGAGGATACCAATTGAATTAAGCTATCAAAAGATACCAATTGACCCAACTAGACCAATGATCCTACATGCCAAATGATTAAAAGATATTATGATAAGAGCAAAGGAGTGTTCTAGAGAAACTAGAGAAGCTCCCCATGATTTGTGCACAATTTAATTTTGTATTTGGATACAACGAGCACAACATAGGATCGTCGCTCCCCCAAGATCAATAGAACTCATGACATAGAAACTGAGTGTTCTAAAGACACTAGTGAAGCTCCCCATAATTTATGCACTCCTTCGAATATTTTCATTAGGATACCAAGTGCACAAAATAGGATCATCACTCCCCCAAGATCAATAGACACTCACACCAAGTGCAAGTGAACATGAAGGAAACAAAGGCTAGCACTTGCAACAAACAACTGGTTGAGCAATATATAAAAGAGTCAACTTAAGAGTAGGCTCAACCAAAAAGATGTGTGTGAGTCATGGCAAAGCACTTGAGAAGATTAATGTATGGATGAACATTAAGCATCAATATACTCTTGAGTGAATGAGATACACAGTGCAAGGCCTATCATTCCCACACAAAACAGCAAATGAGTTCACAAGCTCACTAATAATTATATAAATAACCTATGCTTGTGACAACCTGTGGTGAAGATATAAAAATGATAGCTTTGTCATGAGGAGGGATACCAGTAGAAATGGCAAAGCCTCATCAAGACAAGCAAGAGAGAATGATCTTCACCACAATAGAGTGCATCTAGATGAAACGATATAAGATCCGCACTCGGGACACACACCTTCACGGAGCCACCAAAGAAATAAAACAGGAACAAAAAGGTGGACGTGAAAGAAGGGGATATCAAAAAGATATGCAACTTCTCAAAAGTGTATAAGATTCTAGTAGATGAAGATCATGATGATATCAATCCACAAAGAAGGATGTACACACAAAATTGTTGCAAAAAGGAATGAATAAGATATCCCCAAGGAAGTCATAAATAAACCAATAAGATATTTGCTTGAAGGCATAGCACATTGCTAGATATGTTCTTATTGTATATAAATGAGTTCCAACCACACGAGCATCAAAGACATCACAACTAGCAATAAGAGATCATTATTGGGATGCTTTGAGAAAGGAAACAAGTATCATTAGAAGGAATGACTAACATGCCATGATACAACCTACACAAGGTTGGTGCAAGAAATGTGTGCATGAAGTAGATGGTGATACTTGTTACCGAGATACCATTGGAAGGATGTAGTAGATACCAATTGAAGGTAGATAGTAGTTCATTGATCATCCTAGCTTGACTCCAATAAGCACATGGTGACACCACCTTCCTTTTGAAAGAGCTGAGCATCCAATGCATCTCCAATTGTTCCTAGAACAAAAACGCAAACAAAATGGTACCCAAACTCATTGGGACCAAAGAGTTAGAAACACCAATACATAGGACAAACTCCACAAACATATGTGCATTTATATATGAAAATGAATTTCATGCACATCTCATCCAAATTGAGACTAGGTGGAGTTTCCCCTATATATTGGGTTAAAGAAAGAAAGCATGCCAAAGAAAATACATGAAGTAAATATGCATGCTCAAGACTTTCAAGAAACGAAACAAAATGAAAAAGAAATACCAAGTGAAAATATGATACCAAATGGAGAAATCATCACTTGGAAGATATCTATTAGAAGATACATCAAGGAATGAGATATCCATTGATACACGCAAAAGGAAAGAAATCGGACTCCCAAAAGAGAGGATGGTTCCAAACAAACCAACCCATCTACAAAGTTTCATGATGGCACAAAGTACAAAAAAGAAACGGCTTGCCTTCCATCAACACACACTTGATATGGATCACAAGATGAGTGTTCTATCGAAAATAGGATAGCTCCCCCACGAATTGTGCATTTAGAGAGATTTTGCATTCGAGTACAAAATGCACAGGGTGGGATCACCACTTTCACTATATCTAGAAAACACTCGACAAAAACAATAAAACACGAGATCCAGAAGTGGCATGGAAGGAAATGGGAGTTGACACAAACTTGGCAAGAGATAAGACAAATAAGACCAAAAGACAATGTAAAGATGATCAATAATTTCCACCACATAAATGATTACCAATTGTCAAAGACAAGAGGTATTTTGGAAATAATTCCCGGTGATAGATAGCAATGATATCCAACATCATCTTCACACCAAACACAAGCAAAATGCAACTTGTAGAGCTAACATGCCACCTAGGAACAACATAATTTATACTATCAACTCTAGGTGACAATATCTCAAATTTACACATTTTCTAGGCTTGTAATATGCACATAGAATATTACTCCCCCATAATGTGATACCAATGAAAAACTTACCAAGATGCAAAAGAGAACCAACAAGAGATAATTAATGGAACATTTATAATTTGACATTCTCATGAGAAGACATACCACATAGAGACTAGATAATCTTGTAATATCAATACTAGATGGTATTCCTCATGTACACACATTTATAGGATTGTGAGGTGCACAAAGCACATCACTCCCCCAAAATGGGATGTTCCATTAATATCTCACAAGAGCCAACTAAGATAAAAGCAAGAAGCACACAGGCTCAATGCACGACACACACATACATGATGTGCAAACCAATATACACATACTTGATTTCTCAAGATATACAAATTGGACGCACATCATATACAAACACATGCAAGGAACAAAACCAAAACATGCAAAGGGGCAAGTAACTTTCAATGTAAACAATTTAAGCACGACTTACCGCAAGGAGGAACATTGGATATAAGATAGAAATTTGATCATCCGAATGACTTGGCTTGAGACAATATGATGAAGACCCCTTAATTCTTCATAATGTACCAAGTCTCCAATGCCCTCCAACAACGCCTATTGATCAAGTTTTAGCTTGTTGGTCCCCAACCAAGTTGGGTCCTAAGAGGTTAGTCACAATAGGCTTGGCCACCCAAATGGTTCTTTTCTTGACACCACTTTGAGTACCAAAAAACTTGGCAAACACATTGCCAACATTATCCTTCCCAAGAAGATAGACATCATCAATAATAATTGGGTTGGATAAGTTACCACTAGTGCATGAAGAAGCAAGGTGACCCTTCTCACGGCATAGGTAGCAACATCTACTCTTTACTTTCTTCTCATTTGATTTCTCAAAATGAGAAGCATTACCATGAGTCTTCTTGGGAAGCGGTCTTTCTCCAACTTGCGGTTGAGCACGAGATTGAACTTGTGGCCTCTTCCCTTGTTGCTTGTCACTAATGACCTTCTTCTTCAATGGGCAAGATCTAACATGATGCCCTTCTATTTTGCACTTGAAGCAAATAATCTTGGCCGAATTCTTGAGTTGTTCTTGGCCCTTCTTCTTGTTGCTCTTGGACTTCTTCTTCTTGTTGGAGTTGAATCCAAGTCCACCTTTGTCATTGGGGGATTTTTGCACACTCAAGATATTGTTGAGTGTGGACTTCCCTTCATGACACTTTTCCAAGTCTTTCTTGATGATCATGGCCTCATGAGCTATCTTTAGCACATTATGGGATACTAGAAGATCATCATGAGAGCTTGTGAGCTTTACATGACGTTCTTCCAATCTCCCATAATTGCTAGATAGCAACTCAAGTTGAGCCCTTAGCTCAACATTCTCCTTCAAAATGGATGCTTCACTAGAAATAGAGTTAGTAGCACAAGCATCATCAATAATAGCAAGAGGAGAAGGCAACTTGGCAAGCTCTTTATAATATGAAGCTTTAAGTTGAGCATGAGACTCGGTGAGTTTGATGAGCTCACTCTTAATGACCCATGAGCCATTTTTGAGGTGATCAAAATCCTCAAGGAGTTTAGCATGTGCAACTTCAAGCTTCTCATTTTTAGTTTCAAAATCATTAGCCACCTCGAGGGCTCTATCACGGGATTCCTTTATTCTAGATAGTTCTAGAGCAAAAGTCTCCTCAAGAGATTCCTTGGTGGTTTGTTCAAATTCAAGAGCTTGCGAGAGGTCGGCGATCTCATTAGCGTAATCACGCTCATGACCTTCCATTTTCTCAATGGTGACCTCATGCTCCTCTAGATGAGATTCCAACTCCTCTATATATTTCTTGCCCTCAATGGCAATAGACATGATTTCCATGAAGTTGGAACGAGCAATTTTATTCTTATGAAGAGCTTTAAAAATCATTTCTCCCTTAATTTTTAAGGAGGCAACATTGTCATTCTCTTCATCATTTTCTACATCATCATCATTCTCATCATCACTATCATGACAAGATATATTGGGGTTCAAAGTGGGAGATACCTTTGAAGCCTTAGCCATAAGGCAAAACGCAATAGATGATGATGTAGGATCCCTTGAAGCACCATTCAAGACTACATCTAGTTCCATGGGGTGTTGGGTTTCCTCTACATTGTTAGCACAATAATTCGAGGAAATAGATGCATTTTTATCATGGCAACAAGACATAGCAAGCATATCATCATGAGTTTTAGTTAAGCAGTTTCTACATGATATGCAAGGACTATCAACACAGGCATGTGAAACATGTAGGGTGCTCGAAGTGTTAAAGTCCAAAGAAGATGCATTGCAGTAAGATAGTGATGAAGGATCATCCACAATAAGCATACTATCATCATTGCAATGACCAACACTACTCACCATATCATTACCTTGTGGCAAACCACATGTAGGTGAAGTAGAAGAAGCTGAGAAGACAACACGGCCGGAGGTGGAGGGAGAACAATCATTCCTACAGTTCTTGGACACACCATATTTATCTTGAAGCTTTGTCCACAACTCATGAGCATCTCGGAACGGCATGAGTTGAAATATAACTACATTGCTCAAAGCATCAAAAAGCACATTAGAAGCTTGAGCATTGAGATAAGAGTTTTTCTCATCCTCTAAAGATAATCTTTGTGCATCCTTTGGAGGAGAAAAACCCATATCTACAATTCGCTCTAAATTTGGGTCCATGACCCTAAAGAGATTAAGCATGCGAATTACCCAAACATCAAAATTTGTGCCATTGAAACTAAGAGTGTCAGAGAAACCTAAACCCCTAGTCGACATCCTTACTCTCTAGGCGGTAAAGCCCTATAAAGAGAGACGAGGCTCTGATACCAATTGAAAGATCGTGGATGTCGCCTAGAGGGGGGGGGGTGAATAGGCGCTTTAAAGTAATTACGGTTAAGGCTTGAACAAATGCGGAATAAACCTAGCGGTTAATTTGTCAAGCAAAAAACCTACAACAACTAGGCTCACCTATGTGCACCAAAAACTTATGCTAAGCAAGATAAACAACTAGGTGATAGCAAGATATATGACAAGAAACAATATATCTATCACAAAGTATAGTGCATAAGTAAAGGGCTCGGGTAAGAGATAACCGAGGCACGCGGAGACGACGATGTATCCCGAAGTTCACACCCTTGCGGATGCTAATCTCCGTTTGGAGTGGTGTGGAGGCACAATGCTCCCCAAGAAGCCACTAGGGCCACCGTAATCTCCTCACGCCCTCGCACAATGCAAGATGCCGTGATTCCACTAAGGGACCCTTGAGGGCGGTCACCGAACCCGTACAAATGGCAACCCTTGGGGGCGGTCACCAAACCCGTACACTTTGGCAACCCTTGGGGGCGGTCACCGGAACCCGTCAAATTGCTCGGGGCGATCTCCACAACCTAATTGGAGACCCCGACGCTTGCCCGGAGCTTTACACCACAATGATTGAGCTCCGAACACCAAGGTTGGGGCTATCTCCCCAACGACACCACGAAGCTTCACCACAATGGAATATGGCTTCGAGGTGACCACAACCGTCTAGGACGCCCAAGCACCCAAGAGGAACAAGCTCAAGGGTACCAAGCACCCAAGAGTAATAAGCTTCTCAACTTCACTTCCACGTATCACCGTGGAGAACTCAAACCGATGCACCAAATGCAATGGCAAGGGCACACGGAGTGCCCAAGTCCTTCTCTCCCAAATCCCACCAAAGCAACTAATGCTAGGGAGGGAAATGAGAGGAATAACAAGAAGGAGAACACCAAGAACTCCAAGATCAAGATCCAAGGGGTTCCCCTCACTTAGAGGGGAAAGTGATTGGTGGAAATGTGGATCTAGATCTCCTCTCTCTTTTCCCCCAAAAACTAGCAAGAATCCATGGAGGGATTGAGAGATAGCAAGCTCGAAGAAGGTCAACAATGGGGGAAGAACACGAGCTCAAAGGATAAGGTTCATTGGGGAAGAAGAGCCCCTTTTATAGGTGGGGAAAAATCCAACCGTTATGCTCACAGCCCGCACAGAGCGGTACTACCGCTCCAGGAGCGGTACTACCGCTAGGGCATTAGTACTCCTTAGAAAAACAACAGCGACGAGGCAAAAAGTCCAGAAAAACCGTCGGAGCGGTAGTACCGCTTGACCTCACGGTACTACCGCTAGGGGTAGCGGTAGTACTGCTAAGGGTAGCGGTACTACTGCTTGCGAGCGGTACTAAAAAATTACATCCGTGCCTACCACCGCTGGACTTGTGACGAGTTTTTGGTCCCGAGCGGAAGTAGCCACGGAAGTAGCCGCGGTAGTACTGCTCCAAGCGGTAGTACCGCTCCCGAAAGCGGTAGTACCGCTTCCGAAAGCGGTAGTAAAAAATTACTTCCGCTCCTACCCGCGGTAGTACCGCTGCAGCCTTTTCAGTACACCAAAACGACAATAACTTTTGCATACGGACTCCGAATTCGATGAAACCAAGTTTGTTGGAAAGCTAGCGACAAGGGCTAACACAATCTTGATAGAAAAACCAATAAGAAGCAAATTAGAAAAGGCCCATAAGAAAATGGTGAGAACCCTTCTTCGGATAAGACCGGTAAAACACCCAACACCGAAAACATCATAGAAGACACATGTGCACTCCGTTTTCGATGAACTCAAGCTTGTCATCGAGATGACCATAAGTTCTAAGACTCACAAAGAGAACCAAACAAGAACCAAGAAACATGATGCAAGGATGCAATGGTTTGAGCTCTCTACTAACGATACGATCAAGCTACCAACTTGAGAGCCCCCCTTGATAGTACGGCAAACAATCCTATAACCTGGTCTCCCAACTACCACCACGAGACCGGTAAAATAGAAAACCTATCAAGGGCAAACCTTTGCTTTGCACAAAGTCCACTTGAGCTAGATGTAGACGATCTTGACTTCCTCAAGTTGGACCACCTTTCTTGATTGCGTTGTCTCGGTGAAGACAAGTAGATTGCTCCCCCATACTCCACTATGGGTGAGCCACTCTTCGGCATATCTTCACAAGTCCATTGTCACCACAATGGACGGCAAGCTTCAAGCACTTGATCTCTTCGTGATGCTCCACTTGAACTTGCACACCGCAACCTAACCCCACAAAGAACTCTCACGAAGACCATGGGTTAGTACACAAAGCGTGATTAACAATGCTTACCATACCATAGGATTGCTTGATCCCTCTCGGTACATCTTCTACGCTTTGTGTGTTGATCAACTTGATTCACTCCTTCACTTAGTCTTGATCAACCTTGAATCTTTCCAACTCTTCATTTGGATGATGTCTTGAAGGTAGACATGAATGATAACACACTCTTCTTCTTCAAGACATGCTTGCAATAAGCTCAACACTCACAAGACCAATCTTTGGATAATTCCTTAATAGCACCTTGGTCATCACAAACTCTCCTTGAAACCAACAAATGAACTCCAAGAAAAGCCTATGGACAAACCCTTCAAATATAACTCAAGGAAACCATTAGTCCATAGAGATTGTCATCAATTACCAAAACCAAACATGGGGGCACCGCATGCTCTTTCACCAAGGAACCAAGGTTTCACAAGAGGACCAGACACATAAAGCGACGCTTCAATTCCATCCGCGATTCGGTCAAGGAGGAGGACATAAACATTTGCAAAGTACACACGGATTTGAATGTTGCAGATCCGTTGACTAAGCCTCTTCCACGGGCTAAGCACGATCAACACCAAGACTCTATGGGTGTTAGATTCATTACCTTGTAATGCTAGATTATTGACTCTAGTGCAAGTGGGAGACTGTTGGAAATATGCCCTAGAGGCAATAATAAAAGAGTTATTATTATATTTCCTTGTTCATGATAATCGTTTATTATCCATGCTATAATTGTATTGATTGGAAACTCAGATACACGTGTGGATGAGTAGACAGACTTTGTGTCCCTAGTGAGCCTCTACAGGACTAGCTCGTTGATCAAAGATGACCGCAGTTTCCAGGTCATAGACATGAGTTGTCATTTGATAACGGGATCACATCATTAGGAGAATGATGTGATGGACGAGACCCAAACGTTAACATAGCTTTTGATCGTGTCACTTATCGCTATAGTTTTCTGCATGTCAAGTATAAGTTCCTATGACCATGAGATCATGTAACTCACTGACACCGTAGGAGTGCTTTGTGTGTACCAAACGTCGCAACGTAACTGGGTGACTATAAAGGTACTCTACAGGTATCTCCGAGGGTGTCTGTTGAGTTGACATGGATTAAGACTGGGATTTGTCACTCCGTGTGACGGAGAGGTATCTCCGGGCCCACTCGGTAATACGTCATCTCAATGAGCTCAAAGTGACTAAGTAGTTGGTCACGGGATTATGTATTACAGTAACGAGTAAAGAGACTTGCCGGTAACGAGATTGAACTAGGTATAGAGATACCGACGATCGAATCTCGGGCAAGTAACATACCGACGAGACAAAGGGAACTGTATACGGGATTGCCTGAATCCTTGACATCGTGGTTCATCCGATGAGATCATCGAGAAACATGTGGGAACCAATATGGGTATCCAGATCCCGCTATTGGTTATTGACCTGGGATTGTCTCGGTCATGTCTACATGGTTTCCGAACCCGCAGGGTCTACACACTTAACGTTCGGTGACGCTAGGGTTGTTAGTGAGAAAAGTGTATGGTTACCGAAGGTTGTTCGGAGTCCCGGATGAGATCCCGGACGTGACGAGGGTCTCCGGAATGGTCCGGAGACGAAGATTGATATATAGGATGAAAGGTTTCGGAGTCCGGAAGTGTTCCGGGGAGCATCGGGAAATCGGCGGAGTACCGGAAAGCGGTTTCGGGGGTCCGGAAGCAGTTCTGGGCCTAATGGGCCACAAGGGGGAACACCACAGCCCTCAGGGGGCTGTGCGCCCCCCCCTGGGCCCTCTCCTTGTGCGCCAAGGGGGGTGGACCCCTCTAGGGTGGCCGCACCCCCTAGCCTTGGGGGGCAAGGCACCTAGGGGGGGAAACCCTAGGGCCTGGCCCTGGCCGCCGCCCCCCCTGCCTTGGCCGCCGCCCCCCCTTGCCCTGGCCGCCGGCCCCCTAGGGGGAAACCCTAGGGCGCCCTCACCTCTCCACCCCCCCTATATATAGTGGGGCAAAGGGAGGGCAGCCAACACAGTTTGTGCCTCGGTGCTGCCCTCCCTCTCCCACAACATCTTCTTCTCCCGCAGTGCTTAGGCGAAGCCCTGCTGGAATTCTCCTCCACCATCACCACCACGCCGTCGTGCTGCCGGTTCTCCATCAACCTCTCCTCCACCCCTTGCTGGATCAAGAAGGAGGAGACGTCCCCGAGCCGTACGTGTGAAGAACGCGGAGGCACCGTCGCTTCGGTGCTAGGTCTTCGGCGATCTGAATCGCGACGAGTACGACTCCATCATCCGCGTTCATAACGCTTCCGCTTAGCGATCTACAAGGGTATGTGGATCCTACTCTCCCCTCGTAGTTGCATCTACTAGATTGATCTTGGTGAACGTAGAGAAATTTTTTTTGTTTTCCATGCAACGTTCCCCAACACCTCGGACGAGAGATGATCACGAAGTGATCCTAACTAGCAAGTCATACATAACCCCACCGTGTTCACTTCCCGAATCCCTTTCGGAAAATGACCGTCACGGCACTCACGCTGGTAGTGTATCTGGAACATGGTGTCAAGTTTTCTACAACCGGATATTAACAAATTCCCATCTGCCACATAACCGTGGGCACGGCTTTCGAAAGTTCATAACCCTGCAGGGGTGTTCCAACTTGGCCCATGACAAGCCCATGATCCGCGGAGTCGCAACTCCAAAGGGGGAAGGCCCGAGTATCCTCGGAATCCCGTGCTCAAGATACTCCGACTAAGGTAAGGCTAATCCAGCAAATCCTGCCGGCGTGCCGACACCCTGACAGTAGCCGCGCGTATAGGGATGGCAATGGGGACAATCCCCTATGGGGATACCTACAACATCCCCATCCCCATCTATTCCCTATCATCCCATCCCATCCCCGTTTACATTACCGGGGATGAAATTTTCCCATACCCATGCCCCACTGGGGAACGGGTCCCCATTAGGGTCCCCATCCCCATAAACAAATACTCATATACATAATATGACACCCTATAATCAACATACATAAATGGTGTTGTCCTTGTCCTGCTAATGCATATCTAGGCCGTACTAACTTCTTGGTCATGGTGGCAGCTGAGATGAGGACGTGAGATAGGTTTAAGATTTTTTTTCTAGAGCTTATTTTGTTTTCGCAATTTGTTTGTGAATATTTTAAGGTTGACCGCAGTGTCACAGTTACTAACCGGGTCCCCGATGGGTATTGGGTCTGGAGAATAGGATATCGTCCCCATCCCCATTGTACCCTATGGGGAATAAATTTGTTTGGTAAATATCCCCATGGGGATGTTTTTCTCCCATCCCCACCCCCTAATAGATGAAATCCCCATGGGTTTGGCGGGTATGGGGCCCCGTTGCCATCCCTACGCGCGTATCTAGTCTCAGGCCACGACCGGATGGGTGAAGCTACGGGTTTTTACCAATCCTCGAGTTTCCTCGTGGTGGCCCCGCAGGCTCCCCGTTTCGGACCAACACTCATGTGGAGCACTGGCCCGGGGTTGTTGATTAAGAACTCGGGTTTGCAAGACCCTATGCAAGTTTTAGTTATTAGGCGAATAGTACCAATGTTGGGACTTGCTGGAAAAGACTTAGCACTTAGCGGTTTATCGAGGGGGTCCCATAACCCCAACCGTGTGAGGAACGCATAATCAAGGAACATAACACCGGTTTATACGGTTCCTAAGGCGGCATGAGTGGAACAAATCACCAAGCAAAAGGCTTAGCCTTCCACCCATTACCAATATATAGATGATTTCATTTAATAATTAATATAGTGTGATATCCCAACAAGCTTCAACAAGAAGCAAGAATCTTCAATCTTCACCTGCAGCTAACAAAGCTATAAGAGGGGCTGAGCGAAGCCTACGTATAGCCAATCAATGGTTTGCATAGGTAGGGTGGTTAAACAGGTTCATGGTTACAATAGGAGGCTGACATGAAAAACATGGGCATCGAGGCAAAACTATAGAGCGATACTTCTAGCAATAGGCAAATATAGTAATGATATCCGGGTTCGGTCATCTTGCCTGAAGAGTCGTCGATGGGATCGTAAGTGGGCTCCTCGTTCTCAACCTCGGTAGTAACCTCGTTCTCGTACTCGGTCTCAGCTTCCGGCTCTTATCAACACAAACACACAAGGCACGAAATCAACAAGATGCAATGCACAAAACTACTGGATGCATGGCTGATGCACTATGGAAGCACTACAGATGCACTTAGGAAGCACAGAAAGTCTACATAGGAAGCACAGTGTTACAGCACAAAGGAGCATGGAAATTTGCATAAAGCAAAATACTTCAAAACATGATAACATGAGGATATTATGAATCTACATGCAAGAACACACAAGTTACATATAGGACTTGCTCTTAATGGAGCAATGGGCTAAAAGTTACACTCGAAACAATAAACATGCACAAGCTGAAAATAACAGCCACATAGCAACTTCGGAGCAATAAATAAATAGTCTACATCACTCAAACATCATGGCAAGGAGCATGGACATAAAGTAGACATATCCTCCAGCAAACAATTCCATTGGAGCATCTCCATAGGAGCCATGGATCAATAGCAATAAGCTATGACATATTGAACTTGACAACAAAATCCTGACAGCAGTATTTTATAGCAACTTGGGAGCAAAAGTTAAATATGCTACAGCCACCCAAATTGGCATGTGAGAGCATGAATGGATAGCCAACAATATATACAACAAGGATTCATCAAGGGTCACCCCAAAACTAGCATGGATTTTCCTAGAACAACAAGCAAACATGGCATCTGGAAATTACAGATTCCAGACTTAGTGAAATTTCACTAAGTGTTAAAACAGTAGTAACATCATGGCATCTTTGTGAGCAAGTTTAAGTCACCTCAAAGCACATCATGGCAAGTGGTAAGCACCACAGCAAAGTACACATGATGGTGAATCCAAAACATCTAAGCATGCATCAAGGGGACAAACACATCAATAGCAACGAGCTCCTCAACTAGGCATCTCGTAACAAGTTTAACAGCCACATGCACTTTTGCAAAGGAGATAAACATGGCAAGATGATATCTATCATGCAAGCTAAAGCAATCAACATGTAGAGCGTCTCAAGACGAACATGTGGACATATCATTTGCATCATTTGGATAAACATGCACCAAGTTATCACATTGCAAAGATGGCATGAAAACAACTACTAACAGCAGTTTATAACAAGTAGCACTCTTCTCATGAAGATTAAGACATCTAGATGACCTCAAACATGCATGGCACAATGGAATAAAACGTAGTACATGTCTCCATGATCATTTTGACATATCATTTGCTCAAATCGGACCACCACACAAAAAGTTATCATCAAAACAAAACAGCATCAGACAACTAAAATCTACAAGAACTTAGTGAAAAACGAGACTACCTCGCGGTCAACAGGTCAACGGCGGCGCGGATCGGGTCAACGGCCTAACGGGCTTCGGCCCGCTAGGTTTAACGGGCC
>LR738715.1:679489968-679548774 GCA_902687465.1 Secale cereale | reverse complement strand
AGCGGGGCGGATCGATCGGGGGATCCTCCCGATCCCCCCCGACCGCAGGTGGCGGCGGCGCTCGCCCGAGCGGTGGCCGGCGGGGTCCGGCGAAGGGTGGGGCGGCGCGCGGCCTGGTGGCGAGGGGAGACGGCGGCCGGCGGGTGGCGGTGGTGGCGCCGACCGACGGCGGAGGGGCGGCGCGGCTGGCCGGCCGGGGCGGCGAGCGGCGGCGGAGATGGCCGGGAGGCGCCCGGATCCGGCGGGGTGAGCTCCTCCAGCAAGGGGAGCTCCGGCGGCGGCGGGATCCGGAGGATGAAGATGGCTGGAGGAAGGAGATGACCAAGCGCGGGCCCATGCGGCAGGAAGCACAGCCGGCGGCCTTCGGAAGCACGGCGACGAACTTCGGAAGCACGGTTTTCTAGGACGTCGGAAGCACGGCGGATCAACGGTGGAAGCACCGCGGATCAATGGTGGAAGCACCGGCGGCGAACTGTGGAAGCATTAGTGTTTCAGACGCGAAAATTGGGAGAGATGGACGTTTATATAGGCACAAGGAGCTAGGGTTGTCCAAATGAGGTGAGGTTTTCGGCCACACGATCACAAATGGATGGCCTAGATGAAGGGAGGGGTTTGGGTTGGTTTGGTGGGCTATTGGAGGTGTGTCTTGGGCCTCAAAGAGGAGGTACTCTCAGCCCACGAGAATAACTGTTGGAGCATCAAACGAACTCCAAACGCGACGAGATTTGACAGGCGGGTTACACACACTAAAACAACATCGCACGACAAGTCTCACGCCAAAACGGAAACGTTACACGGCCAAACACCAAAGTAGGCCTCGGGGATGCCACGGACACGTGAGAGAGCTCCGGAACTCGAAACGGACAACGGGAAGGAACGAGTGGGACCGGATGCATACGACAACACAAATGCAATGTGATGCACATGACTACATGATATGGATGAATGCACACATGCAACACGACAAAACGACGAAAACCCGAAAAGACGAAGAACCCAGAGTGGAATAGATGGAGCCAAAGATATATATATTGCCCAAAAGGGAAAGTATTACATCCGGGGCATTACAAACTCTCCTCTACTACAAAAAGATCTCGTCCCGAGATCTAGGACTGGAAAAAGGAAGGGTACTCGGAACGAAGGTGATCTTCTCGTTCCCACGTAGCTTCTCGGTCGGTATGGTGTGACCACTTGACTTTCAAGAATTTGATGGACTTGTTGCGGGTCTTGCGCTCGGTTTCTTCGAGAATAGCAATGGGATGCTCTCGGTAAGACAAGTCTTGTTGAAGATCAATCTCCTCAAACGAAATGGTGCGTTCAGGTGTCTTGAAGCACTTGCGGAGTTGAGACACATGAAACACATCATGAACATTGGCGAAGTTGGAAGGGAGCTCAAGTTGATAGGCTAGATCGCCTCTTTTACCAAGGATCTTGAAAGGCCCGACGTATCTAGGAGCAAGCTTTCCTTTGATACCGAATCTTTGGGTGCCTTTCATAGGAGAAACACGGAGATAGACATGATCCCCAATGTTGAAGGCCAAATCACGATGCTTGCCATCATAGTAGCTCTTCTGACGCGACTGAGCGGCCTTGAGATTCTCACGTATGACTTTGCACATTTCTTCGGCTTCTGAGATCAAATCATTGCCAAGAAGTTGACGTTCACCTGTCTCGGACCAGTTGAGAGGGGTACGACACTTTCTGCCATAGAGGATTTCAAACGGAGCTTTGCCGGCACTTGCTTGAAAGCTATTGTTGTAAGAGAACTCGGCAAATGGAAAGCAATCTTCCCATTTCATGCCAAAAGATATGACACAGGATCTGAGCATGTCTTCTAGTATCTGATTCACTCTCTCGACTTGACCACTAGTCTGAGGGTGAAATGCAGTGCTGAAACGAATCTTAGTGCCCATGGCAGACTGAAAGGAGTCCCAGAACTTAGAGGTGAACAAACTTCCACGGTCCGAGGAGATAACTTGAGGAATGCCATGTAAGGACACAATTCTGGAAGTGTACAACTCTGCCAATTAAGCTGCATTGATTGATTCTTTGACTGGAAGGAAGTGAGCGACTTTGGTAAGCTTGTCAATCACCACAAAGATAGAATCATTCCCTCTCTTGGACTTAGGAAAGCCAGTGACGAAATCCATTTCAATGTGGTCGAATTTCCACTCGGGAATAGGAAGAGGTTGGAGAAGACCGGCTGGACGTTGATGCTCTGCCTTTACTCTTTTGCAGACATCACATTCATTCACGAATTGGGCAATCTCCCTTTTCATGCGAGTCCACCAGTAAGATTGCTTGAGGTCTTGGTACATCTTGGAACTGCCAGGATGAATGGAAAGGAGGGAATCATGTGCTTCGTCCATTATGAGCTTCCTGAGATCACCTTTGGGAACCACAAGTCTGTCCTCAAAGAACAAGGTATCTCTCTCATCAACGCGATAGCACTTGTATTTAGGAGTACCCTTTGCAATACCATGTTTCACTTTCTGCACCATAGCATCACTGAGTTGGGCTTCACGGATCTGATCTTCCAAGGTAGGAGCAACTTGAAGATTTGCAAGAAAACCTTGCGGAACAACTTGGAGGTTGAGCTTCCTGAATGCTTCACAAAGCTCAGGCTGGAACGGCTTGATAAGGAGGCTGTTGCAATATGCCTTTCTGCTCAAAGCATCTGCAATCACATTCGCCTTGCCAGGTGTGTATTCGATGCTTGGATCATACTCTTGGATCATTTCGACCCAACGAGTCTGGCGGAGGTTCAGATTCGGCTGTGTGAAGATGTACTTCAAGCTCTTGTGATCGGTGAAGATGTCGACTTTTCTGCCCAACGGAAGGTGTCTCCACGTAATCAAAGCATGTACCACAACTGCTAGTTCAAGATCATGTGTGGGGTAGTTCTTCTCACTTGACTTCAGCTAACGAGAAGTGTATGCCACAATTTTCTTGTCCTGCATTAGCACACCACCAAGTCCTTGAAGAAAAGCATCACAGAATACTTCGTAGGGCTTGGACTCATCTCGAGGAGTAAGAACTGGAGCAGAGACGAGCTTTTCTTTGAGAGTTTTGAATGCCACTTCACAATCTGGAGACCAGTAGTACTTGACATTCTTTTGCAGCAAGTTGGAAAGAGGCTTGGCAATCTTGGAGAAGTTCTCAACGAACCTTCTGCAATAACTGGCAAGACCAAGAAAGCTTCGGAGTTGCTTGACGTTCTGAGGAGGTTCCCAGTTGACAATTGCTTCAACTTTTTCGGGGTTTACCGCAATACCGTCAGCGGAGATGATATGGCCCAGATATAAGACCTTATCGAGCCAAAATTCGCACTTGGAGAACTTGGCATAGAACTTATGTTCACGGAGTCTGTCGAGAACCAGACGGAGGTGCTTTTCGTGATCCTCTTCATTCTTGGAAAATACCAAAATGTCATCCAGATACACAAGCACAAACTCGCCGGTGTAGGGGTTGAAAATGTAGTGCATCATTCTCGAGAAGGTAGGTGGAGCATTAGCGAGACCAAAGGACATGACTGTATACTCATATGAGCCGTAGCTCGTTCTGAAGGCAGTCTTGGGGATATCTTCTTCTCGAATGCGAATTTGGTGATAGCCCATTCGAAGATCGAGCTTTGAGAACACTTTAGCTCCTTTGAGCTGCTCGAACAGTTCATTGATGTTGGGGAGCGGATACTTGTTCTTTATTGTCTTCTTGTTCAATGGCCGGTAATCGACGCAAAGGCGCTCCGTGCCATCCTTCTTCTTGACAAATAAGACACCACAGCCCCAAGGAGACGTACTAGGCCTGATCAGACCCAAACGCTCCTGTTCATCAAGCTGTTTCTTCAACTCCTTCAACTCTTTAGGAGAGAGCTTGTACGGACGCCGGCATGCTGGCTCAGTACCCGGCTCGAGTTCAATGACGAATTCCACTTGACGGTGTGGAGGCATGCCTGGAAGTTCTTCAGGAAAGACGTCTTCGTATCCGTTTACCACCGGAATTTGAGTGATGGCATTAATCTCGCCCTTGTCATTGAGAGAGAAAAGCCTGATTGTGTTATCCCTGGAGGAGAAGATAATCACATCTTCATCAGGATGAGTAATCTTGACTTCCTTGTTTGCACAATCAATGTGAGCATCACGCTGAGAAAGCCAATCCATCCCGAGGATGAGGTCAATGTCGGAATTGCCGAGAACCACCGGTTTAGCCAGAAAGCGATAATCACCCGTGCGAATAGAAACATCCGGAGCAAATATATTAGAAGTCATACGTCTCCCCGGAGAAATGACTTGCAACTTCTGAGGCAGACTTTGGATGTCAACATTATGCTTGGATGCGAATGGTTGAGACATGAAAGAACATGAAGCACCCGAATCAAACAACACTTTTGCAGGAAAAGAGTTAACTGGAAGGTTACCCAAAATCACATCAGAAGAAATCTCCGCTTGTGCTGCATTCATCAGATTCACCCTTGCTTGCTTGGGATTATGCTTGACAATAGCTGTGCTGACAGGTGGAGGAGGCGGAAGGCGCCTTGGGTTGTTGCACTTGTTGGAATAATGACCCTTCTGGCCACACTTGTAGCAAGTGACCTCAAAAAGCGGACGAGCAGGAGGAACACTTGACTTGGAAGCTTGGAACTGCGACTTGGACTGATTGCCTTGGTTGTGTGGGTGGGAGAAACCACGACCACCAGAGTTCTTGTTGTTGTTGTTGTAGGGAGCTCGGATCACTAGAGGAGGTGGAAGCCAAAATTTCTGTTGCTTCGCGACCACTTGAGAAGATGAGGAGTGAACGGCATCCCTGATCCTCTTTTTGGAAGCCTCCATCTTGAGCTGGGCTGCCTCTTCCTTAAGCACCATGTTATAGAATTTGTCAAACTCATCAGGCTCGAACAAGGTGAGAGCAAGTTGAAGTTCATCCTTCAGACCACCACGGAACTGATAGATCTTGCTCTTGGCATCTGGTATGTCTTGCTTAGCATAGCGGGCAAGATTCTGGAACTTGACTTTATACTGGTAGACAGTCATAGAGCCTTGCTTCAGGTTGCGGAATTGCTCACGCATACCCTCGATGACACTTGTTGGAATGTGGTGAGAGAGAAAGTCCTTGCAGAAATCATCCCAAGAGATCACACGCCCTTCTCTGGAGTCTTTGTACTGCTACCACCAATCAGCTGCTTGGTCTTTGAGTTGGAAGGCTGCAAACTTCACATAGTCCTCAGGCCTTACGTTGCTGCACGCAAAATGCTTCTTGATATCGGTAATCCAATCTTCAGCATCGAGAGGGTCGACACAGTAACTGAAAGCCTTTGGTTGATTATCCAAGAACTGGTTGAGCGTAGCATGGTGCTGTTGGTTGAAGAAATTGCCTTGGTTCCCTGGAGCACCCTGATTTTCTTGATTTGCTTGCATTTGCTGCATCATCTGCATCAACATCTGGGTGTTCTGGTTTGTAGTCTGCATAATCGCTCTCCAGGCCTCAGACAGAGGAGGAGGGGAAGGAGGACGATCTGGAACCTCTTCACCCCTCTGGGTTAGTGTTGGGAACCCGTTTCGGAGCCATCCTGAAAGAGATGACCACCAATCAGCCAATTGATTGAAAGAAGATATAAGCTGAAACAACGGCTAGAAATGCAACATAGTCTTCACAAGAATCATTCGAACAAGAGGAACGAATGAAATTCTCAGCTTAATGATAACAACAATCTTCACGAGAAGCCACTGGGAGACAAAAGGTAAATAAGAAAAACAACAAGGTACAAATAGAACAAATACAAGATAGGAGCTTCGTTCGACATCTTTGTCCTGTAAGCTTATGGAACGTGTTACGAAAGGGTTTTGCAATCCCCGGATCAGCATAGCCAAGGACCCTTTAAGATGCATCTCCCGATCGGAACATCGGCCATAAAACCACTTCACTCAATGTAGAACCCCGAACTCCGTAACCTGCATTCGTTGGAAGAATGCCTATGATCTACTGGATGAACCCACCTATTAATTTCCGAAAGTTTCCAGATATGCAATCAGGTGTTGGGGATACATGGGAAGCATCGCGCACACAACTCTAATCCTACATCTAGCTGTATCCATCCTTCAACACATAACCAGTTGTTCTCGGAAACCGTCTACCTCGGACCTTCGAAAAGCATCCACTATACAAAGCTATGGCAATACTCCTGAACTACCTCCCCAGTACTGGGTGATGTCGGGGTTATCTTGCCACTAACCGTATAGGAGAGTTTTCGATGTCGGCCGTCTTAAGTATTCTAGTACTGCCGCGATATGTTTGTGACGACAATACCCCGAAGCTTAACTCCCCGGGACACTGCCACAACCCCTAATGTCAGGAGGCATCGAGAACAATATTCTCGTCACAAAGACATCGAAACAATCCAAACAATACTCGCGAGATTCCTAAAAAAAAATTGGTGCAATTTTTGAAAGAAGAAGAGGCAAGAGTAGTCGTCAGGAGTCCTCACCAGAATGAAAAGAGATGAGCAGCAAAGAAATCCTACTATCCGATATAAATATAGGACTCAAAACATTTAAGTGTGTGCCTAGACTCGACCGTCAACGATTCGATCAGTCAGTGGGGGCTTCTAGGTCGGAGAAGGCTCTGAATACCAATTGTAATGCCCAGGATGGGACTATATCTCTTACGTGTCGAGGCACGACTTAAAGATATAAGCCCATTCTGGAATGATCGCAAGTTTGGTACCTTTGCACATCTCATGTAAAAATAGGGATGGAAAACTGAAAAGATAGTTGGCTTACACTCGCCACATCACACAAATACATTACATGTTCAAACATCATTCCGATAAACATCACAGCCCGTCTAAGGGTAAAGATCCAAATGAAAGATACCAAACATAACTTAGATCCACAGGTCTGAATCGAATCCTAGTAGAAGCTCTACTGATCAACCGGATAGTTCACATAGTAACGGCTACACTCCTCGTCGTAGTCCCAGTCTAGCTCGGTGCCATCGACTGTGTAGCTCACCATCGTACCTGCATCTAGTGTGGTGAAGTAACTGTGAGCCACACAGGACTCAGCAATCCCGTTCCCGGGTAACACGACTATCCAAGCCTTGGGTGTGGAACAAGGCTGAAGAAAGAACAAGAGTTTGCAGCAGCACTAGCACTAACTGACGTAAAAGAGAGCGAGAAGAGAAGTACCTCGGACGAGAGACGATCACGAAGTGATCCAAACTAGCAAGTCATACATAAACCCATCGTGTTCACTTCCCGAATCCCTTTCGGAAAATGGCCGTCACGGCACTCATGCTGGTAGTGTATCTGGAACATGGTGTCAAGTTTTCTACAATCGGATATTAACAAATTCCCATCTGCCACATAACCGCGGGCACTGCTTTCGAAAGTTCATAACCCTGCAGGGGTGTTCCAACTTGGCCCATGACAAGCCCACGATCCGCGGAGTCGCAACTCCAAAGGGGGAAGGCCCGAGTATCCTCGGAATCCCGTGCTCAAGATACTCCGACTAAGGTAAGGCTAATCCAGCAAATCCTCCCGGCGCGTCGACACCCTAACAGTAGCCGCGCGTATCTAGTCTCAGGCCACGACTGGATGGGTGAAGCTACGGGTTTTTACCAATCCTCGAGTTTCCTCGTGGTGGCCCCGCAGGCTCCCCGTTTCGGACCAACACTCATGTGGAGCACTGGCCCGGGGTTGTTGATTAAGAACTCGGGTTAGCAAGACCCTATGCAAGTTTTAGTTATTTGGCGAATAGTACCAATGTTGGGACTTGCTGGAAAAGACTTAGCACTTAGCGGTTTATCGAGGGGGTCCCATAACCCCAACCGTGTGAGGATCGCATAATCAAGGAACATAACACCGGTTTATACGGTTCCTAAGGCGGCATGAGTGGAACAAATCACCAAGCAAAAGGCTTAGCCTTCCACCCATTACCAATATATTGATGATTTCATTTAATAATTAATATAGTGTGATATCCCAACAAGCTTCAACAAGAAGCAAGAATCTTCAATCTTCACCTGCAGCTAACAAAGCTATAAGAGGGGCTGAGCGAAGCCTACGTATAGCCAATCAATGGTTTGCATAGGTAGGGTGGTTAAACAGGTTCATGGTTACAATAGGAGGCTGACAAGAAAAAACATGGGCATCGAGGCAAAACTATAGAGCGGTACTTCTAGCAATAGGCAAAGATAGTAATGATATCCGGGTTCGTTCATCTTGCCTGAAGAGTCGTCGATGGGATCGTAAGTGGGCTCCTCGTTCTCAACCTCGGTAGTAACCTCATTCTCGTACTCGGTCTCAGCTTCCGGCTCTTCTCAACACAAACACACAAGGCACGAAATCAACAAGATGCAATGCACAAAACTACTAGATGCATGGCCGATGCACTATGGAAGCACTACAGATGCACTTAGGAAGCACAGAAAGTCTACATAGGAAGCACAATGTTACAGCACAAAGGAGCATGGAAATTTGCATCAAGCAAAATACTTCAAAACATGATAACATGAGGATATTATGAATCTACATGCAAAAACACACAAGTTACATATAGGACTTGCTCTTAACGGAGCAACGGGCTAAAAGTTACACTCGAAACAATAAACATGCACAAGCTGAAAATAACAGCCACATAGCAACTTCGGAGCAATAAATAAATAGTCTACAACACTCAAACATCATGGCAAGGAGCATTTACATAAATTAGACATATCCTCCAGCAAATAATTCCATTGGAGCATCTCCATAGGAGCCATGGATCAATAGCAATAAGCTATGACATATTGAACTTGACAACAAAATCCTGACAGCAGTATTTTATAGCAACTTGGGAGCAAAAGTTAAATATGCTACAACCACCTAAATTAGCATGTGAGAGCATGAATGGATAGCCAACAATATATACAACAAGGATTCATCAAGAGTCACCCCAAAACTAGCATGGATTTGCCTAGAACAACAAGCAAACATGGCATCTGGAAATTACAGATTCCAGACTTAGTGAAATTTCACTAAGTGTTAAAACAGTAGTAACATCATGGCATCTTTGTGAGCAAGTATAAGTCACCTCAAAGCACATCATGGCAAGTGGTAAGCACCACAGCAAAGTACACATGATGGTGAATCCAAAACATCTAAGCATGCATCAAGGGGACAAACACATCAATAGCAACGAGCTCCTAAACTAGGCATCTCGTAACAAGTTTAACAACATAACAGCCACATGCACTTTTGCAAAGGAGATAAACATGGAAAGATGATATCTATCATGCAAGCTAAAGCAGTCAACATGTAGAGCATCTCAAGACGAACATGTGGACATATCATTTGCATCATTTGGATAAACATGCACCAAGTTATCACATTGCAAAGATGGCATGAAAACAACTACTTACAGCAGTTTATAACAAGTAGCACTCTTCTCATGAAGATTAAGACATCTAGATGACCTCAAACATGCATGGCACAATGGAATAAAACGTAGTACATGTCTCATGAAGATTAAGACATCTAGATGACCTCCCGATCCCCCCGACCGCAGGTGGCGGCGGCGCTCGCCCGAGCGGTGGCCGGCGGGGTCCGGCGAAGGGCGGGGCGGCGCGCGGCCTGGTGGCGAGGGGAGACGGCGGCCGGCGAGTGGCGGTGGTGGCGCCGACCGGCAGCGGAGGGGCGGCGCGGCTGGCCGGCCGGGGCGACGAGCGGCGGCGGAGATGGCCGGGAGGCGCCCGGATCCGGCGGGGTGAGCTCCTCCGGCGAGGGGAGCTCCGGCGGCGGCGGGATCCAGAGGATGAAGATGGCCGGAGGAAGGAGATGACCGGGCGCGGGCCCACGCGGCAGGAAGCACAGCCGGCGGCCTTCGGAAGCACGGCGACGAACTTCGGAAGCATGGTTTTCTGGGACGTCGGAAGCACGGTGGATCAACGGTGGAAGCACCGTGGATCAACGGTGGAAGCACCGGCAGCGAACTGTGGAAGCATTAGGGTTTCAGACGCGAAAATTGGGGGAGATGGACGTTTATATAGGCACAAGGAGCTAGGGTTGTCCAAATGAGGTGAGGTTTTCGGCCACGCGATCACAAATGGATGGCCTAGATGAAGGGAGGGGTTTGGGTTGGTTTGGTGGGCTGTTGGAGGGGTGTCTTGGGACTCAAAGAGGAGGTACTCTCAGCCCACGAGAATAACTGTTGGAGCATGAAACGAACTCCAAACGCGACGAGATTTGACAGGCGGGTTACACACACCAAAACAACATCGCACGACAAGTCTCACGCCAAACCGGAAACTTTACACGGCCAAACACCAAAGTAGGCCTCGGGGATGCCACGGACACGTGAGGGAGCTCCGGAACTCGAAACGGACAACGGGAAGGAACGAGTGGGACCGGATGCAAACGACAACACAAATGCAATGAGATGCACATGACTACATGATATGGATGAATGCACACACGCAACACGACAAAATGACGAAAACCCGAAAAGACGAAGAACCCGGAATGGAATAGATGGAGCCAAAGATATATATATTGCCCAAAAGGGAAAGTATTACATCCGGGGCATTACAATGTATGATGAACTCTCATGACAAAACTGGTTTAATGGATGTTTGGAAGCACAAGTAGTATTTTTACTTGGTGCAAAGAATTTGGCTAGCATGAGAGGGAAAGGCAAGCGCAACATGTTGGATGATCCAAGACAATATAACGTTTCAGATATAGGAAAACATAACCCATTAAGTTGTCTTCCTTGTCCAACATCAACCTTTTAGTATGTCATATTTTAATGAGTGCTCACAGTTACAAAAGATGTCCAAGATAGTATATTTATATGTGAAATCTCTCTTCCTTCAATATTCTTTCATGAATTGTTCAAGTGACCAATTCTGCGTTTGCTAACTTTCAATAAGTTTACTACCTATACTTATTCCGTGTGAAGTCATTACTCCCCATGGTATAAGCATATGAAACATATATAAATTCAGATTTATGATATTCAATTCATTCAACCATTTACTCATAGGATGTACGTGAAGCACGTGAGTAAATGACAAACTACTCCAAAAGATATAAGTGAAGGACACTGAGTAGTCAAGTAATTAACTAGCCATGGGAGGATTCTTTTTCATTCAAGATTTCAAGTCCAATGATTTTATTCAAACAACAAATAAAATTGAAAATACTCTCCAAGCAAAACACATATCATGTGACGAATAAAAATATAGTTCAAGGTAAGGTATATCGTTAGTTTTGAAGACGAAAGAGGGGATGCCTTATGGGGCATCCCCAAGCTTAGGCACTTGAGTCTTCCTTGAATATTACCTTGGGGTGCCTTGGGCATCCCCAAGCTTAGGGTCTTTCCACTCCTTATTCTCCTCATATCGATATCTCACCCAAAGCTTGAAAACTTCAACCACCCAAAACTTAACGTAACTTCGTGAGATAGGTTAGTATGATAAAGAGTAGACCATTCACTTTGGTACTGTCAAAGACAAGGTTCATAATTGTTCTCACACAATGCCTACTGTACCATATCATTTCTACAATTTATATTGAGAATTATAAGCCATAGAAACTAGAAAACAAGCAAACTATGCAATGAAAACAGAATCTGTCAGAAACAGAACAGTTTGTAATGATTTGAAAAACAACCATACTTATGCTACTCTAAAAATTATGAAATAAATTGGTGGACGTGAGGAATTTGTCTATTAATCTTCTGCAAAAAATCAACTCAAAAGCACTCTTCTGTAAAAAATGGCAGCTAATCCCGTGAGCGCAAAGTTCTGTTTTTTAGCAAGATCACATTAACTTTCACCCAAGTATTCCCAATGGTCTTACTTGGTACTTTATTGAAACAAAAGCTATAAAACATGATTACTACAGTAGCTTAATCATGTGAACACACAAAAACAGTAAGGGTAAATATTGGGTTGTCTCCCAACAAGCACTTTTCTTTAATGCCTTTTAGCTAGGCATGATGATTTCAATGATGCTCACATAAAAGATAAGAATTGAAACATAAATAGAGCATCATGAAGAATATGACTAGCATATTTAAATCTAACCCACTTACTATGCCTAGGGATTTTGTGAGCACATAATTTATAGGAACAAGAATCAACTAGCATAGGAAGGCAAGACAAGTATAACTTCAAAACTTTAAGCACATAGAGAGGAAACTTGATATTATTGCAACTTCTACAAACATGTATTCCTCCCTCAATTTTTTTTCAGTAGCATCATGAATGGGTTCAACAATATAACCATCACATAAAGCATTATTTTCATGATCTACAAGCATAGAAATTTTACTACTCTTCACATAAGCAAAATTCTTCTCATTCAGAATAGTGGGAGAAAACTCGAAATAGTGGAATCATTACTAACTAAAGTTGACACTCTTCCAAATCCACTTTAGATGATAGTATTATTCATACTCCAAAAGATATAAGTGAAGTTCATGGAGTATTCTAGGATTAATATCGACTAGCAAATATCCAAGCTCAAAATATATAAATCGAAAGATATAAGTGGAGCACATGAAGAATTCTATAAATCAAGGAAGGACTATCTAATACTAGCATGGTTCTTAAAGAAAAAAATAAAAACACAAGGGACACAAATCATGTGAACAAAACAAAAACCGAGGTATACCGATAATTGTTGAAGAAGAAAGATGGGATGCCAACCGGGGCATCCCCAAGCTTAGATGCTTGAGTATCCTTGAAATATTTACTTGGGGTGCCTTGGGCATCCCCAAGCTTGAACTCTTGCCTCTCTTTATTCTTCTCATATTGATAGCTCCTCGATCTTCGAACACTTCATCCACACAAAACTTTAACAAAAACTTTGTGAGATCCGTTAGTATAATAAAGCAAATCAGTACCTTTAGGTACTATTGCAAACTTATTCCAATTTCATATTAGCACTTTATCTACTATATTCCAACTTCACCATGGTTCATACCCCCGATACTACCCGTAGATTCATCAAAATAAGCGATCAACACATAGAAAACAGAGTCTGCCAAAAACAGGACAGTCTGTAGTAATCTGGAAGTTAAGTAAACTTCTGTATCTCTAAATATTTCTAAAAAAATATGAAAATTTGAACAATTTGTACGGAAGTAATGTGAAAAAAGTTTCATACCCATTTGACCTTCCAGTAAAACATGTAAAATCATGCGCTACAACCGAAGTTTCTGTTTTTTGTTCTGCACATAGAAAACAAGCAACCTAATCATCCTAAAACCAAAGCTTGACACATTATTTTTATAATACAATGGATACATACAACGGGATAATTATTTAGAGAGAAACTTCCATGAAAAATTCTACATTGTTTCCATGAGCATGAACACAAGTGCTCAAGGTCGACCCTCACTTCTTCAATGCATAACTTTCCAATCACTTCTCTTTTTGAAAAACTTTGTAGGCATAAGAGGCAAGTTTTTTTTTTGTATTTTCATTCTTTTATTTTATTTTTTATGTTTCACCCACAACTAAACAGAAACAAAAAGGAAAAACAAAATCTACTTAGTGAAGAAAGCAAACAAGCACACACGAGAATATCAACCCCATGCTATTGCTCCCCGGCAACGGCGCCAGAAAAGAGCTTGATGGTCCGCAAGTGCAGGGAATCATCGTAGCAATTCCCAATGGTGGAAGTGATAAGTATGGAGTTTCGAACCCACAAGGAGCTAAAGGTAAGATCAATATTCTCTTAAGTCCTATCTACCACTGATACGACTCTACGTACACCGAACGTTTGCTTCCAACTAGAAACGAGAAATAAAACTACGTTGTGGGTATGAAGATGATAACTTTGCATGATACCGGAGAGCTAAAAATATAAAAGTAGGTGCTTTTTATCATAAAGTTAGAATATATTACTAAATATTATGAATAGCGAGTGTGGAATAATGATGGATCGGTGTGCGGAATTGTCCTAGGCAATTGTTAATAAGACCGGCAGTCGTCATTGCAATTCTATATGAGGGAGAGGCATAAGCTAACATACTTTCTCTTCTTGGGTCATATGCACTTATGATTGGAACTCTAGCAAGCAGCCGTAACTACTAAAGATCATTAAGGTAAAACCCAACCATAGCATTGAAGCATCAAGTCCCCTTTATCCCATACGCAACAATCCCCTTACTCGGGTTTATGCTTGTGTCACTCAAGCAACCCACTATAAGCGAATCATGAACGTATTGCAACACCCTACAGCGGGAATCCCTCATTCTTGCGCGACATGGAGGGCACCATAGGACAACACTAAAATAAAACATATAAATCATACCAATCTAGATCATCAATCAACCCAAAGACAAAGGATATCTACTCAAAACATCATAGGATGGCAACACATCACTGCATCATAATATGTGGCATAAAGCACCATGTTCAAGTAGGGATTACAGCGGGGTGCAGGAGAGTGGACCGCGTAAAAGAGATGATGATGGTGATTTTGATGAAGACGATCACCGCGGCGATGATTCCCCTCCCGATGGCACTCCGGTGCCACCGAGAGAGAGGAGGAGAGGTTCTCCCCCTTGTGATTCCTCCATGGCCTCCCCCTAGATGGGGAGAGGTTCTCCCTCTGGTCCTTGGCCTTCATGGAGATGATGGCCTCTCCGGGATCCTCCTCCATGGCCTCCGGTGGTGATGGCCCCATCTGGCAAGGTGCCAGAGAGGGCCTAGATTAATTTCTCGTGGTTACAGAGGCTTGCGGCAACGGAACTTCCGATCTAGGTTAATTTATGGAGGTTTCTATATTTATAGGAATTTTTGGCGTCGGTCTCACGTCCAGTGGGTCTCCGAGTCATCCACGAGATAGGGGGGCGAGCCCCGAGGGAGGGGGGGGATAGGGCGCGCCCTCCACCCTCGTGGATGGCTCGGGACTCTTCTGGCCCAACTCTTTTACTCCGGGGGCTTCTTTTGGTCCATAAAAAATCATCAAAAATTGGCACGTCAATTGGACTCCGTTTGGTATTCCTTTTCTGTAAAACTCAAAAACAAGGAAAAAATAGAAACTGGCACTAGGCTCTAGGTTAATAGGTTAGTCATAAAAATCATATAAAATAGCATATAAAACATCCAAGATGGATAATATAATAGCATGGATACTTCATAAATTATAGATACGTTGGAGACGTATCACGACATATCTAATAGAGCGAGACAACTAGCAAAGCAAAGATAGAGGTGATATCGGGTAACGGTTATCTTGCCTGTTAAGTTCTCGGTGGGATGGTAAGACGGCTCCTCAAACTCAGTCTCGACAGGAACCTCGAACTCCGAATCGTCACCGGGCTCTAACTATCACAAGAATACAAACACCGGAACAAAATCAATCACGATGCAATGTACAAGTACATGATGCAAGACATGATGAGTAATGCCCCGGATGTAATACTTTCCCTTTTGGGTATATAATATATCTCCGGCTTCATCTATTTCCATTCCGGGTTCTTTGTCTTTCGGGTTTTTGTCGTTTTGTTGTGTGAGTGTGTGGCATTCATTCATATCATGTAGACGTGTGCATCGCATTGCATTTGTGTTGTCGGTTGCATCCGGTTCCACGCGTTCCTTCCCGTTGTCTATTTCGCGTTCCGGAGCTCCTCACGTGTCCGTGACGTCCCGTAGGCCTACTTTGTTGTTTGGGCGTGTAACGTTACCGGTGTGCCGCGAGGTTGTTGTGTGTGTTGTTGTTTTGTTGTGTGCAACCCGCCTCTCAAATCTCGTCGCGTTTGGACTCCGTTTGCTATCCCATCAGTTTTCGTGTGGGTCCAAAGTGCCTTCACTTGTGGCCGGAAACATCCCTCCAGCAGTCCACTACCCTCTCCTAGGCCCATCTAAACTACCCCCGCGATCGGATCCGTCGGATCACGATCGGAGGGCTCCTAACACCCCCACAAACCTAACCCTAGCAGATCTGCTATATATTGGACCCTAGGTCTATTTTTGGGCAACCCTAACCTCTATCTCCTCTCTTCCCCTAAATTTTTGGATCTAACCAGCCCCCAGCCGCCACTTGGCCAATCCCGCAAGCCAGGGCTGCGCCACCGTTTTTTTTCCTTCGAAGGAATCGAACCAGCCGCCGGCGCCAGTCCTTCGATCGGGTCAACGCCGCGCGTTCCCTCCGCTCGAGCCGCCGGGTCAGCCCACTGGATCGAAGGATCCAGCGCAGGACCACTTCGCCGCGAAGGCCTTCCCGCAGCGCCGCCTCCCTTCGCCACCCGCCTGGGCCGCCGCGCCTCCACCGGCCCAGTCCCGCGCGCCGGCCTCCCTCGCCAGGCGCCTTCGCCCCAGGCGCGCCGCGGGCCAAGCCGATCCCCACTCCGCGGCCCAGCCGCCAGGCGACCGCAGCGCCGCGGGCCTCCAGCGCTCCCACCGCGGGCCCGAGATCCAGCCGGGCCATCTCCAGCGCCGCGGGCCGCCGCAGCCTCCGTTGACCGCGCCGGGCCCAGACCGCGCCGGGCCAGATCCGCCCGAGCCCATTCTCAGATCTGAGGTTGAACCTAATTCTTCTAAGTCCCAGATCTGTTGATTTCAGATGCAGTTTTCAAACATGCATAACTTCTTGTGTGTTGCTCCGTTTTGCGCAAATGAGATGTCCAGACGTTCGTGGTGAATAGCACTACGTTTTATCTTTTGTTGTCATGCATGTTAGAGATCATCTAGGTGCTTGTTTTGCTGTTGCAAGAGTGCATCGTGATATAAACTGCTGCTATGTGATGTTTTTATGCCATCTTTGCCATGCGATATCTTTTAGCTCGTTTGTCCGAATGATGCAAATGACATGTCCACGTGTTCGTCTTGCCATGCTCTACATGTTGTATGTGATAGGTTGCATGATAGATTTATTCTTGCCATGTTTATCATCGTTGCAAGTGCCATGTGGCTGTGATGTTGTTTCACTCGTTATGAAATGCCTTCTTGTTGAGCTCGTTGCTATCGTTGTGTTTATCTCCATGAAGCATGCTTGTATGTTTCGGAATCACCATCATGTGTACTTTGATGAGGTGCTTACCACTTGCCATGTTTAGTTTCGAGGTGACTTAAACATGCTCTTTTAGATGCCATGATGAAATTGCTATTTTAGGACTTAGTGGTTTTTCACTAAGTCTGAAATCTGTAACGTTCCGATGCCATGTTTGCTTGCTGCTCTAGGACAAACCATGATAGTTTTGGAGTGGATCTTGATTGCTCCTTGTAGTAGATATTATTGGTTTTCCATTCATGTTCTCACATGCCTATTTGAGTGCCTGTAGCATGTTTATCTTTTGCTCCAAAGTTTCAATAAAATTCTGCTGCCAGAATTTTATTGTCAAGTTCAATATGTCCAAGCTCATTGCTATTGATCCGTGACTCCTTTGGGGGTGCACCTTTGGACTTAGTTGCTGTAGTATATGTCTAGTTTGTGTTCATGTCCTTTGCCATGTTATTTGAGTGCTGTAGCTTAATTATTTTGTGCTCCGAAGTTGCTATGTTGCTGTAATTTTCAGCTTTCCCTCATTTCTTGTTTCGGGCATAACTTTTAGCCCGTAACTCCGATTTCAGCGAGTCTTATATGAAACTTGATTGATTTTCTGTGTAGATTCATAATATCACATTGTTATCATGTTTTGAGGTGTTTTGCTTGAGTGCTATTTTTCCGTGCTCCGTGTGCATCCTTAGTGCATCCATCATGCATTCATCATTTTCGAGTGCGCATTGCATCTTGTTGATTTGTGCTTGGTGTGATTGTTTTGTTTAGAGCCAGAAGCTGAGACCGAGTACGAGTTCGAGCACGAGGTTTCCAACGAGGTTGAGCACGAAGACCCTTCTTACGATCCGAACGACTTCTCTTCAGGCAAGATGACCGAACCCCGATAACATTACTATCTTTGCCTATTGCTGGTAGTTCCGATCTATAGTTTTGCCTCGATGCCCATGTTCTTCTTGTCAGCCTCCTACTTGTAACCATTGCCATGTTTAACCACCCTTCCTATGCAAACCGTTGCTTGGCTAAGTACGCTTCGCTCAGCCCTTCTTATAGCATTGCTAGTTGCAGGTGAAGATCGAAGATGCTTGCTTCATGTTGAAGTTTGGTTGGGTTATATCACACTATATAATTGCTAAAATGAAATCATCTATATATTGGCAAGGGTGGAAGGCTAAGCCTTTTGCTTGGTGATTTGTTCCACTCATGCCGTTAGGAACCGTATAAACCGGTGTTATGTTCCTTGATTATGCGTTCCTAACACGGTTGGGGTGTATGGGACCCCCTCGATAAACCGCTAAGTGTTAAGTCTTTTCCAGCAAGTCCCAACATTGGTACTATTTGCCTAATAACAAACTAAACTTGCATAGGGAGTTATAAACCCTTTTTCTTAATCAACAACCCCGGGCCAGTGCTCCACATGAGTGTTGGTCCGAAACGGGCAACCTGCGGGGCCACCTCGAGGAAACTCAAGGTCTGGTAAAAACCCGTAGCTTGTCCCATCCGGACGTGGCCTGAGACGAGATACGCGCGGCTACTATCAGGGTGTCGGCACGCCGGGAGGATTTGCTGGATTAGTCTTACCTTAGTTCAGTATATCTTGAGCACGGGATTCCGAGAATACTCGGGTCTTCCCACTTTGGAGTTGCGACTCCGCGGATCGTGGGCTTGTATTGGGTCAAGTTGGAACACCCCTGCAGGGTTATGAACTTTCGAAAGCCGTGCCCGTGGTTATGTGGCAGATGGGAGCTTGTTAATATCCGGTTGTAGATAACTTGAGACAATGTTTCTAATACACTACCAGTGTGTGTTCCGTGACCGTCAATTTCCGAATAGGGATTCGGGAGTTGAACACGGAGGGGTTATGTTTGTTGAGCTTGTAGCTAGGATCACTTCTTGATCACTTCTCGTCCGAGGCTTTCTCTTCTCGCTCTCACTCCCGTAAGCTAGTTTCTAGTTGCTGCTGCAGACACTTACTCTTTTCTTCAGCCTTATCCTCTCCCAAGGCTTAAATAGTCTTGTTACCCAGGAACGGGATTGCTGAGTCCTCTGTGGCTCACAGTTACTTCACCACACCAGATGCAGGCCCAACTGTGAGCTATCCAGGTGATGGCACCGAGCTGGATTGGGAGTACGACGAGGAGCGTAGTCGGTACTATGTTCGATATCCGGATGATCAGTAGTGGAGACTCCTACTAGGATTCGATCCGCCTGTGGTTTATTTATCTAAGTTTGGTATATTGACATTTGGTTTTTGCCCTTAGAGGGTTGTGATATTCTTAATGTATGATGATTGAGACATGTATTGTATTTGTGTGACGTGGCGAGTGTAAGCCAACTTTTTATGTTTACAATCCCCTCTTTTACATGAGATGTGCAAAGATTACCAGACTTGAGATCATTCTAGGATGGACTTATGCCTTTAAGTCGTGCCTCGACATGTAGGAGGTATAACTCCATCCTGGGGATTACAAGTTGGTATTCAGAGCCTTCTCCGACCTAGGAGCCCCCACTGCTTGATCGAATCGTTGACGGTCGAGTCTAGGCACACACTGAAAACTTTTTGAGTCCTATATTATATCGGAGAGTAGGATTTCTTTGCTTCTCATCCCCTTTCTCTCTGGTGAGGACTCCTGACGACTACTCTTGTCTCTCCTATTTTCAAAAATTGCACCAAATTTTTTTTAGGAATCCCGCGAGTATTCTGGGATTGTTTCGATGTTCTTGTGACGGGAATATTGTTCTTGATGCCTCCTGACATTAGGGGTTGTGGCAGTGTCCCGGGGAGTTGAGCTTCGGGGTATTGTCGTCACAAGCATATCGCGGCAGTACTAAATACTTAAGACGACCGACATCGAAAATCTCTCCTATACAGCCAGTGGCAAGATAACCCCGACATCACCCAGTACTGGGGAGGTAGTTCGGGAGTATTGCCATAGCATGTTATAGTGGATGCTTTTCTAAGGTCCGAGGTACACAGTTTCCGAGAAAGACTGGTTATGTGTTGAAGGATGGATACACCTGGATGTAGGTTTAGAGTTGATTGCGCGGTGCTTCCCGTGTATCCCCAACACCTGATTGCATAACTGGAATCTTTCGGAAATTTATAGGTGGGCTTATCTAGTAGATCGTAGGCATTCTTCCAACGAATGCAGGTTAGTGAGTTCGGGGTTCTACATTGAGTGAAGGGGTTATATGACCGATGTTACTATCAGGAGTTGCATCTTAAAGGATCCTTGGCTATGCTGATCCGGGGATTGCAAAACCTTTTTGTAACGCGTTCATATGCTTTCAGCACAAAGATGTTAGAACGAAACTCCTCTCTTGTGTTTGTTCCCATCCGTACCTTGTTGTTTTCTTATTTTCAATTTTGTCCCCTATGTGGCTTCTCGTGAAGATTGATGTTATCATTTAACTGAGAATTTCATTCGTTCCTCTTGTTCGAATGATTTCATTCGTTCCTATTGTTCGAATGATTATTGTGAAGACTTGTTGCAATTCATTCCATTGATTCAGCTTATACCTTTTGTCAATCAATTGTTGATTCGTGGTCATCTCTTTCAGGATGGCTCCGAAAAGGGTTCCCAACGCTAACCCAGAGGCGGAAGAGGTCCCATAACGTCCTCCTTCCCCTCCTCCTCCGCCTGAGGCTTGGAGAGCGATTATGCAGACTACTGCTCAGAACACTCAGATGTTGATGCAGATGATGCAGCAGATGCAAGCTAATCAAGCTAATCAGGGTGTTCCAGGGAACCAAAGCAACTTCTTCAACCAGCAGCACCATGCTACTCTCAACCAGTTCTTGGCCAACAATCCTAAAGCTTTCAGTTACTGTGTCGACCCTCTTGATGCTGAAGATTGGTTAACCGACATAAAGAAGCATTTTGAGTGCAGTAACATGAAGGAAGATAATTATGTGAAGTTTGCAGCCTTCCAACTGAAAGATCAAGCAGCTGACTGGTGGCAGCAGTACAAAGACTCCAGGCCAGGTCAAGTGATCTCTTGGGAGAATTTCTGCAAGGATTTTCGCTCGCACCATATTCCTACAAGTGTCATCAAGGGTATGCGTGAGCAATTCCGCAACCTGAAGCAGGGCTCCATGACAGTCTATCAGTATAATGTCAAGTTCCAAAACCTCGCTCGCTATGCTAAGCAAGACATTCCTGATGCCAAGAGCAAAATCTACCATTTCCGTGGAGGTCTCAAAGATGAACTTCAGCTTGCTCTCACCTTGTTCGAGCCCGATGAATTCGACAAGTTCTATAACACGGCTTTGAAACAAGAAGCAGCTCAGCTCAAGATGGAGGCTTCTAAAAAGAGAATTCGAGATGCTGTTCACTCTTCCTCATCGTCTCAGATGGTCTCGAAGCATCAGAAATTCTGGCTTCCTCCTCCTCCAGTGATTCGAGCTCCTTACAACAACTCCAACAACTCCAACAACTACAAGAACTCTAGTGGACGTGGTTTCTCCCACCCACCCAGCCCAAGCAACCAGTCGAAGAAGCAGTTTCAGTCTCAAGGCTCCAAGTCAAGTGGTTCTCATTTCCGTCCTCTCTCAGAAGTGACTTGCAACAAATGCACTCAGAAAGGTCACTATGCCAACAGATGTCCGAATCCGAAGCGTCTTCCTCCTCCTCCACCTGTGAGTTCAGCTATTGTCAGGCATGATCCAAAGGCAGCAAGGGTCAATCTGATGAATGCAGCACAAGCGGAGAATTCTTCTGATGTCATTTTGGGTAACCTTCCAGTGAACTCTATCCCTGCTAAAGTTTTGTTTGATTCAGGTGCTTCTTGCTCTTTCATGTCATATCCATTTGCATCCAAGAATAATGTTCACTCTGAAGCTTTGCCAAGACCTTTGAGTGTCATATCACCTGGCAAGAGATTGAGTTCTAGTATGGTGGCTCCGAATGTTTCTATTCGCATGGGTGATTATCGCTTTCTGGCTAATCCGGTGATTCTCGGTAATTCTGACATCGACCTCATCCTCGGAATGGATTGGCTTTCTCAGCATGATGCTCACATTGATTGTGCTCAAAAGGAAGTCAAGATGACTCATTCTGATGAAGATGTGATTATCTTCGCCTCCAGGGATAACACTATCAGGCTTTTCTCTCTCAATGATAAGGGCGAAATTAATGCCATATCTCAAATTCCGGTGGTGAACGAATATCAAGACGTCTTTCCGGAAGAACTTCCAGGCATGCCTCCACACCGTCAGGTGGAATTCGTTATCGAACTCGAGCTGGGTACTGAGCCAGCATGCCGGCGTCCGTACAAGCTCTCTCCGGACGAATTGAAGGAATTGAAGAAGCAGCTTGATAAGCAGGAGAGTATGGGTCTCATCAGGCCTAGTACGTCTCCTTGGGGCTGTAGTGTCTTATTTGTCAAGAAGAAAGATGGCACGGAGCGTCTCTGTGTTGATTACCGGCCATTGAACAAGAAGACGATTAAGAACAAATATCCGCTCCCCAACATCAACGAACTCTTCGAGCAGCTCAAAGGAGCTAAAGTGTTCTCTAAGCTTGACCTCCGAATGGGCTATCATCAAATTCGCATTCGTGAGGAAGACATTCCCAAGACGGCCTTCAGAACGAGCTACGGTTCATACGAGTATACCGTCATGTCTTTTGGTCTCGCCAATGCTCCTCCTACCTTTTCGAGGATGATGCATTACATCTTCAACCCCTATACTGGCGAGTTTGTGCTTGTGTATCTGGATGATATTTAGGTGTTTTCCTAGAATGAAGAAGATCACGAAAAGCACTTACGTCTGGTTCTTGATCGACTCCGAGAGCATAAATTCTATGCCAAGTTCTCCAAGTGCGAGTTTTGGCTCGATAAGGTTTTGTACCTGGGCCACATCATCTCAGCTGACGGTATTGCGGTTAATCCCGAGAAAGTTGAAGCAATTGTCAACTGGGAAGCTCCTCAGAACGTCAAGCAGCTCCGCAGTTTTCTGGGTCTTGCCAGCTATTGCAGAAGGTTTGTTGAGAACTTCTCCAAGATTGCCAAGCCTCTTTCCAACTTGCTTCAGAAGAATGTCAAATACTTTTGGTCTCCAGAGTGTGAAGTGGCATTCAAAACTCTTAAAGAAAAGCTCGTCTCTGCTCCAGTTCTGACTCCTCCAGATGAATCCAAGCCCTATGAAGTATTCTGTGATGCTTCTCTTCAAGGCCTTGGTGGTGTGCTTATGCAAGATAAGAGAATTGTGGCATACACTTCTCGTCAGCTCAAGCCAAGTGAGAAGAACTATCCCACACATGATCTTGAGCTAGCAGCTGTGGTACATGCTTTGATTACGTGGAGACATCTGTTGTTGGGCAGAAAGGTCGACATCTTCACTGATCACAAGAGCTTGAAGTACATCTTCACACAGCCGCATCTGAACCTCCGTCAGACTCGTTGGGTTGAAATGATCCAAGAGTATAATCCCAGCATTGAATACACTGCTGGCAAGGCGAATGTGATTGCAGATGCTTTGAGCAGAAAGGCATATTGCAACAGCCTTCTTATCAAGCCGTACCAGCCTGAGCTTTGTGAAGCTTTCAGGAAGCTCAACCTTCAAGTTGTTCCGCAGGGTTTTCTTGCAAATCTTCAAATTGCTCCTACCTCGGAAGATCAAGTCCGTGAGGCCCAGCTCAGTGACACCATGGTGAAGAAAGTGAAACATGGTATTGCAAAGGGCACTCCAAAATACAAGTGCTTCCGTGTTGATGAGAGAGATACCTTGTTCTTCGAGGACAGACTCGTTGTTCCCAAAGGTGATCTCAGGAAGCTCATAATGGAAGAAGCTCATGATTCTCTCCTTTCTATTCATCCTGGCAGTTCCAAGATGTATCAAGACCTCAAGCAGTCTTACTGGTGGACACGCATGAAAAGGGAGATTGCCCAATTCGTGAACGAATGTGATGTGTGCAGAAGAGTGAAAGCAAAACATCAACGTCCAGCCGGTCTTCTCCAACCTCTTCCTATTCCCGAGTGGAAGTTCGACCACATTGAAATGGACTTCATCACTGGCTTTCCTAAATCCAAGCGAGGACTTCATCACTTGACAAGCTTACCAAAGTCGCTCACTTCCTGCGAGTCAAAGAATCAATCAATGCAGCTCAATTGGCAGAGCTGTACACTTCCAGAATCGTGTCCTTACATGGCATTCCTCAAGTTATCTCCTCAGACCGTGGAAGCTTGTTCACATCAAGGTTCTGGGATTCCTTTCAGTCCGCCATGGGCACTAAGATCAGGTTCAGCACTGCTTTTCACCCTCAGACTAGTGGTCAAGTCGAGCGTGTGAATCAGATTCTAGAAGACATGCTCAGAGCCTGTGTCATCTCCTTTGGCATGAAATGGGAAGACTGCCTTCCATTTGCCGAGTTCTCTTACAACAACAGCTTTCAAGCAAGTGCAGGCAAAGCACCGTTTGAAATCCTCTATGGCAGCAAGTGCCGTACCCCTCTCAACTGGTCTGAAACAGGCGAACGTCAACTTCTTGGCAATGACTTGATCTCAGAAGCCGAAGAAATGTGCAAAGTCATACGTGAGAATCTCAAGGCCGCTCAGTCGCGTCAGAAGAGCTACTATGACGGCAAGCATCATGATTTGGCTTTCAACATCGGTGATCATGTCTATCTCCGTGTTTCTCCGATGAAAGGCACCCAAAGATTCAGTATCAAAGGAAAGCTTGCTCCTAGATACGTCGGGCCTTTCAAGATTCTTGGCAAAAGAGGCGATCTAGCCTATCAACTTGAGCTCCCTTCCAACTTCGCCAATGTTCCTGATGTGTTCCATGTGTCTCAACTTCGCAAATGCTTCAAGGCACCTGAGCGCATGATTCCGTTTGAAGAGATTGATCTTCAACAAGACCTGTCCTACCGAGAGCATCCAGTTGCTATTCTCGAAGAAACCGAATGCAAGACCCGCAACAAGTCCATAAAATTCTTGAAAGTCAAGTGGTCACATCACACCGACCGAGAGGCTACCTGGGAACGAGAAGATCATGTTCGTTCCGAGTACCCTTCCTTTTTCCACTCCTAGATATCGGGACGAGATCTTTTTGTAGTAGAGGAGAGTTTGTAATGCCCTGGATGTAATACTTTCCCTTTTGGGTATATAATATATCTCCGGCTTCATCTATTTCCATTCCGGGTTCTTTGTCTTTCGGGTTTTCGTCGTTTTGTTGTGTGAGTGTGTGGCATTCATTCATATCATGTAGACGTGTGCATCGCATTGCATTTGTGTTGTCGGTTGCATCCGGTTCCACGCGTTCCTTCCCGTTGTCTATTTTGCGTTCCGGAGCTCCCTCATGTGTCCGTGACGTCCCGTAGGCCTACTTTGTTGTTTGGGCGTGTAACGTTACCGGTGTGCCGCGAGGTTGTTGTGTGTGTTGTTGTTTTGTTGTGTGCAACCCGCCTCTCAAATCTCGTCGCGTTTGGACTCCATTTGCTATCCCATCAGTTTTCGTGTGGGTCCAAAGTGCCTTCACTTGTGGCCGGAAACATCCCTCCAGCAGTCCACTACCCTCTCCTAGGACCATCTAAACTACCCCCGCGATCGGATCCGTCGGATCGCGATCGGAGGGCTCCTAACACCCCCACAAACCTAACCCTAGCAGATCTGCTATATATTGGACCCTAGGTCTATTTTTGGGCATCCCTAACCTCTGTCTCCTCTCTTCCCCTAAATTTTTGGATCTAACCAGCCCCCAGCCGCCACTTGGCCGATCCTGCAAGCCAGGGCTGCGCCACCGTTTTTTTCCTTCGAAGGAATCGAACCAGCCGCCGGCGCCAGTCCTTCGATCGGGTCAACGCCGCGCGTTCCCTCCGCTCGAGCCGCCGGGTCAGCCCACTGGATCGAAGGATCCAGCGCAGGACCACTTCGCCGCGAAGGCCTTCCCGCAGCGCCGCCTCTCTTCGCCACCCGCCTGGGCCGCCGCGCCTCCACCGGCCCAGTCCCGCGCGCCGGCCTCCCTCGCCAGGCGCCTTCGCCCCAGCCGCGCCGCGGGCCAAGCCGATCCCCACTCCGCGGCCCAGCCTCCACGCGACCGCAGCGCCGCGGGCCTCCAGCGCTCCCACCGCGGGCCCGAGATCCAACCGGGCCACCTCCAGCGCCGCGGGCCGCCGCAGCCTCCGTTGACCGCGCCGGGCCCAGACCGCGCCGGGCCAGATCCGCCCGAGCCCATTCTCAGATCTGAGGTTGACCCTAATTCTTCTAAGTCCCAGATCTGTTGATTTCAGATGCAGGTTTCAAACATGCATAACTTCTTGTGTGTTGCTCCGTTTTGCGCAAATGAGATGTCCAGACGTTCGTGGTGAATAGCACTACGTTTTATCTTTTGTTGTCATGCATGTTAGAGATCATCTAGGTGCTTGTTTTGCTGTTGCAAGAGTGCATCGTGATATAAACTGCTGCTATGTGATGTTTTTATGCCATCTTTGCCATGTGATATCTTTTAGCTCGTTTGTCCGAATGATGCAAATGACATGTCCACGTGTTCGTCTTGCCATGCTCTACATGTTGTATGTGATAGGTTGCATGATAGATTTATTCTTGCCATGTTTATCATCGTTGCAAGTGCCATATGGCTGTGATGTTGTTTCACTCGTTATGAAATGCCATCTTGTTGAGCTCGTTGCTATCGTTGTGTTTATCTCCATGAAGCATGCTTGTATGTTTCGGAATCACCATCATGTGTACTTTGATGAGGTGCTTACCACTTGCCATGTTTAGTTTCGAGGTGACTTAAACATGCTCTTTTAGATGCCATGATGAAATTGCTGTTTTAGGACTTAGTGGTTTTTCACTAAGTCTGAAATCTGTAACGTTCCGATGCCATGTTTGCTTGCTGCTCTAGGACAAACCATGATAGTTTTGGAGTGGATCTTGATTGTTCCTTGTAGTAGATATTTTTGGTTTTCCATTCATGTTATCACATGCATATTTGAGTGGCTGTAGCATGTTTATCTTTTGCTCCAAAGTTTCAATAAAATTCTGCTGCCAGAATTTTATTGTCAAGTTCAATATGTCCAAGCTCATTGCTATTGATCCGTGACTCCTTTGGGGGTGCACCTTTGGACTTAGTTGCTGTAGTATATGTCTAGTTTGTGTTCATGTCCTTTGCCATGTTATTTGAGTGCTGTAGCTTAATTATTTTGTGCTCCGAAGTTGCTATGTTGCTGTAATTTTCAGCTTTCGCTCATTTCTTGTTTCGGGCATAACTTTTAGCCCGTAACTCCGATTTCAGCGAGTCTTATATGAAACTTGATTGATTTTCTGTGTAGATTCATAATATCACATTGTTATCATGTTTTGAGGTGTTTTGCTTGAGTGCTATTTTTCCGTGCTCCGTGTGCATCCTTAGTGCATCCATCATGCATTCATCATTTTCGAGTGCGCATTGCATCTTGTTGATTTGTGCTTGGTGTCATTGTTTTGTTTAGAGCCGGAAGCTGAGACCGAGTACGATTTCGAGCACGAGGTTTCCAACGAGGTTGAGCACGAGGACCCTTCTTACGATCCGAACGACTTCTCTTCAGGCAAGATGACCGAACCCCGATAACATTACTATCTTTGCCTATTGCTGGTAGTTCCGATCTATAGTTTTGCCTCGATGCCCATGTTCTTCTTGTCAGCCTCCTACTTGTAACCATTGCCATGTTTAACCACCCTTCCTATGCAAACCGTTGCTTGGCTAAGTACGCTTCGCTCAGCCCTTCTTATAGCATTGCTAGTTGCAGGTGAAGATCGAAGATGCTTGCTTCATGTTGAAGTTTGGTTGGGTTATATCACACTATATAATTGCTAAAATGAAATCATCTATATATTGGCAAGGGTGGAAGGCTAAGCCTTTTGCTTGGTGATTTGTTCCACTCATGCCGTTAGGAACCGTATAAACCGGTGTTATGTTCCTTGATTATGCGTTCCTAACACGGTTGGGGTGTATGGGACCCCCTCGATAAACCGCTAAGTGCTAAGTCTTTTCCAGCAAGTCCCAACATTGGTACTATTTGCCTAATAACAAACTAAACTTGCATAGGGAGTTATAAACCCTTTTTCTTAATCAACAACCCCGGGCCAGTGCTCCACATGAGTGTTGGTCCGAAACGGGCAACCTGCAGGGCCACCTCGAGGAAACTCAAGGTCTGGTAAAAACCCGTAGCTTGTCCCATCCGGACGTGGCCTGAGACGAGATACGCGCGGCTACTATCAGGGTGTCGGCATGCCGGGAGGATTTGCTGGATTAGTCTTACCTTGGTTCGGTATATCTTGAGCACAGGATTCCGAGAATACTCGGGTCTTCCCACTTTGGAGTTGCGACTCCGCGGATCGTGGGCTTGTAATGGGTCAAGTTGGAACACCCCTGCAGGGTTATGAACTTTTGAAAGCCGTGCCCGCGGTTATGTGGCAGATGGGAGCTTGTTAATATCCGGTTGTAGATAACTTGAGACAATGTTTCTAATACACTACCAGCGTGTGTTCCGTGACCGTCAATTTCCGAATAGGGATTCGGGAGTTGAACACGGAGGGGTTATGTTTGTTGAGCTTGTAGCTAGGATCACTTCTTGATCGCTTCTCGTCCGAGGCTTTCTCTTCTCGCTCTCACTCCCGTAAGCTAGTTGCTAGTTGCTGCTGCAGACACTTACTATTTTCTTCAGCCTTATCCTCTCCCAAGGCTTAAATAGTCTTGTTACCCGGGAATGGGATTGCTGAGTCCTCTGTGGCTCACAGTTACTTCACCACACCAGATGTAGGCCTAGCTGTGAGCTATCCAGGTGATGGCACCGAGCTGGATTGGGAGTACGACGAGGAGCGTAGTCGGTACTATGTTCGATATCCGGATGATCAGTAGTGGAGACTCCTACTAGGATTCGATCCGCCTGTGGTTTATTTATCTAAGTTTGGTATCTTGACATTTGGTTTTTGCCCTTAGAGGGTTGTGATATTCTTAATGTATGATGATTGAGACATGTATTGTATTTGTGTGATGTGGCGAGTGTAAGCCAACTATTTATGTTTACAATCCCCTCTTTTACATGAGATGTGCAAAGATTACCAGACTTGAGATCATTCTAGGATGGACTTATGCCTTTAAGTCGTGCCTCGACACGTAGGAGGTATAACTCCATCCTGGGGATTACATGATGCCTATGAGCATGAACATAGCATGATGCATCACAAATGGAACATGCTGAGTGCAACATGTGGCATGGAAAAATGCAGCAAGCACAATTCATTTAAGGGAACACAACATGCAAAAGAAAGCAAGACAACATAGCCACAAATATAGTTATTTAGTTTGCACTAGCTAAGCACCCAACAAGTTTAACATGTTGCTTAGCATGGCAAGGAGTGCATCCAAGACCAACTACAACATGCAATCAATTTAAATGGGCCGGAAGAAACAAACAACAATTCCGGAAAATCCCGTGTGCATATACAGTTTTTGTGCTGATCTGCTAAAACCATATTTTAGAGTTGTTAAACATGCAAAGTAACAGCACCATGTTATTCTACACATTTTCCACCCCATTTACATATAAAGTTTGTTAAATTTGGAGGTACGGTTATGTAGTTATGAAATAAACCAATTTCAACATGTTATTTAACAAAACATGAGCAAACATCATTTTAGAATCTTAAACATGGCAGAAAAAATGCATATTATGAAACTACACTAAAACTAAGCATGTTTCATATATAGTTCATTTTAAAAGGATGCATGGTTTGAAAGTTATGAACATTTCAAAATGCATGCAAAAACTGGAAATAAAACTAAACAGAAAAAGAAATAAAACATCACCGACCCAGCCTGGACGAGCCACAGACACTGACTAGTGGGTCCAGGGCGCGCTGAGGTGGCGAAGTGGGTGGGGAGTGTGTGTGTGCGCACACAGAGGATGACATGTGTGGCCGGGGTGTCAGCGAGACAGCGGAAGCAAAAATTGGGCATTTTACAATGGTCCGAGGGGATTCGAACCCTGGTCTCCAGGTTAGCAGAACAATGCGTCGACCAGCTGGGCTGGACGTGTGTGTCTGACAGAAGAGGTGCACCGCACTTGAAGAACAAATACAGCGCGGACAGAGCCACGCCACTCCGGCGAAGTAGAGACGGCGGCGAGGTCCGCGGGGCTGCTCCGGCTACCAAAATGGACGGTGAAGGTGCGCGACGGATGCGCACAGGGATCCCACACATGCGACTGGGACTTGCCGCACCTTACGAAGACTACAGCGACGCCGGCGACAACGAACAGAGCCGGCGGCGACGAGCTCAGCACGATAGCTACTTATCACGCCCAAGATGCGATTCTATCCCGATCACGTGACACACTCGTGATTGGGGCACAACCGCATTTCGGGCGCTTAGCAAGATGGATATCATTACATCGTACCATTACATAAATACATGGGGATACAACAATTCATACAAGTCACATGAATACAACAACATCAATACAAGACATCTGACTACGGATGCAAACATGAAAGAGCACAGCGACATCCATCTACTATCCTAGGCTGTCGACCAGGAACCTAACCCTAGACTGACGAAGCAGAAGAAGAAATAACTCCGACACAAGTACATCGCTCTCACGTCAAGTCATCAGAAACCTGCACCTGCAACTGTTGTTGTAGTATCTGTGAGCCACGAGGACTCAGTAATCCCATAACCATGCGTATCAAGACTAGGAAAGCTTAATGGGTATGGAGAGGTTAGGTGGTGAGGTTGCAGTAGCGGCTAAGCATATGTATGGTGGCTAACTTATGAGTACAAGAATAAGATGAGCATCTACGCAAACGGTCGCAAACTAGTAGTGATCGCTAAAGATCCTGAACTACCTACGAGTCAAACATAACCCCACCGTGTTCTCTTCTCAAAGTGAAAAGAGACGGTCACGGTTACTCACACGGTTCGTGTGTTTTATTTCGGATCCTATGTCAAGTTATCTACAACTGGACATTAACAAATTCCAATCTGCCACATAACCGCGGGCACGGCTTTCGAAAGATCATAACCCTGTAGGGGTGTCCCAACTTAGCCCATCACAAGCTCTCACGATCAGCAGAGGTAAAAATAATAATACCCCTTATCTTAGGGACACCCGATCAGACTCGGAATCCTGGTGCACAAGACATTTCGACAATGGTAAAACAAGTCCAGCAAGACATCCTGGCGTGCCGACACCCTGATAGTAGCCGCGCGTATCTCGTCTTAGGCCACGACCGGATAGGTCAGCTTACGGGAGCCAATCCTCGAGTTTCCCCATGGTGGCCCCGCAGTCCGCCCGTTTGGGACCAACACCATCAGCACTGGCCCCCCTATATGTAGAAGAATCCTCGGGTAGCGCTAACTCCCTATGTAATTTAGTTAATTTATTAAGTTTTTATTATGTTGCAAAATAAAACCGAAGTTGGGCCTTGCTGGAGGAGTTTTATTCAAAGACGAACTGTCAAGGGGTCCCCATATACCCAACCGCGTTAGGAAAGCAAAATCAAGGAACATAACGCCGGTTTATTGGTTCTTAAGGCAGCATGCGTGGAACAAAACACCGAGCAAAAGGCCAAGCCTTCCACTCATTGCCAAGTATATAGGTGTGTTAATATATTTAAGAGATATTGTGATATTCCAACAACAAGTTCCAACATGGAGCAATCTTCATCTTCACCTACAACTAACAACGCTATAAGAGGAGCTGAGCAAGAGGGTAACATAGCCAAACAACGGTTTGCTGGGATGGTGTTAAAGGTTAGAGGTTTCATGGCAACAAGGAGAGGCTGACAACACATAGATAGGTAGCGCGACATATAATGATAGCATCGAGACAACTAGCATGGCAATGATAGAAATGAGATCCAAGGGGATGGTCATCTTGCCCGAGATCCCGCAAGGAAGAAGAACGCGTCCATGAAGAAGACAAAGAAGAAGCCACGAAGTCGAACCAAGTGTAGTCGGATGAATCCTCACGACCGCAACAGAATATGAACTAGCGAGAAGAAGCACACAACATGGTAAACACACCACTCAAGAACATGACAAGATGCTCAACCAAGTATGATGCCAGACAAGTCTATATGATGCAAATCATGGCAATGGATGATGCAAACAAGAACACACATCAAGCAAGTTTAAATGAGGCCAGAGACAACATATAACAACTTCGGTAAGTCCTCATATGCAAATTTCAAAATGGGCCCAGAACTGAACAAACCTTAAGTTCAAGTTGTTAAACAGCAAGTTAACATGCACCATGATGATCTACTCGAAATTCTAGTCAAGTTACATATCAAGTTCATTTAATTCGGAGCTACGACCTAGAAGATATGAGCAAAACAAGTCAAGCATGTCAAAGATGCAAAACGCATCCAAACATCAAGCAAACACATTCCAAACAGGTAAATAACATGTTATTATGCATCTACATGCAAAAACACACAAGTTTCATATAGAGCACGCTCAAAATGGAGCAACGGTTCAACACATACACACGAAACAAGATATAACAACAAGCTGTCCAAAACAGCAACATGGCACTTAGTTGATATCAAAACAACATGATACAATAACACTTCATGGCAACCAAGGGCATGGCAAGCATGTACATGTCCATCACTACAAGCATGACCTCTGAGCTACTACCAAACACCACTAGAACATGCTCAAAACATCATGGCAAGATTGCAAAAGATAACAGTTTCACAGACTTAGTGAAAATAAACTAGACACGGCAGCAACAACAACAAGTAGGCATGTTTGCAAGCTTGTGCAACTCATCTCAAAGCATATCATGGCATGTGAATATAACCAACAGCAATAAGACATGTTTATGAAGCTACTCATGGCAAGAACATGGTCATAGGATGCATAGAACACTAGCTATTCACAATGCAAAACTGAACTTGCTGATAACAGGCTGACGGAAACATTTTATAGCAACTTGAGAGCAAGATTTAAACAAGCTACAGCAGGGCATATATGCAAACAAGGGCATGGATGGATAGAGCATAACATGGACAATAAGACTTGATCATTGGACATCCCAAAACATTCATGAATTTGAGTGGGTCATCAAGCAAACATGGCATCAGGTTATAACAGTTTCAGACTTTGCAATTTTTAACAAGTCTCAGAAAATAACATCAGCGAGTAGGCCACTTTACAAGCTTGTTGCAAACACCACAAGGCATATCATGAAAAGTGGATGGCACCACAGCAAAGATGACATGATTGTGCTTCTAAAACATATTGACATGTAGCTCAAACAAAAATCACACATAAAGATAAGAAAAAGACAAATCAGCCTCTTATAACAAGTTTCAGCACTTAACAGCCACATGCACTTTTGCAACAGAGATAAACATGGCAATATGGCACCTAACATGAATGCAACAACCACCATCATGTAGAGCACTTCACAATGAACGTTTTGACATATCATACACTCCATTTGGACGAACATGCCCAAAGATGTGACCTCTCAAACATGCTAACATAATAACAATTATTAGCAGTTTATATCATTTAGCACTTTTGCAACGATGATTAGGGCATCAAGATGAACTCAAACAAGCATGCCACAATACAACAATATGAAGAGCACCACGAGACGAACATTTCGATATATCATATGCTCCAAACGGATAAACATGCACAAAGTTACAAGCATCACAAGTATGCAACATGTTAATGGATTTCAGGGACGTAGTTGTTTTTGGCTTAGGAAAAAAAACAAGTGAGCGCATGATAACTAATTAGCGCACAGAGCGGGGAATAGCAGCAGGCCGAGCTGCTCACCTAGCGGGCCAAGCCCAGGACGAAGGAGGCAGAGGTGGAGGGTGAAGCGGGCCTGGCCCAACGCGGCGGCCCACCTGGCCGACGCGTTGGGCCTCGCACGGGACGCGTCCCACGGTGCTGGAGGCTTCATCGACCTACCGATCTGGTCAAGGCCAACGGGCGGTAGTCAACGGCGAGCAACGTCGACGGGAACAGGACGAGGCCGGCGGGGTACCTCCGGATCTGGCCGGCGGTGGTGGTTGGCGGGGCTCGCCGGGGAGCTCGACTGGGCGGAGGCAGAGGGAGATCGAGCAGCAGGGGTGCGGTTGCACGGGCGGCGGCCCGATCCAGGCATCCACGGCGGAGGAAGGCGGCGGTGCTCGCCGGCTACGGGGCAGTGGCATTTGCTCATCGGCGGCGAGGACTACAAAGGCCGGCGGCGTCGGGGCCGGGCAGGAGCTCGGGGTCTCGACCGTGAAGGGCGACGGCTCGGCTAGCTCACGGGATCCAAGTCCGATCCGGCCCGAGGCGGGCTGCGGACGGGCTCGGGCGGGCCGCGGGAGGTGGGGAGGTGGTGAGGGCGACGTGGCACACGGGAGTTAGGTGAGGGAGGCGGCTGGCGAGTAGGAGGAGGCCAAGTGGCGGTGCGGTGGCTGGCTGGCCTCTAGGCCGGCGACAAGTGGTGGCCACGGAGCGGGGCGGCGTGGAATTTGATGAGGAGAGAGGCTAGAGGTAGGGGATGCCCAAAATGGCCAGGGGGGGTCTATATATAACCATTTTGGCTAGGGTTAGGGGGTTTTTACTCCGTTTTCGGACCGTGCGATCTCGATCGTGCGGCTCCGAGCGGAGGAGTTAGGTAGGCCTAGTGGGCTGGTAGTGGGATGTGTAGGAGGATTTTTGGGGAGAGAAGAGAAGAGGGCCGCGGGGTTTTCGGAGACCGAAAACGTCCGACGAATTAACCGGCAACAGTGCCGCTATACTTCAACGGTTGGGCTATCAAACGAGCTCCGAATGCGACCGAATTTGGCAGGCGGTCTGTCTACACTATAATAATACCACACGCCAAGGTTCATCCCATTCCAAGAACGTTTTCCGGCCACTTATAAAATAAATATTCGGAGGTGCAACGGGCGCGTGCGAGTGTGTCTGGGCTCAGAATGGACAACGGAAGTGACGAGCGGACTCGGACGGATGCGAGTTTTGAAAATATGCAGATGCAATGCACATGATGACAAGGCAAAGTGCAACACGCAAGCAGGTGACAAGGCGACGACAACGAATAACTGGCTGACACCTAGCGCATCAGTCTCGGGGCGTTACACTACTGGCCCTATCGGAGCGGCGAGAACACGTAGCAGACCCTACGCGACACGGCGGAGACAATGGCGACGAGCAGAAGGGCTATGGGGGTCAGAGTACTCGCCGGAGAAGAAGTTCGACGGCGGCGAGCTCGGGCGTGCGCGGCTAGCGTGACTAGAGCAAGCGAACGAGGAAAAAAGGGGACGGGGAGATGCCCACGCTCACCACGAACACGAGGGTGTTCTCGGCTCGCCATGAGGAGGCCGGAGTCGAGCAGGGCGGCGGTCGAATAGCTGCAGCGGCCGGAGACGAAGACCAGGACATACAGGAAGCAGACGGGCGCTCCGCTCCATGTAGTCGATGGCGAGGACGTAGACAACGATGGGGAAGCAGACAGACAGGTTCGGCGAGGCGGAGGAGGACGGGGCGCACGCCGGTGATGAGGCCGTGCTCCTAGATGCGCTCGGGACGCGGTGTAGGTGGGGGATCTGGTGGCCGAAGCGCACCTGGCGGCAGGGAGGAGGAAGAGGGAAACCTAGGGGGTTGGTGGACACCGAGAGCGCTTAAGAGAGAGGCCAGGGTGATGGAACGGAGCTCGCACACGCTCGGCACGCGGTCCCCATGGCGTCAGCGCGAGGAGGACGAAAAGGTGGGTGAGGAGGATGTTGCAGTCGCTGACGCGCGGGCCCAACCTGGCCATGTGGAAGCGACGCACAGGGGGTCGAGTGGGTGCGCGGGTGAGAATGGGGAAGAGGGACGCGTGGGGTGGAGCTGGGCTGCGGAGTGCGCTGAGGCTGCTGGGCCGGCCTGGTGGCTGAGGCCCAGGTGGGGCTGCTGCGGCTGGGCTACTGCTGCTGGGCTGTTGCTGCTCTGCTACTTCTTCTTTTCATTTTCTTTTTCTTTTACCTAAAGCAGAAAAGAAAACAGAAAAAGCCAGGGGGCTAGGAGAAAAAGTAGGATGAGATAAAAGTATCCCTGGGTTCCTGGATTTATGCTTGATTTAATAAAGCTGCCTTGGACATTTTTAGAGGCAGAAAAGTAAACCAAGTTTGAATTTAGTTCAAACTTGAGCCATTTTAAAACCTAACCAAAGCAAGTCCAATCAAGATGAAATTTGGCATAGATATACAAGACATGGTGCAAGATTTGTTGGAAGAAGATGAGCATTAATAGAGAAGGGAAATGGCACTTTGCAAAAACAACAAGAAAAGAAAGAGAGGGAAGGAGAGGTGGTGAAGCTTGGAAGTGGTTGTGCCTTGAACATACCCATGGTTCACGCCTCAACACATTGAGCAAGAAAAGACATCAGAACATGATGAGGATGAGAAATGCAAGATGACAAGGTATGAATGCAATATGACGTGACCATGATGCAATATGATGGTATGACAATGCATTAAAGATGACAATGCATGAATGAAAAAGAAAACCCCCAAGGAAAAGATAAGGACCAAAAGGAATATATTGCCATATATGGAAGTTCTATATCTGGGGTGTTACACATCCTTATAGAGGGAATATAGAAAGAGTAGTCGTTTGATTCTATGTATCAATGTACTTTTACCATCAAACTTATCTCCGACCGAAATTATGAAAAGGTTGTCATGGCCGACCTTCTGCATTAACCTCCATAAACCCAAAGGCTAGAGTGTTTCTGAATACTATATCTGTGGTGAACATGTGATATGTTCGGAAACCAGGCAATCTATAGCGACCCGACCCAAAGGGATCAAGTCTCTGTGCTTAAGTGTCATCCCTGGATTGATATGCTGACACACACAGTACTCGAGTATTTATAACAGAGGTAAATCATATGTATAAAGTAACATAAATACAATAACCATAATCCATACAGCGGAAGTAACAACGAAGTTGTGGATTCCCATCAACACCAATGGAAAAGTCGAGTGTAGACAGCGCAACCCTAACGTAACACTTACTCGTCGAATAATTCCTGCAACATGAGACATTACAACCATGTAGGTCAGTACATTGAATGTACTGGCAAATTCACACTGTAGCAAGTAATGATGAACAATGCCTACAACTACATGCATATTTGGCTGGTGGAGGCTGTAAGGTTGTTTTTACATAAAGCTGATTTTCCCTACCACAAAGGAATAAATTTTATTTACTACTCAGTTTTAAATTAAGCAGCATTGAGATTGGTTCGTCCATCTCAATCCCCAAGTTACCAAAATTAATAACCCAACAATTTTATTAGATCAAGTGATGAGATCAACAAATAATCCACTTCTAGATACTCAAAGATGCCCATAACCGTGGGCACGGCTACTCATGAATAGTTTGTACACTCTGCAGAGGTTTGTGCACTTTTCCCCATAAGACTCGATCTCCTCCGTTGGATTTCTTGCACTGCATGGTGTTTGAGAAACGGATGACCGAGGCAGAGTCATTCAGAAGCATGTACTATTTACCCTGCGTAGACCCGTACACCTACTTTCCCCTACATCTGCTAGTCCACCACTAAAAGAGTTCACACAACATACTTGACTATGCCAGAGCCCATAATGGCATTGTGGCTGCACACGGAAGTTTCTAGCATGAATAATCTTAATTATGATCCCTTCGAGCTTGGGTGGCATTCCATAGGATAATCGCACGGGTCCTCCGGGATTTCCTAGGACAACACTGGATTCTCCAGGTGCCCTGCAACCAATCCACCCAGATGTGTATCAAAGTTGCCACCTTAAGTTGAACCATTAATTAACAATCTCACATGTGTCATGGATACTCTCAAATCCAATCCACGTCTACGAGCATAGCATGGCAATATAAGCATAACATAGAAGTAACTCCTAGGGGTTTGATAATAAAACATGAAATAGGTTCTACCTCATCATCTACTTCCCAGACCCACATGTTAAGAGATCCTACTCATGCAATGTGTGAGGTTGAAACTAATGCATAAAAACTGGGTAATAAAGTGGTATGATCAATGTGTTACTTGCCTTGTACTGTCGATGTAGATTCTTCGCACTCATAACTCGTAATAGATCTACTCGTCACACTCCGATCAATCTATTATAAGCAAACAATAGTAACCACACATAAGCAATCACTCAGAAGATCGGAACGAACGAGGAAAACACTTCGGAAAACTTCGAAAACTAAGCGAATAACTCTTGCAACAGAAAGCAGTTTCTAACAGTACCAAAATTGAATGAATTTGGTCTTATCAGAAATTTTAGGTCCAGAGCTTCGATAGAATCAACTAAATCGGAGTTACGAAACTCAAGTTACGATCAAACGAAGTTCAAAATCAAAACTGATTGAATTCAAAATTTAAAACTTTCTAAAACATGTTTATGTTGTTTTACTGGTTAGAGGGGATCATAACGAAGAAGTGGGCGTTGGTTTCGTTGGATTTGGACCAATGAGTAAAAAGTTACGAAGGTTTGAAGATCAGGGGCTAAACTGCAAATAAAATATTTACATCTAAGTCCCTGGTCGTAAACTAAAATAAAAAGAAAAAGACTATCGAACGAACGCTCGCTAACAGAACTAAACGAACAAATTCGTTCGTTAAAAGAAACTAACGAGTGAACGTTCATTAACTAACCTAACCTAATAAAAAAACCAATCTAAAAAGAAAAACCGAACAACACAAAAATAACCTGGCGGGTTTTATACCATAGGCGATTTTCGGCGGAAAACCGGCGGTTGAGGTGGTTTTCAACGGGGCGGATTGGGCGCGGGTTTCGGCCGGACCGCTCCGGCGAGCGAGGCGGCGGCGGCGTGCAGCTCCGGCGACGGCGCGGGGCGCTGCGGGGCAAAGGCGGCGCTCGGGCTGCGGCGGTTGCTAAGGCGAGAGGCGGCGGGTCGCACGTGGCAGCAGCGGCGAGGCGAGCCGCGCGCAACAGCAGGCAGCGGCGGCGGCGCGGCTGGCAACGGCGGCGATGGTGGCGGCGAGTGCGAGACGGGGAGCATGCGAGAAACGGGGCCCGGGGCCCCGCTTTTATAGGAGGGAGGGGAGGGGGAAGCAGCTTGGGCGAGGGGCTACGGCGAGGTGGCCGGGTGCAGCACGGCGACGGCGGGCAATCGTGTGGCGGTGGGTCTCCGCTCGGGGAAGGAAGGCGGTGCGGCTGGGCCAACCCAGTTCGGGGCCCGACGAGATTTATTTTTTATTTTTTAACACATAATAAACTAAACTTCAAGTAAAAAAAATTATACATAGGCATAATATATATAAAAAATTTCAGAAAAAGATTTCCTAGAACTTGAATATTTTTCTGATATAAAAAAAATCCTCCCAAATATAAATAAATTAAATATTGCTACTGTTGCAATAAAATCCAATAAAATCATTTAAAAAATGCCAAAATGTTTTCAAATTTATTTTCCTCCAATTTTCTAATGTAGGGAATCATTTTACCCTATTTTCCAGATATTTTAATTTTTGGAAAAAATTATTTGAATAAACCAAATAACTCATATTTTGAAAATGAGTTTCAGAAATTTTCAAAAGAACTTCCAACTCATATTTCTTACAATTTGAAGAAGTCATTTTATCTTCTCTCGGGAAAATCATTGAGTTGCATAAAGTTTCTGAATTTGAAATATTTCCGAATAGAATTCAAATCTTTTCAAAACCCTTTTCATTTATTTAAATGGAAGAAGTCGTGTCATCTTCACTCTAGGGTTTTGTGTTGAAAAGAATTTGAATTCATGGAGGACAAAAATGCAAAGTGAAAGTTTAGGAAAGTCATTTCATTCCCTCTCATTTAACTTTCAATAGTTTCAAATTTCACTCAATTTCACACATCATATCAAACAAACAATCAAAACTATCTATTTAATATAACATTCCAAAATTTAGAATTTTGGGATGTTACAAATCTACCACACTTAAAATGAATCTCGTCCTCGAGATTCGAAGAGGCTAGCAAGAAATAGGTTGAGGTTCGGGGTCTCCTAACAAATCCATTAATTGTTATGGTCTAGTGTGCTACCACACTTAGAATCATGGATATAGTTCCATCAAAAGCTCATGTACTCCGTCCTTACTTGATAGTGTCGATTTTCTCAAATCTTCAGGGTAATTCCTTCTCTGGGTGATTCCTTCTCTGGGCTCTTCCGGTAGTGGCATAACTTTTACCCTCAATTACTGTGTCCTTTCATCTTGGTAAGGTTCTTCTGAGGCTAGTTCTTCTTAGCTGACAGGTCTGGCGCCAATACTAAACCAATATCGATATCTCATGGTGGTCCTCAAACAATTTAACTGGGTCCCTACAGAAAACGGGTCTGGGCTTCATTCTCACCATATGACCTACGGTTGGCAACAACTGCCTTGTACAGGGGAAAATTTGTCATACCATTCTAAGGTTTAAATAAGGTTTTGATATCATCGTCTCTCGACTATATGTAAGTCACTCAGATTTACCATCCCGTATAACAGAGGTGAATACTAAGAGTAAGTCGGTATGGTGATCAATCCATTCCGCACCCAAATCATTACCTTGTATATGGTTTAGTGAATCTCGCATTCTAACACTCGGTCATCCACACAAGCATTGCAGAATTTCTCTTGTCGACGAGCTAAGTTCGGAGTAATCCATTGATTCTGCAAGCCAAACAACCATCTATCGTTTCTTCACAACCCTTGGGTTTAGCGTAAAGACCTATAGGATCGTCTGTTGACAAATTTGTCACTTCTACCAGGGTTTTCCTTCAGAAAGAGTGTGCTTGCTTCCTTGATAGGTCCTGGGGCCTGTGGTTTATGGCTCATCTCATTACTGGCAACACTTGGTTTCATCATCGGGTTGCAACTGATCATTCTTCCGACATCCATCTTCCTTACCATTCTTAAATCCATCCAATTGTACTGTATCTCTTCCTTCCATTGGTACAAACTAAGATATGATTACTCAGACTCATCTTTGTCCGATCCATTCCAAGGTCTGATGTAACTAGCTCTTGTATTCGGGTAACAATGCTGGTAAAATGAAAACACTAGTTCTCTTCAAAATCTTATTCCGTGTATCATGTCTTCACTCATCACTTATATAATACCAACTCATAAAAATCCAAAATCAATACCATGATACTAACTGTATTGATTCTCAACTTACTACGATCTACTGCATTTCCATTGCATGCTTCAACTCAACTACTTAGCACAAATCTCCTTCTCCTTAGGGACAATCTCTAACATAGTGCTCCGCTTCATCACAACAGAAACATATTACTACTGACAAATCTCATGGTTCCCTTACGATTACGCAGCCTCCTTAGGTCCTCGGCTTATGGGTCCACTTCAGAACTTGTATATCCTTAATTCATCCTTGGAGTTACTATGGCTCCGCACTCCAACATTACTCCCTTTTTAAATCCAATTGTACTTATTTCCTTCATACTCTTGAGGTAAGCATCATATCAAAAAAAAACTCCAACTTATTTTGAGAAAACTCCACTCTTTGGACCAACATTTTCCTTTCCATTGGTCCAGTGTTCACACAGAAAAGTATCGCCCCCCAAAAAATGCGCTGGTTCATCCAGAATTCATGCTCTCCTCATATCAAATCTCTTATTACATCCTGATCCACTATTCGAAACTCAACATTCAAAGGTGCTTCACTACAAATGCTTACACCCACATAGTTTAGTATGGTCAAGTATTCCCTCCATCTTTATTCATTTGTCATAGCTAAGGATGCTTCAGTCCCACTAGAATTGTGCAATGTGATACTTGAATTCATCGATCTTTTAATTCATCCTATTGGTTGTGTGCTTCATCTCCATCATCTCTGCATGCACCCTACTCAGGCATTCCTGAGTGTGACGATGTATTGCTTCTAGTATTTCTCCAGTCTGACGTATGGCCTGCATAGCAGCTTCATGAATAGAGTCGAAGAATGTTGTTCGGGGTACTAGGGAGATCAAAAAGTATTGACCCATAGTTTTTGGGCAAACTCCTTTCACACGGTGGAGGTGTACTTCCACATACCAAAGTTCAACTCCATTCTCCATAAAGGGATAACCCTTGTAAACTGTATCTCCTTCAAGGTGAATAAGCTTCATCATGTCCTTCATGATCCTTGGGTAATCCTGATCGCTAGTCAGGGTCATGATCGTTTCCGGGCCCTTGAGAAAGGACTCGTAAAGGTTTGTCATCTGTAGGTATAAGATAGAAGGGGTACTCAGGATAGAGTATGCATTTCCTTGGGTGAAATGTGGTTGTTTGTCCGAGAAAGGTTTGGGGTCAGCTTGTCCATGGGTTCAATGTTTTAATCTAGGTGAGATAGCAAGGGAGGTACTCACAATCATCCAACAGCTCATAACCTTTGCTACCTAGATTCCAAAAATATCAACTTCTATTGCTTCACGAACTATTACAATGTTCTTTCCATAACTCAACTCAACATCGTAATAAAAGTGTATTCCACATTTAGCTACATGCTTCATTCTAATATCCAGATCTCAACTACTCTGCTCAATCTTTCCTCTGGTCTGAACCTTCTCGGGCAAAATGCCCTACTTCATTGCAGCATAAACTAATGACATTAGACAAATCTAAGGATTTCATGGTGACTGTCCTGGTTCACTGGGTTCTTGGCTTCCTTGTTGGGAAGTTGCTAGATAATGACCTAAATCCTTGCATCGGTAACATGTGATGTGACTCAGGTCCTTTTTCGTGGAAATTGGGTTCTTCTGGGGACACATGCTCTTTCTCTTCCTCGACTTCCTTGTTCCAATCAATTCTTCTATCTTTTGTGGATCAAACTCCACTTCCTCTGTCGGGAAGTCTCCCAGATATTCTTGGTTTTCCTTCGTGCAATACTGTGAAAGATGTCCTTTTCCCCCACATGAGTAGAAAGCACGGGAGTAATATCTGTTTAGGCCTTCTCCATCAGGGTCGTCAATATCTTCCTCCATTGCGGGTTCCCTTAAGTTTTCCTCGAAGACTTCTTTCGTTGCTTCTTTCTTCTGCTGGATAGTTCATTGCACCATGGGGTAAATGTGGCACTGAGCAGGGTAGTGGGTAGTCCCTTCACATAAGAAACAAGTAATCTGCCTAGTTGGGCATTCTTCAGCTGGGTGACCTTCTTCACAATGAGGACATTCATCCTTGTGCTCCTTTTGGGTGTGTCCTATTTCTCCACAAATCCTGCAGGCACAAGGCTTCTTTTTCAGGTTGTCACCACACTCTCGGATGAGATGGGATCTTAACAGAGTCTTCTTGAATTCCTCCCAACATTCTGCTCCACTACATCCTTGTATGGCTTGATGCATTTTCCACCATGTTGCAACACTTTTTCTGAAGTACTGAAGAGCATATTGGACCTCATACTTCCTTGAAATCAAAATTTTCCTGAAGTGATCCTCCATGTTTTGTATCCATAGCTCTGCCTCCGGCTGGGTCATTGGTCCAGAGAATACAAGTCTATCTTCATTCATCCTCTATTGGTTCCAAGGGTTTTGGGAAGATATTTGGGAGATGGAGAGAGATACACTCAATACAAACAATAGTTTTGAAAAGACGGTTTTTATTTTGTGGCCGTCGGAAAAACTTCAAACAAATGACGGCTCACAATCGTCACATCTAACGTAAGTACATAACAGGGGTTTAGTCTTCTAAAGGTCAATATCTCTTCAAAGCTGTCAACTCTTCAAATCTTCGGAGTATCCATTGTTGTAGCTTCAACACTTCCAATGCGTAGTGAAATCCTCTATACTCCGAAGTGGTCAAATTGGGAGAAGGTATGGTCCAACTATTTAAAGTAAGAGGGGAGATTTGACAAAACTCAGAAAAGAAGAGAGGTAAGAATCTTTTTGAAAATAAAGTTTTAGAGAAATCCTTTCCTATGGGCTGGCCAGTTTCTAGGGTCACGTCCTACAGTCAACATGTGCTTTGATACCATATTGTAGCAACCCGACCCAAAGGGATCAAGTCTCTGTGCTTAAGTATCATCCCTGGATCGGTATGCTGACACACACAGGACTCGAGGATTTATAACAGAGGTAAATCACATGTATAAAGTAACGTAAATACTATTACCTCAATCCATACAGCGGAAGTTACAACGAAGTTGTGGATTCCCATCAACACCAATGGCAAAGTTGAGTGTAGACAGCGCAACCCTAACGTAACACTTACTCGTCGAATAATTCCTGCAACATGAGACGTTGCAGCCATGTAGGTCAGTAAATTGAATGTACTGGCAAATTCACACTGTAGCAAGTAATTATGAACAATGCCTACAACTACATGCATATTTGGCTGGTGGAGGCTGTAAGGTTGTTTTTGCATAAAGATGATTTTTCTAAATTTTATTTACTACTCAGTTTTAAATTAAGCAGCATTGAGATTGGTTCCTCCATCTCAATCCCCAAGTTACCAAAATTAATAACCCAACAATTTTATTAGATCAAGTGATGAGATCAACAAATAATCCACTTCTAGATACTCAAAGATGTCCATAACCGTGGACACGGCTACTCATGAATAGTTTGTACACTCTACAGAGGTTTGTGCACTTTTCCCCACAAGACTCGATCTCCTCCGTTGGATTTCTTGCACTGCATGGTGTTTGAGAAATGGATGACCGAGACACAGTCTTTCAGAAGCATTTACTCTTTACCCTGGGTAGACCCGTACACCTAATTTCCCCTACATCTGCTAGTCCACCGTTGAAAGAGCTCACACAACATACTTGACTATGCCAGAGCCCATAATGGCATTGTGGCTGCACACGGAAGTTTCTAGCATGAATAATATTATGACTCCTTTGAGCCTGGGTGGCATTCCATAGGATAATCGCATGGGTCCTCCGAGATTTGCTAGGACAATACTGGATTTTCCAAGTGCCCTGCAACCAATCCACCCAGATGTGTATTAAAGTTGCCACCTTAAGTTGGACCATTAATTAACAATCTCACATCTGTCATGGATACTCTCAAACCCAATCCACGTCTATAAGCATAGCATGTCAATATAAGCATAACATAGAAGTAACTCCCATGGGTTTGATAATAAAATAGGAAATAGGTTCTACCTCATCATCTACTTCCCAGACCCACATGTTAAGAGATCCTACTCATGCAATGTGTGAGGGTTGAAACTAATGCATAAAAACTGGGTAATAAAGTGGTATGATCAATGTATTACTTGCCTTGTACTGTTGATGTAGATTCTTCGCACTCATAACTCGTGATAGATCTACTCGTCACACTCCGATCAATCTATCGTAAGCAAACAATAGTAACCACACATAAGCAATCACTCAGAAGATCGGAACGAACGAGGAAAACACTTCGGAAAACTTCAAAGCTAAGTGAATAACCGTTGCAACAGAAAACAATTTCTAACAGTACCAAAATTGAAAGAATTTTGTCTTATCAGAAAGTTTTGGTCAAGAGCTTCGATTTGCAAAAAGAATCAACTAAATCGAAGTTACGAAACTCAAGTTATGATAAAACAAAGTTCAAAATTAAAACTGGTTGAATTCAAATTTTAAAACTTTCATCAACATGTTTAAGTTGTTTTACTGGTTAGAGGGGATCATAACGAAGAAGTGGGCGTTGGTTTCGTTAAATTTGGACCCACGAGTAAAAAGTTACGAAGGTTTGAAGATTAGGGGCTAAACTGTAATTAAAATATTTACATCTTAGTCCCTGGCCGAAAACTAAAAGAAAAAGAAAAAGACTATCGAGCGAATGCTCATTAACAGAACTAAATGAACGAATTCATTCGTTAAAGAAACTAACGAGTGAATGTTCGTTAACTAACCTAACCTAATAAAAAACGATCTAAAAAGAAAAACCGAACAACCCAAAAATAACCTGGCGGGATTTATACCGTAGGCTATTTTCGGCAGAAAACCGGCGGTTCGGGCAGTTTTCAACGGGGCGGATCGGGCGCGGGTTTCGGCCGGACCGCGCCGGTGAGCGAGGCGGCGACGGCGTGCAGCTCCAGCGACGGCGTGGGGCAGAGGTGGCGCTCGGGCGGCGGCGGTTGCTAAGGCGAGCGGCGGCGGGTCGTAGGTGGCAGCAGCTGCGAGGTGAGCGGCGCGCGGCAGCAGGCATCGGCGGCGGCGGCGATGGTGGCAGCGAGTGCGAGACGGGAGGAGGCGAGAAACGGGGCCCGGGGCCCCGCTTTTATAGGAGGGAGGGAGGGGGAAGCAGCTTGGGGGAGGGGCTACAGCGAGGTGGCCGGGTGCGGCATGACGATGGCCGACAATCGTGCGGTGGCGGGTCTCCGCTCAGGGAAGGAAGGCGGCCCGGCTAGGCCTTGGCCTCGCCCGGCCCAGTTCGGGGCCCGACGAGATTTTTTTTAACACAGAATAAAAATAAACTTCAAATAATAAAAAATTATACATAGGCATAATATATATCAAAATTTTTCAGAAAAAGAGTTCCTACAACTTGAACATTTTTCTAATATAAAAAAATCCTCACAAATTTAAATAAATTAAATAATGCTACTATTGCAATAAAATCCAATAAAATCATTTTAAAAATGCCAAAATGTTTTCAAATTTATTTTCCTCCAATTTTCTACTGTAGGGAATCATTTTACCATATTTTCCATATATTTTAATTTTTTGAGAAAAATAATTTGAATAAACCAAATAACTCAAATTTCTAAAATGAGTTTCACAAATTTTCAAAAGAACTTCCAACTCATATTTCTTGTAATTTGTAGAAGTCATTTTATCTTCTCTCGGGAAAATCATTGAGTTGCATAAAGTTTCTGAATTTGAAATATTTCCGAATAGAATTCAAATCTTTTCAAAACCCTTTTCATTTATTTAAATGGAAGAAGTCATGTCATCTTCACTCTAGGGTTTTGTGTTGAAAATAATTTGAATTCATGGAGGGAAAAAATGCAAAGTGAAAGTTTGGGAAAGTCATTTCATTCCCTCTCATTTAACTTTCAAAAGTTTCAAATTTCACTCAATTTCACACATCACATCAAACAAACAGTCAAAACTATCTATTTAATATGACATTCCAAAATTTAGAACTTTGGGATGTTACACAATCCAGTCATAATTGCTTGAACAGACAAACTATTTTCGGGGAGTTATGTTATATTACTATTTAACGTAAGAAACATCTTCCACAGAGAATAGTTTCGTTAGGGGTTCCTTTCGCTGGGTCAGCGTGCATACATATGAAGGCCTAGGCTTTTGATCCTGTAAAAAATGATTGTAGGATGCCGTATCCTGTGATGATTTAAAATATATGCGTTAAAAATGATATGTCGTGTATCCGCCGACCGATTATTCCCTTAAGAGTGCTAGCTTTCGGCTTCACCCAGTCTGAGGTACATGTCCGGATTACTCGGTTGTAACAATCACAAAGGTGCTCCGTTTACGCCCTAGCCGAACAATCGGAAATGTAGGGGTAAGCACAGGAGCCAGGCAACCCAGCTTGGCCAGAACTTAAGTCATATTGGTGCATATAATGGCAAGGAAGAACTGTAAAAAGCAGACGACATTTTAAGCAGGAAGATTTTTTGGTAATGGGCTTCGTCAAAGAAACCCCCAAGTATATTTGAGGTAGATACATTCAAAGATGTACTTATCTTGTAGTAGTTCGGGTGAGCCGAATACTTACCAATAAGAGAAAAGGTAAAAAAGAGGAGAAGGAGAAAAATAAAAGATAGGATATAAGACCTAACTTTAAAGGAGGAAAAAATTACTACCGAACTATCCATAGAATCTTCGGAGCCTGGCAGTGTTCCACGGGTTCAGCTCAAGGCGGTTGTCCCGTGCATTCCGAAGGCGATAGGCTCCACCTGTGAGTACTTCGTCGATAATGAAGGGGCCCTCCCAATTTGGTTTGAGCTTGTCCTTCTTCTTCTCTAGGAGGCGTAAATCGAGTTCACCAATGTTGTATGTCTTGGCCCGCACTTCTCGCTCTGGTATCACCTAGCCTGTTGTTGATAAAAAGCGGAACGGGCCTGCGGTGTATCGCGCTCCTCTTCAAGTCCATCTAGGTCGTCATGCCGATCTAGCTCGGCTTCTCTCTCCTCGTACATGCGCACTCGAGGTGAGTCATGAATAATGTCGCAGGGCAGAACAGCCTCTGCGCCGTACACCATGAAGAAAGGTGTGTATCCGGTTGTCTGATTAGGTGTGGTCCGCAACCCCCAGAGTACGGAGTCAAGCTCTTCGACCCAGTGTTTATCAGACTCCCGTAGGGAGCGCACTAATCGGGGTTTAATGCCGCTCATTATCAGACCATTGGCTCTTTCGACTTGACCGTTTGTTTGAGGATGGTACACAAAAGCATAATCAAATTTAATACCTAACTTTGCGCACCAATATTTTACCTCGTCAGCTATAAAGTTGGTTCCATTATCTGTGATAATACTGTGCGGGATGCTGTAACGGTGTACAACACCGGATATAAAATCTATCACAGGCCATGCCTCAGCTGTTTTTACTGGCTTGGCTTCTATCCATTTAGTGAATTTATCTACCATCACCAGCAAGTATTTCTTTTTATGGCTTCCCCCTTTAAGAGGTCCGACCATATCGAGGCCCCAGACCACAAAAGGCCAACTAATGGGGATTGTTCTCAAAGTGGTGGGAGGCATGTGACTTTGATTTGCAAAGAGCTGGCAGCCAACACAGTGTTGGACTAAGGTCTGGGCATCTGCTCGGGCAGTGGGCCAGAAAAAGCCAGCTCGAAAAGCTTTGCCTACGAGCGCCCGGGCTGCGGCATGGTGGCCACCCATTCCAGCATGTATTTCAGTGAGAATTTGCCTTCCCTCCTCTTCGGAGATGCACCTTTGTAGAACACCAGTAGTGCTTTTCTTATATAGTTCACCTTCATGAACTTTGTAGGATTTAGAACGCCGGACTATGCGGCGGGCCTCATTTTGGTCATCGGGGAGTTCCTACCTTTTAAGGTAAGCTAGGAAGGGTTTTGTCCAGGAGGCTATGATAGCCATGATCTCGTGAGCTGAAGAAGTTATTTCCACGTCTGGGTCTCCGATGACGTCTGGGTTAAGTTCGGCCGGGGGTGTGCTTGGATCTGAATTCGTATCACCGCCCGCGTCCTGCCATGTTACTGATGACTTAAATAGCCTTTCCACGAAGGTGTTAGGTGGGATGGGGTCGCGTTTAGCGCCCATACAAGCGAGTACGTTAGCGGCCTGGTTATTATCCCGGGCTACGTGATGGAATTCCAACCCCTCAAATCTAGCCGATATTTTCAATATAGCATTGCGATAAGCTGCCATTTTTAATCCTTCACATCAAAATCTCCGTTTATTTGGGAGATAGCAAGGTTTAAGTCTCTGCGTACCTCGAGGCATTGTATGCCCATGGATACAGCTAGTCGGAGACCATGCAATAGGGCCTCATATTCGGCCGCATTGTTCGAGTCCGTGTACACAATTTGTAGAATGTACCGGACTGTATCCCCCGTTGGAGATATCAATATTACGCCTGCCCCCATTCCGGCTAGCATTTTAGAACCGTCAAAGTACATTGTCCAGTAGGAATATGAGCCGTACTCTTTAGGGAGTTCAGCTTTGGTCCATTCTGCGACAAAGTCAACCAACACCTGGGATTTAATAGTTCGGCGTGGCTTATAAGATATTTCGAATGGTAAGAGCTCGATGGCCCATTTGGCTATGAATCCACTGGCGTCTTTATTGTTAATAATATCGTTGAGTGGTACCTCGGATGCCACTATGATCGAACACTCTTGAAAGTAGTGTCGAAGTTTCCGAGATGACATGAAGACCGCATAGGCAATTTTCTGATAGTGGGGGTACCGTGATTTGCACGGTGTTAGAAACTCGGATACATAGTATATGGGTTTGTGAACGGGGAATTTATGTCCCTCTTCGGCTCATTCCACGACGAGTATGACACACTACCTGGTGAGCGGCTGATATATACAGCAACATTAGTTCGCCAACACCAGGAGCGGCTAGGATTGGGTTGCTCGCTAGTAGAGTTTTTATTTCTTCCAATCAAGCTGTGGCCGCGTCCGTCCATTCGAAATTGCCAGTGCATCATAGCAATCTATAAAGTGGCAATGCTTTTTCTCCTAACCTGGAGATGAAGCGGCTTAAGGCAGCTACACAGCCTGCTAGTTTTTGCACTTGCTTGAGGTCGGTTGGCGTTTTCAGCTCTGAGAAGGCCCGGATTTTAGTTGGGTTAGCTTCGATTCCTCTATGGGATATGATGAACCCTGGTAGCTTTCCGGCTGGAACGCTGAAAACACATTTTTTCGGATTGAGCCTTATGTCATATTCTCAAAAGTTGTCAAACGTATGGCGGAGATCTTCCACCAAAGTGTCGACGTGTTTGGTCTTAACGAATACATCGTCAACATATGCCTCCACTGTCTTGCCAATTTGTTTTTCTAAGCATGTTTTAATCATGCGTTGATATGTGGCGCCAGCGTTTTTAAGTCCAAAGGGCATAGTTTTGAAACAAAAAGGACCATACAGGGTGATAAATGCCACCGTGGCCTGATCGGATTCCTTCATATTTATCTGATGGCATCCGGAGTAAGCATAAAGGAAGCACAACGAGTCGTGTCCGGCCGTTGCATTGATAATTTGATCAATGCGGGGAAAAGGAAAGGGATCCTTGGGGCAGGCCTTATTTAGGTCTGTAAAGTCGACGCAGAGGCGCCATGATTTATCCTTCTTCGGCACCATGACGAGGTTGGCTAGCCAATCCAGATGTTTAATTTCTCCGATGAATCCGGCTTCCAATAGCTTGGCTAGCTCTTCTCCCATTGCTTGTCTTTTGGGTTCAGAAAACCATTGCAGTGACTGCTTGACTGGTTTTAACCCTTTGATAATATTGAGGCTATGTTCGGCCAGCCTGCGTGGGATTCCCGGCATATCTGAAGGGTGCCAGGTGAATATATCCCAATTTTCCTGAAGGAAGGCGCATAACTCGCTGTCTACTGCCGGATCCAGCTGTGCCCCGATAGACGCTGTCTTGTTAGGGTCCATTGGGTGCACTTGGAATTTTATGATTTCATTTGCTGGCTTGAAGGAGGTAGAGTTCGATCTTTTGGCGAGGATTAAATCATCATTGTCCACCGTTGATCGTAAGGTAGTTAATTCTTCGGGCGCGAGTGTCGGTGTACTAAGGTAGGGGTACCTCAGTACCCCAACTTGTGCACGGGCAGTAGCAGCTTCCCGCGGCAGGGTCTACCACGCGCTTGCCGGAAACCTTTCCGGTCCTTATTAAGCCATTCAAAAACAAAGTATACAAGTCAGAAGACCAAGACCCCGGCAAGTGGAGCTTGCCGGGAAGGCCGTCCCAGGCTCAAGATTATCACATTAACGCAAGACCCTGGCAAGAGGAGCTTGCCAGGAAGACCAGAAGACTGCATCTCAGAAGACACGCCTTGGCGCGACATGCGCCTCGGCAAGACCCGGGGAGCGACAAGCTTCCGGGCCCGGCAAGATCAAGACCCCGGCAAGGTACTTGCCGGGGGAAGCCTGCACTGTGTGCCCACGCTCCAGCTTATCAGCCCACGCGTCGCCCTGGGGCCCTTCCAGGGACGCGTGGCGGATGGCTGTGCAGCCTGGGGGACACGGTGGCACTCCACGGTGACGAAGCTACCGTCGTGGCGAACGGAGACGCAAGGGCGGGCGCTTTTGGGGTCGACGGCGACGGGCATTTAATGCTCTTGTCCCCCATTGTCAAAGTAGGTGATGACCACTGTTCATCCACTGTTCACGCACTGTTCCCGCACTGTTACAACTACCACCAAAGTTACATTTTTGCCCTTCTTCTACGTTGACACCTGTCGGTGACCCCTTGAGCTATAAAAGGAGGCCCATGCACAACGTAGAAAGGGTTCGGAACCTAGATAGCTCTCTTGCTCGGTGTAGCTAGTTCTTCAAGCTCCCGAGCTCACAAACTCAATACAAACCAAGCAGGAGTAGGGTTTTACGCATCCGCGCGGCCCGAACCTGGGTAAACTGCCCACGTGCTCTCCTCGATCTGCTCTTCGTGCTCCCTCCGCTCCCTTACCGCAACGTACAAGGGGCTCCGGTCCCATAGGTGCTCGTGGTGGACAGTTTCCCCCGACATCTTTGGCGCGCCAGGTAGGGGCGTCGAGGTTGTGTGAACTTGATCCGGCGTTCACGCGGGCGCATTCTTCATCAACCTCTCCAGCCGCATCAACTTCATCAGCAACAGCATGGCCCCGAAGAAGAAAGCTTCGGAGGTCGCAGGCCCGTCTGCGTCGATTCCCCCACCACCAGAACCAACGGTGGGTGGAGGAGACGCCGGCGGAAGGGTGGTTGCCGGCGAGGAGACTCACGGCGCCACCAAATCCAAGGACAAGACGGACGACCGAGCCTCGGTGTCCGTAGATGCGCCACGTCCATCGCAGCAGACGACAACCCAGCAGCGCCGTGGTACAGGAGGTACCATCCGCTTGCTGGGGCAGGGACAAACTGGAGGTTCGCGGGATGCTCCGGGCCACCGTCCTGGCACGAGCAAGGCGCGGTCGCCGGGGCGGGAAACTGCTCCTTCTAACCCTGTTAGGAGTCCGAGCATATCCCGCTCCTCGCACCGCTCGCCCCCGCTCCCTCCTCTCCAGCAGAAGCTCTCGCAAGAGCGCAACTGCTCCTCGATTTCCCTCCAGCGGCAGACAAGGCCGAAGACTGGAGGGCAACAATCCAAAGCCTCATCGCCTTCGCCAACAACGACACGCCGCAGCAGCCGGCGACATCGCGGCCACGGCAAGTCGAGAAGATGAAGGCCGATGGCGACAAGACCGCCGGGGGTGCAACCACCGTGCACTCCCCGCCGCGGAAACAGAAGACGCCTCCCCGCCGGATTAACGTCGACGACGACTCCACGGCGTCGTCGGATCCGCGGGCTCGTCGGGACCAGCGCCAAGTCCTTGACGACCGGCGACAAGAAGATGCTCGAACAACAATCGAGCGCCGCCGAGAAGCCCGTCGACAATCAGACCAGCGCGCTGGGACCGCTGTCGACACGCACGCGCCCGGTGAACCAGGCGACTTGCCGTACGCGGCAGGTTGCCCTGCGTTCACCCGAGAGCTGCGGCGCGTCCAGTGGCCCAGCATGAAAAATTTCAAGCCCGACGTACCGGAGAAGTACGACGACAAGACGCACCCCTCGGAGTTCCTCAGCATCTACACCATCGCGGTGCAGGCTGCCGGGGGGCGCGACGAGAAGATACTGGCGAATTACTTCCCGCTGGTGCTTAAGCCGAACGTTCGTTCTTGGGTTATGCATTTGCAGGAAGGCTCCATTTCTTCATGGGCAGATCTGTGCCACCAATTTGTTGGCGCCTTCACGGGCGGCCACAAACCCCACGGCCAGGAGAGTGATCTCCACATCTTGGCCTAGAAGGAAGGAGAACCCCTGCGCAAGTACATCCAACGATTCAGCCGCGTGCAGCACAACATCCCCGACGTCCACCCTGCTGCGGTTATTAGCGCGTTCCACCAGAACGTGCGTAACCGCCGCATGCGTGAGGAGATGGCCATGACCAAGATACGGGATGTCAGCGAGCTCTATGCTCTAGCTGATAAGTGCGCGCGCGCCGAAGAGGGGAGGAGACTCCTCGGAGAGGATGCTGGCGCAGGGGGAAGCGACAGCGAGGATGCCGCCCCGGCAAAGAAGAGCCGGCGGCAGAACAATAGAAAGAAGAAGAGCAAGGAAGTGCTGGTCGTCGAGAAGTCCGGAAAGGAGGCTCCCGCCAAGACAGCACAGGCTGGCGGCTCCGGCAAGGAGCCTGCCCCTGTAGCGGCAGCCGACAAGCAGGACGGCTCCGACAAGCAATATTGCAAGATCCACCGCACCAAGGGTCATGACCTTTCAAACTGCAAGCGCGTCGAGTACCTCGTAGAGCAGCAGAAAGCTGAATACGAGCGGCGCGACAAGGAGAAGGCCCAAGGTGGCGGAGGAGAGCCAAGCAAGAAGCGGCCATTCAATGGCCGGGGAGGACGCCGCGGCAAGGCCAGGCAGCGGCAAGGTGATCGACCTCCGCGGGGCCGCGACAAGGATGAAGAGGAAGACGACGACGACGACATGGAGGAAGGTGATAACAGCGAGCAGGAGTTCCAGAAGGCCACGGAAGTCCTGTGCGTCGACGGCGGCGCCTCTCTGCATACTTCCCACCGCCAACTCAAGCAGTGGGTGCGGGAAGTAAACGCAGCAGAGCCGCCCGTTGAGTCGCGCAGGCTACTGAAGTGGTCCAGCACGCCCATCATTTTTGATCTTGAGGATCACCCTGACCGCACCACTGCGGTCGGGTGCTTGCCGATGTTAGTCTCACCAACCATCCGCAATCTCAAGGTCACCAAAATGTTGGTTGACGGCGGGGCCGGCCTGAACTTGATCTCCTCGGCTGTGATCAAGAAACTCCAGATCCCAGATGGCGAGCTCGAAGAAACCTGTTCTTTCCAAGGAATAAACCCGGGGAGGAGCAAGCCCAAGGGGAAGATCACTCTGCCAGTAACCTTTGGCGGGGAACTCAACTTCAGGACGGAGAGGATAACCTTTGACGTGGCCGATATCCCATTGCCATACAATGGGATACTTGGACGTCCTGTCCTCGCCAAGTTCATGGCAGCTTCCCACTATGCCTACAATGTACTCAAGATGCCGGGGCCGATAAGCATCATCTCTGTCCCTGGCGACAAGAAGGACGCGCTTATCTACGCCGACAAGATATACCGGACGCAGCAGCCGCAGCGGAGAGCAACACACTTGCCGCTGAAGCTCCCGGGGGGAAGAAGACCAAGTCCAAGTCCGGCAAGTGCTCTGGGGCCCACTCCGGCAAGCGCACCTCTTCGGAGTGCTGCGCTGCCGTCGAGGACGCCCCATCGAGCTCCACCGGCAAGTGCAAGAAGGGGATGGCCGCTCCACCGGCAACCAAGAAGGTGTCCGCCAAGGAGGACGGCACTGGTGGTACCTTCACCATCAGTGCTACACTCGACAACAAATAGGAAAGCGCGCTCGTTGCCTTCCTGCGGGCGAATGTCGATGTGTTTGCATGGCAACCATCTGACATCCCCGGCGTTCCCAGGATGGTAATTGAGCACAAGCTTGCTGTTTGTCCTCATGCGCGGCCCGTCAAGCAGAAGGTCAGGAAGCAAGCCGTGGAGCGCCAAGAATTCGTTGCCGAAGAGATCAAGAAGCTAGAAGCAGCAGGCCTGGTTAGAGGCGTGATCCATCCCACGTGGTTAGCAAATCCAGTTGTCGTGCGTAAGGCCAACGGGAAGTGGAGACTGTGTATAGACTTCACCGATGTGAATAAAGCATGTCCCAAGGATCCATTTCCCTTGCCGCGCATTGACCAGATTGTTGACTCCACTGCTGGGTGTGAGCTGCTCTCTTTCCTTGATGCATACTCAGGCTACCACCAGATTTTTATGGCCAAGGAAGATGAAGAGAAGACTGCATTCATCACTCCATGCGGCACGTATTGCTTCATACGCATGCCCTTTGGATTGAAGAATGCAGGCTCAACATTTGCAAGGGTAGTGCACACTGCTTTTGAGCCACAGATCCACAGAAATGTAGAAGCCTACATGGATGACATAGTGGTGAAGAGCAAGAGCAAAGATACACTGATACAAGATCTGGAAGAAACATTTGCAAATCTGCGCAAGATCCAGCTTAAGTTGAACCCCGAGAAGTGCGTCTTCGGAGTCCCCTCCGGCAAGCTTCTCGGGTTCTTTATGTCCCAGAGGGGGATTGACGCCAATCCCAACAAGATAAAGGCCATCGAGCAGATCGAAGCCCCGAAGCGCGTCAAGGACGTAAGGAGACTTGCAGGTTGTGTGGCTGCCCTCAACAGGTTCATTTCGAAGTCTGCAGAACGTGCCCTGCCTTTCTTCAAAATCTTGAAAAAGGCAGGTCCTATGAAATGGACTCCGGAAGCGGAGGCGGCGCTGCAAGACTTGAAAGGATACCTATCCTCCACTCCAATACTTGTCGCACCTAGGCCACAAGAGAAGTTGCTGCTGTACTTAGCGGCAACCAATCAAGTGGTTAGTGCTGCGTTGGTAGCGGAGAGGGAGGCAGAGGAAGAGTCTACGCCACCGGCAAGTGAATCCAGCGGCAAGCAGGGGGCTGCTCCGACAAGCTCTGGCCCCGACAAGGACAACTCCGCGCAGGAACAAGGAGAAGTGCGAAGGAAAATGGTGCAGCGCCCGGTGTATTTTGTGAGTTCCCTCTTGCAGGGGGCTAGATCGAGATACTCCGGGGTGCAGAAGTTGCTTTTCGGCCTCCTCATGGCCTCGAGAAAGCTGCGCCATTACTTCCAAGCACATGAGATAACAGTGGTCACTCGCTTTCCGTTGAAGAGGATATTGCAAAATCCAGAAGCAACAGGCAGAATCGTCGAGTGGGCACTGGAGCTGTCAAGCTTTGGTCTCAAGTTTGAGAGTACTTCAACTATCCAGAGCCGAGCTTTGGCAGAATTCATAGCTGAATGGACCCCAACGCCCGATGAAGAAGTTCCAGAGACAAGTGTTCCCGTACAAGAAGCGGCAAGCGAATGGGTAATGTACTTTGATGGTGCATTCTCGCTGCAAGGCGCCGGTGCCGGCGTGGTACTCATAGCACCCACTGGAGAGCACCTCAAGTATGTTATCCAGATGCACTTTCCCAGGGAGCAAGCGACAAACAATACTGCTGAGTATGAAGGCTTGCTTGCCGGCCTCAGGATTGCGGCCGAACTTGGGATCAAGAAGTTGATTGTGCGGGGAGATTCTTAGTTGGTGGTCCGACAAGTTAACAAGAGTTATCAGAGCCCTTTGATGGAAGCTTATGTAGATGAAGTGAGGAAACTTGAAGAACACTTTGAAGGTCTGCAAATGGAGCACGTTCCAAGAGCTCAGAACGATATAGCAGATGGCCTTTCAAAGTGCGCTGCAATGAAGTTACCTGTGGAACCAGGGACCTTCCTGCTCAAGCTGACTCAGCCATCCGTTACACCATCAATTAGGCAGCCCAAGAAGAGAAAGTTGGTCTCCGGCGACTACTTGCCGGCGGATCTCCCCGAAGCCGCCGCCAAGGTCCCCAAGATCAACGATCAGAACGCTGAGGGACAATTTGCTCCTGCAGATCTAAAGGTTTGTACAGTTGAAGCAATCGTTCCCGACAAGCCTCGCCCCGGCGAGCTTGCCGGGGGACCATCAGCTCCGGCAGAACCGGAGGTTCTTGCCGTAGAAGCTGGGGTTCCCGCAGCGGCCCTCATGCCTTTAGTCCTTGCTGTTGAGCCTCGGGCTCCAGCATGGGCACATCAGATCGTCCGTTTTCTGCAAACTGGAGAACTTCCCGACGACCCAGAGGAGATAGAGAAGATAACAAGACAGTCAAGTATGTACCAGTTCGTTGACAACGAACTGTACAGAAGAAGACTCAATGGTGTCAGGTTGAAATGCATTTCCAGAGAAGATGGACAGAAGCTGTTGGCAGAAATACATGGAGGCATATGTGGCCACCACATTGGCGCAAGGGCACTTGCCGGGAAGGCGTTCCGGCAAGGGTTCTTCTGGCCAGAAGCCCTCCAAGATGCAACTGCACAAGTAACCAAGTGTGAAGCGTGCCAGTTCCATGCCAAGCAAATTCATCAGCCAGCTCAAGCTCTCCAGACGATCCCTTTGTCCCGGCCCTTCTCGGTCTGGGGGCTCGATATCCTCGGCCCTTTCCCCCGTGCTGTCGGGGGCTTTGAGTACTTGTACGTTGCAATCGACAAGTTCACAAAGTGGCCAGAAGTGGAACCAGTGAGAAAGGTAACAGCACAGTCAGCGGTCAGGTTCTTCAGGTCAATTGTTTGCCGTTTCGGAATCCCTAACAGGATCATCACCGACAACGGTACACAATTCACTAGTCGCACCTTCATGCAGTACGTCCAAGACCTTGGCGCCAAGGTCTGCTTCGCTTCTGTTGCTCACCCGAGGAGCAATTGTCAAGCGGAGAGGGCCAATGCTGAAGTGCTGCGCGGACTCAAGACAAGAACCTTTGACAGGCTGCGCAAGTGCGGAAGAAACTGGATAGAGGAGTTGCCGGCGGCTCTTTGGTCAATCAGAACGACACCAAATCGAGCCACCGGACAGACACCCTTTGCTCTTGTCTATGGAGCAGAGGCAGTTCTCCCCACGGAACTCGTATACGGATCTCCTCGAGTGCTCGCTTATGATGAGCTCGAGCAAGAGCAACTGCGACAAGATGATGCATTGCTCCTCGAGGAGGAACGTCTCCAGGCTGCTGTACGAGCTGCTCGATACCAGCAAGCCTTGCGCCGCTATCATAGCCGCAAGGTTAAGGCCAGGAGTCTCGAGGAAGGCGACCTTGTTCTTCGGCGTGTTCAGTCCGCCAAGAATTCCAACAAGTTGACGCCGAAGTGGGAAGGCCCTTATCGGGTGAGACAAGTCACAAGGCCCGGCGCTATACGCCTTGAGACCGAAGAAGGCTTACCGGTGAGCAACTCCTGGAACATAGAGCATCTTCGAAAGTTTCACCCATAAGGCGCGGTTGCCGTGATCCGCTCCAGCAACCACCTTTTGTACGAGTCTTGCCGCTGTTGCATGTAATCCTTTGTACAAAGCCGGGCGCAGATCCCGTGCATTAGTAAAGCTTTTTGTGTTTTGCACTATTTGCCTCTTCCATGCTTTTCTTCGCTATTTGCATGCATTGTTTGGCATCTTGTGCAACACACGTACCCGGTAAGCATTAGCACGCCGAGAGACCCTATACTTGTTTTCCCTCTTCTTTCTCTTTCCCTCTTAAGCAGAAGGAATGTTCCTCGC
>LR738715.1:679257224-679489912 GCA_902687465.1 Secale cereale | reverse complement strand
CAAGTGCTCTTCAAGAAAGAGGAGCCTTGTCGGGGAACAAGCATAGAACCAAGTGCTCTTCAAGAAAGAGGAGCCTTTTCGGGGAACAAGCAACATATGAAGGCTAAGTTACCAAAATTTGAGCAGTTCAAATTTTTAAATTTTAGTTATCTTCCTTGAACAACCACACTTTGTATGGAAAACCTGTGCGCGGAGGAACCTACCCGTGGCTAGCCGCACCCTTATCTTGTTTTCGAGTACGCTCAACGGCTTAAGTGAGCTGCGACAAGTGTCGCGCCCTTACTTCGTTTTCGAGTTCGCTCAGCAAGCTAAGTGCATTGCGACTAGCTGCGGCAAGGTTACTTGCCGGTAAGACCTTTGCCAGCAGGCTGCTCAGAGTCCAGCACTCAGCGCTCGCGGCAAGGGCCTCTTGCCGGCAAGTCCCCTAGAAGCATAGGGTTAAAAGCATACAAAGTAAAGGACCAAAGCAAGGGAGATAACATTGCACTGATTGATCAAAATAAGATAATATATTACAAGGGATAACTTGTCGCAATGACTAATAGATTCATGTTCATGGCACACTTTGCAGCAGCAAAGGAAATAAAAAGAAGGAGGTCTAATCTACGCGGTCGCCCTCGCGCCTGGAGATCTTGTTCACCTTGGCGATGATGTGGGCGACCTGCGCCTTCAGTGCCTCCTGATCTGCATCGGCCGGCAAGCTACGGAGGACGTTGACGAGATTAATACCTGGGTTGCGGTAGACAATCTTCGTCAAGACGCGCTCCAAGGTTCCTGCGCAGAGCTGGCGCGACTCCTCGGCCAACTGCGCGGGGAGCTTCTCCTGCAGCCGTGCAAGCGCCGGCGCGATCCCTCTGAAGAAAAGGCTTAACCTGGCGCTGTGGGGGAGGGTCTCGTCCGGAGAATACACAAGGTGCTCCGCCCTCATCGCCATCAGCTCCTTGTCGATCTTGGCAGCAGAATCGACCAGCTCCTCCGTCCATTGCTCCACCGCCTGGTTGAAGAGGTCCGCGGAGGTGGCAGTGCTCTCCACCAGCTCCCGCTCCTTGCGGAGCTCCTCCTTCAGTTTGGTCTCGCGGTCCCGGGCGGCGTCGAGTGAATCTCTCAGCATGGAAACCTTCAACTCCAGATCAGCAATTGAGTCCTTGGCGGCTTTGAGCTCGTCGCCCTGCTTGGAGAGACGTACCTGGAGTTCTGAGTTGGTATGGGCGTCCTTCTCGCGCTCTATGTTGAGCGCGGTGACCCTCTCCGTGCTCGCCTTCAGGTACTCCTCCAGCTGCGCCACCTTAGCTTCAAGGTCCTTCTTGGCGGTCTCCGCGGTGGCTGCGGCGGCTTTCGCTTCCTTCAACTCTCCGCCAAGGGCCTGCTCCCGGGCGGTAAGGTCGTCCTCGTGAGCGTCGAGGTCGACCTTCCGCTGGTTGAGCGCTCCTTCTCGCTGGGACAACGCTTCACTGACCAGTCGTTGTTGCTCCTCGGCCTCAGCTTTCTCCAGGAGGAACTCTTGCTGCTCTCCGGCAAGCCTCTCGCGCTCCTCCGCCAAGTCGCGGAGAGCCGCCTGGTTGGCGGCACGGAGCTCTGCGGCGCGTTTCTCCAAATCTGCTCCGGCCTTGGCGGTGAGGGCTTCTCGCGACTCCAGTTTCGCCTGCCTGGCCCGGTAAAGGGCCAGGAGCTGGCGGAGAAGTTTCTCCTCTTCGGGCTCATCGCTCCCGCCAGGCGCCTCAACAATCTTCAGCCCCGCGGAGGCGAGAACCTCTCCATCAAAGGACTCTCCCTCCACGGGGGCTCACGACGAAGACCCCCACGGCACTTGTATGAAGACGCCATTGGGGGCCTCAAGATAGAAGCCGGGCTGCTCCTTATCGGCGGAGGGGTCGGCGGCCGGTGCAGCGCTCGACGCTCCTGCTGCCTTCGGGCCGGCAGTGTGGTCGCCGCCCCCTCCCCGGCCGTGGCATCTGCGGTTGGAGCAGTCTCCTCGGCGGCAGGCTCGTCGGTTCCTGCCATGTCTTCAACGACAGGGGCGTTGCCGCCGTCGCCTTGCGCGCCCTCCTCGCCGATGACCTCGGTCTCCATCCGGTCCGGCGCGGGAGGATCTAGCAGAAGAAGAAAAGAAGCTATCAAGCAAATATCCAAAAAGACAAATCCAAGAAGATAAAGCTGCAAACTTTACCTTCGCGGACGTCTTCGACGACTGGCTCCCTCGCCGAGGAGTCCTTCCTTGGCGGTGGAGCAGTGGCCCCTGCTGGCGGAGGGCCGCCCGTGCCCTCCCTTGGCGGGGTGGCTGCCCTCGTTGGGCTGCTCGCTCTTGGCGGGGAGCTCGCCCTTGGCGGGGTGCCCGTCCTCGTCGGAACGTTCTCCCTCGCCGGGGAGTCTACCCTTGGCGGGGAGGGCGGAGCCAGTGGCTCGCCGGAGGCAGTCCCCGGGCGCTCCTGCAGCTGCGGCCCCATTTCTGCACAAGACAAAACAAGACAACAAAACGTTAGTACCAAGCTAAAACCTCAAGCGCGCCCGACAAGTCGGAAGTTCAAGACCAGACTTACGCTGGGGGCTGCGCTGGGGGCTGCTCCTCGGAGCAGCGGTTGGGTCCGGCAAGACCGTCGCCGGCGCGTCCCCTGTCGCCGCGACGGGCGAGTCGTCGTCGACCTCGACCACACGGATCTTGGCCCGCTTCGCTGCCCGCTGGGCTAGGGACCTGAAAACAAAAACAAGATCAGAATCATCAACGAAAGGATCAAGACAGAATTGAAGAAGCTACAAATTACAAGTGCTTACTCCTCTTCCTCGTCGTCGTCGTCGCTCAGGGCGGAGAAATCGAACTCCACCTGAGGCGCTCCCGCGCGAGGAGCAGGAGGAGAAGGCTCCCTCGGGCGCTTGGCGGTCTCCGGAGCTGGGGGCTGCGAAGACCCAGCCTCCGTTGGCGCCGAGGCCCGGGGAGCAGGCGGAGCCGCTGCTCCACTCTGAGAGGATCCTCCTCCGCTAGGTGCTGGTGCGCGAGGCGCCTCCGTCGCGGCTGACGCGCGGGGCGCCTCTGCCACGGCTGGTGCGTTGGGGGCCTCCGTCGCGCCTTGGCTTGCTCTGGTGGCCCGCGCCGCCCGGCGAGCAGGCTGCTGTCGAGGCGCCTGCGTCCTCGTCGCTGTGGGCGCCTTGCGGAGGCGCTTCCCCGGCGCTTGCTTTGGACTTGCCGGAGGTGGGGAGTTCTCCGACGACGAGGAGGCGTCGTCGTCGAGCCCTAGAGACCCGCCGGTGTCCTCATCGGCCTCGACGTCTTCCTCCTCTTCCCCAGTGGGCCCGCTGGGTCCAGCATCCTGCCCGGCGGCTCCGCTCCCTCCGGCACCTCTGCTTCCTCCGGCAACCTCGCCTCTTGCCGCGGCCTCGCTCACGATCCCGGGAATCCCGGCGTACCTCAGAGAAGGAACCCCGGCGAGCTCGTCGGGCGGGAGCTTGAGCAGTCTGCGGATCTCCGCCTCCTCGGCTTGGCACGACGCGTCCTCAGCATCTGCCTCGTCGACGGTGAACCCAAAATCTCCTGCCGCTGCAGCTGCGGCGGCCTCCTCCATCCGGGAAGCGATATAAGCTAGATCCCGCTCCGTGGTTTCCCGAGTGAGACCCTTGTTCTCCTCGGCGTTCTTGGGCACCTCGACCAGATTCTCGAAGAAACTCATGATTGCATCCGGCGTGGGCACTATCCAAGTGGGGTCGACGCCGTGGGAGTCACACGCGGGCATCATTGCGCGCAAGGCATCCCGGGCGGTGCTGTTGCACAGCGGCACCACTCCCCGGGGAGATCTAAACCACTCCGGATGGGCCGGGTCGTGCTTAAAAAGCTCCCGGACCATCCCCTTCAGCTCCAGCGCCGTGAAGTTGTAATTCAATCCCGGGCGCAACCTCATAATATCCGCCGCATTGCCAAACTCCCATGCTGGCCTTTTCCTCTCCTGTAAAGGGGCAATGCGGCAGCGGAGGAAATCTGCCCCTACCTCTCCGATGGTCAACTTGGCTACCCGGAGACGAAGTATCCTGACGAGGGCGACGTTGAGCTTGACATCATCCGGGGCCAACTCGCTCCAGTCCCTGCCGCGCACTATGGCTGTTGTGCGCGGCGCAGTGAAAGGCTCCGGCTGGTCCTCCACTATCCAGCACCAATCTGCGCGCCACTCCTCCCACTTGCCGCGGAGCTCTCCTTTCAGATATGACTCCTTCTTGTTCAAGCGGAAGATCCAAGAAATACCCCCGGAGAGGGGAGCGCCGGCCTCTACTCTAGGCATGAAGAAATGCCGAAAGAGTGCTACGTTTGGATAGATCCCTATGTAGTTTTCGCACATATGTGCGAAAACCGCCATCGTAAGGATGGCGTTGGGGGTGAAGTCTAAAAGGTGGAGGTTGTACGTGTTCATGATGTCGCAGAAAAACTCCGAGAATGGAGGACACAAGCCGCAGTGGAAGAAGACAGCGAAGAAGAAATACCCGCCGGGAAGCAGATCTTTGGCGCCGGCGGGGTAGACTCTGGTCCGGGGATGAGCCTTGGTCTCCTTGGCCCAGAAGAGATAGTACTTGTTCCAGAGCTCCCTCGCGCCGAGCCTTGGCGCGAAGACCACATTCCTCTTCCGCAAGAGAGCAAGCTTCGCCGCCTGCTCGGATTTCTCCCTCTTGGCCTTCTCCGCCTTGGCCTTCTCGGTCTTCGGGGCCATGGCGGAGGCGGCGAGGGAAGGGGCGAGGAGTTCGACGGCGCCGCAGATGCGGAAGACGGCGGAGGAGGTGTGGAGGCGGAGCGCAGCGGGGGATTTCTGGAGGTTGAAGAAGCAATGAAAGCGCAGGACGGAAACTGCCCCTGCTTCCTCTGCTTTTAAGGGGGGAGAGGGGGACGCTCCGCATTTCCCATTAAAGAACGTGGCCACGATCTCTCCCACGACGCCGCAATCGACGCGTGCCGTTAGGAAGGGGCGCGGCGGATGCGGAAGGGAATCTTCAGCTCGCCGTGGGCCGCGCGTGCCCGTGCACTGTTCTGGGCCTGGCCCAACAGCGCTCGGCACCGTGTGTGGCCCAGGCCCGGGGGCTCCTGTCGGTGTACTAAGGTAGGGGTACCTCAGTACCCCAACTTGTGCACGGGCAGTAGCAGCTTCCCGCGGCAGGGTCTACCACGCGCTTGCCGGAAACCTTTCCGGTCCTTATTAAGCCATTCAAAAACTAAGTATACAAGTCAGAAGACCAAGACCCCGGCAAGTGGAGCTTGCCGGGAAGGCCATCCCAGGCTCAAGATTATCATATTAACGCAAGACCCTGGCAAGAGGAGCTTGCCAGGAAGACCAGAGGACTGCATCTCAGAAGACACGCCTTGGCGCGGCATGCGCCTCGGCAAGACCCGGGGAGCGACAAGCTTCCGGGCCCGGCAAGATCAAGACCCCGGCAAGGTACTTGCCGGGGGAAGCCTGCACTGTGTGCCCACGCTCCAGCTCATCGGCCCACGCGTCGCCCTGGGGCCCTTCCAGGGACGCGTGGCGGATGGCTGTGCAGCCTGGGGGACACGGTGGCACTCCACGGTGACGAAGCTACCGTCGTGGCAAACGGAGACGCAAGGGCGGGCGCTTTTGGGGACGACGGCGACGGGCATTTAATGCTCTTGTCCCCACTGTCAAAGTAGGTGATGACCACTGTTCATCCACTGTTCACGCACTGTTCCCGCACTGTTACAACTACCACCAAAGTTACATTTTTGCCCTTCTTCTACGTTGACACCTATCGGTGACCCCTTGAGCTATAAAAGGAGGCCCATGCACAACGTAGAAAGGGTTCGGAACCTAGATAGCTCTCTTGCTCGGTGTAGCTAGTTCTTCAAGCTCCCGAGCTCACAAACTCAATACAAACCAAGCAGGAGTAGGGTTTTACGCGTCCGCGCGGCCCGAACCTGGGTAAACTGCCCGCGTGCTCTCCTCGATCTGCTCTTCGTGCTCCCTCTGCTCCCTTACCGCAACGTACAAGGGGCTCCGGTCCCATAGGTGCTCGTGGTGGACAGTTTCCCCCGACAGCGAGGGCTTCGGATAATGCCTCTAAGGCTAAAGATGCTGTTTTGTTCTCGGCGCGGAGTGCTCTATCCGGATCACTTGTTAATGTGATTACTTCGTTGGCCCCTGACATTTTAACTTCATGTACCCATAATTGGGTATAGCTTGAAAGCGTGAAAAAGCATCCCGTCCTAAAAGGGCATGGTATCCGCTATAGAAGGGAACAATGTGGAAGAGCAGTTCCTCCGACCTGTAGTTATCGGATGTGCCGAATACTACATCGAACTTAATGCTTCCCAAACACCGGGCTTCTCGGCTAGGTATAATTCCTCTAAAGGTTGTCCTAGTGTGCTCAATGCGAGATTTGTCGATCTGCATTTTTGCAAGCGTTTCCTCATATATGAGGTTCAATCCGCTTCCTCCGTCCATAAGTACTTTAGTGAGGAAAAAACCGTCCACTATTGGGTCTAGTACAAGAGACGCTGTTGCTCGGATCGGCTAGACTCGGGGTGCGTCTCCGGCAGAAAAAATAATTGCCGTGTCGCTCCATGGGCTTGCAGAGCTAATTTGGTAGACCTCGGCAAGTTCGCGATTCGCTCTCTTGCAGCGGTTATTTGAGGAGAACATTTCGAAGACAGTAAAGACACCGACGTTTTTCTCCCCTGATACAGCAGTGGCAAGGATTGCCGCACCGCTCTTTGCTACCTGCCGGAGTACCCAACATGCCCTAAGGAAATGGTTTGCGATATTGTCCGGGGCTGCGTGTATTGGGCAAGGTTTATCGAGCAGTTCGTCCAGTACGGACTTGTGCCTTAAAAAAGGTTTGTTCTTCTTGCCAATAGGCATATTATCGGATGACCTGCTAGGGTATGTCCGTTTAGCCTTAACAGTGTGTTGTCCGGATATGGACTATTCGAGAGGTGTATTCTGGGCTTTCCAAGTATTTTCTGTTGCGCAGTACTTTCATACTAAATGCGACAGTTCTGTGAAACTCGGAACATGACGTCGGTCGAGGTTATTCAAGATTCCCTCGTCCGTACAGTTTCGGTAAAATAGGGAGACCACCTCATCATCGCAGTAGTCGCTGATCTTATATTTAACAAGTAGGAATCTGGCCGAGAAGTGGTTGGCCGTTTTCTCGGGCTACTGCTCTATGTTCGCGAGATCATCTATGTCCGGGTGTCCAGATTTACTTGGAGAGTTTTTCCCATGGTGGGTGGGTGTTGGTAATCTTGAATCCCGACCCAAAGTGGTATTCGGGGTTTTGACGACCTCCGATGTGGACAATTCAGGCACAACAGGATCTAATCTTTCCATGGGCCCGATGATACATGCATTTTGCACCATGCTTTTATGTTGATATTTATTGCACTTTGGGCTATTATTACACGTTATGTCACAATACTTATGCCTTTTCTCTCTTATTTTACATGGTTTACATGAAGAGGGAGAATGCCAACAGCTGGAATTTTGGGCTGGAGAAGGAGCAAACATTGGAGACATATTCTGCACAACTCAAAAAGACCCAAAACTCCACAGAACACCGTTTCAGAAAATATAAAAAATATCTGGCGAAAGAGATCTACCAGGGGGGCCACCACCTGTCCACGAGGGTGGGGGCGCGCCCCCTGCCTCGTGGGCCAGTCGGTGACCCCCCATTGCCCATATTCTCATATATGAGGTGTTTTGACCTGGAAAAAATCATAAGGAGGCTTTCGGGACCAGACGCCGCCGTCTCGAGGCGGAACCTTGGTGGAAACCAATCTAGGGCTCCGACGGAGCTGTTCTACCGGGGATACTCCCCTCCGGGAGGGGGAAATCGTCACCGCCGTCATCACCAACAACTCTCCCATCTTGGGGAGGGTTATCTTCATCAACATCTTCACCAGCACCATCTCCTCTCAAACCCTAGTTCATCTCTTGTATCCAATCTTTGTATCCAAACCTCAGATTGGTACCTGTGGGTTGCTAGTAGTGTTGATTACTCCTTGTAGTTGATGCTAGTTGGTTTACTTGGTGGAAGATCATATGTTCAGATCCATTATGCATATTAATACCCCTCTGATCATGAACAATATTATGTCTTGTGAGTAGTTACTTTTGTTCCTGAGGACATGGGAGAAGTCTTGCTATAAGTAGTCATGTGAATTTGGTATTCGTTCGATATTTTGATGAGATGTTGTTGTCTCTCCTCTAGTTGTGTCATGTGAACGTCGACTACATGACACTTCACCATTGTTTGGGCCTAGAGGAAGGCATTGGGAAGTAATAAGTAGATGATGGGTTGCTAGAGTGACAGAAGCTTAAACCCTAGTTTATGCGTTGCTTTGTAAGGGGCTGATTTGGATCCATATGTTTCATGCTATGGTTAGGTTTAGCTTAATACTTCTTTTGTTGTTGCGGATGCTTGCAATAGAGGTTAATCATAAGTGGGATGCTTGTCCAAGTAAGGGCAGCACCCAAGCACCGGTCCACTCGCATACCAAATTAGCAAAGTAACGAACGCGAATCATATGAACGTGATGAAAACTAGCTTGACGATAATTCCCATGTGTCCTCAGGAGCGTTTTCCTTCATATAAGAGTTTGTCCAGGCTTGTCCTTTGCTACAAAAGGGATTGGGCCATCTTGCTGCACCTTATTTACTTTTACTATTTGGTACTTGCTATCTATTACCTTATCATAAAACTATCTGTTACCGATAATTTCAGTGCTTGCAGAAATACCTTACTGAAAACTACCTATCATTTCCTTCTGCTCCTCGTTGGGTTTGACACTCTTACTTATTGAAAGGACTACGATAGATCCCCTACACTTGTGGGTCATCAAGACTTTTTTCTGGTGCCGTTGTCGGGGAGTGAAGCGCCTTTGGTAAGGAAAAATTTATATAGTGTGCTGAAATTTACTGTCACTTGTTACTATGGCTCATAATCCTTTGAGGGGCTTGTTCGGGGTATGTTCACCCCGACCAGTAGAGCAAAGAGTTGCTCGTCAACCTACTGAACCTACTTAAAATGTTTTTTTTGAAATTCCTTCGGGTATGATAGAGAAACTGCTAGATAATCCCTTTACAGGAGATGGAACATTGCATCCCAATTTGCACCTAATCTATGTGGATGAAGTTTGTGGATTATTTAAGCTTGCAGGTATGCCCGAGGATGTTATCAAGAAGAAGGTATTCCCTTTATCTTTGAAGGGAGATTCAATTGACATGGTTTAGGCTATGCGTTGATATTGGATCATGGAACTATAATCGACTGAAGTTGGAATTTCATGAGAAGTTCTACCCTATGCATCAGGTTCATCGTGATCGTAATTATATATATAATTTTTGGTCTCGCGAAGGAGAAAGCATCGCTCAAGCTTGGGGGAGGCTTAAGTCAATGTTTTATTCATGCGCCAATCATGAGCTCTCAAGAGAAATGATCATTCAAAAATTTTATGCTCGGCTTTCTCTCAATAATCGCTCCATGCTCGATAATTCTTGTACTGGTTCTTTTATGATGAAGACTATTCAATTGAAATGGGATTTATTGGGAAGAATTAAATGCAACTCTGAAGATTGGGATCTCGAAGAAGGTAAGGAGTCAGGTATGACCCCTAAGTTTGATTGTGTTATAGCTTTTATGGATACCGATGTTTTCCGTGAATTTAGCACTAAATATGGACTTGACTCTGAGATAGTAGCTTCTTTCTGTGAATCATTTGCTACGCATGTTGATCTCCCTAAGGAGAAGTGGTTTAAATACCACCCTCCCATTGAAGTAAAAGTAGTTGAACCTGTTAAAGTTGAAGAAAAGAATATCACTTATAATGTCGATCCTGTTGTTCCTACTGCTTATATTGAGAACCACCTTTCCCTGTTAGAATAAAGGATCATGCTAAAGCTTCAACTATGGTTTGTAAGAGTAATACTAGAACACCTACACCCTCTGAGCAAATTAAAGTTGAACCTAGTGTTGCTATGGTTAAAGATCTCTTGGTTGAAAATTTAGATGGACATGTTATCTACCTCCAGGAGGAAGCTGCTAGAATAGCCAAACCGGATACTAGGAATAAACATAGACCTATTGTAGGCTTGCCTGTTATTTCTGTTAAAATAGGAGATCATTGCTATCATGGTTTATGTGACATAGGTGCTAGTGCAAGTATAATCCCTCTTTCCTTATACAAGGAAATTATGCACGATATTGCACCTACTGAGTTAGAAGGGATTGATGTTACTATTAAGCTTGCTAATAGAGACACTATTTCACCAGTTGGGATTGTTAGAGATGTTGAAGTCTTGTGTGGGAAGGTTAAATACCCTACTGATTTTCTTATTCTTAGTTCCCCACAAGATGATTTTTGTCCCATTATATTTGGTAGACCCTTCTTGAATACTGTTAATGCTAAGATAGACTGCGTAACAGATATTGTTACTATTGGTTTAGGGGATATGTCTCATGATTTTAACTTTGCTAAATTTCGTGGACAACCCCATGATAAAGTATTACCTAATAAGGATGAAATTATTGGTCTTGCTTCTATTGCTGTGCCTCCTAACGATCCTTTAGGACAATATCTGCTAGACCACGAAAATGATATGTATATGAATGAGAGAAGGGAAATAGATGAAATAATCTTCAAGCAGGGACCCGTATTGAAATACAACTTGCCTGTTGAAATCCCAGGGGATCCTCCTCCACCCAAGGGTGATCCCGTGTTTGAACTTAAACCACCACCCGATAATCTTAAGTATGTTTATCTCGATAAAAATAAGATATATCCTGTTATTATTAGTGCTAACCTTTCAGAGCAGGAAGAAGAAAAATTGTTGAAAACTCTGAAGAAGCATCGTCCTGCTATTGGATATACTCTGGATGATCTTAAGGGCATTAGTCCCACTTTATGCCAACATAAGATAAAGTTGGAAGAGGACGCTAAACTGGTTATCGATCATCAACGATGGTTAAATCCTAAGATGAAAGAAGTGGTAAAGAAGGAAATACTAAAGCTTCTAGAGGCAGGTATAATCTATCCAGTTGCTAATAGCCAGTGGGTAAGTCCTGTCCATTATGTCCCTAAGAAGGGAGGTATGATTGTTGTTCCTAATGATAAAGATGAATTGATCCCGCAAAGAATTGTTACAGGTTATAGGATGGTAATTGATTTCCGCAAATTAAATAAACCCACTAAGAAAGATCATTACCCTTTGCCTTTTATTGATCAAATGCTAGAAAGGTTATCCAAACATACTCATTTTTGCTTTCTAGAGGTTATTCTGGTTTCTCTCAAATACCTGTGTCAAAAGGGGATCAAGAAAAGACCACTTTTACTTGTCCTTTCGGTACCTTTGCTTATAGACGTATGCCTTCTGGTTTATGTAATGCACCTGCTACCTTTCAAAGATGCATGATGGCTATATTCTCTGATTTTTTTGAAGATTGTTGAGGTTTTCATGGATGATTTTTCCGTTTACGGAACTTCTTTTGATGCACCTGCTACCTTTCAGAAATGTTGAGGTTTTCAGTTTTGCAGAGATGTGAAGACACTAATCTTGTCTTGAATGGGGAGAAGTGCCACTTTATGGTTAATGAAGGCATTGTCTTGGGACATAAAATTTCTGAAAGAGGTATTGAAGTTGACAAGGCTAAGGTTGATGCTATGAAAAGATGCCGTGTCCCAAGGACATCAAAGGTATATGAAGTTTCCTTGGTCATGCCGGGTTTTATAGGAGGTTCATTAAGGACTTCTCCAAAATCTCCAGGCCTCTGACTAATCTCTTACAAAAAGGTGTTCCTTTTGTCTTTGATGATGATTGTTTAGAAGCATTTGAAATACTCAAGAAAGCATTGATCTCTGCACCTATTGTCCAGCCTCCTGACTGGAATTTACCCTTTGAGATTATGTGCGATGCTAGTGATTATGCTGTAGGTGCTGTTCTAGGACAAAGAGTTGATAAGAAATTGAATGTTATCCAATATGCTAGTAAAACTCTAGACAGTGCCCAGAGAAATTATGCTACTACTGAGAAGGAGTTTTTAGAAGTTGTATTTGCATGTGATAAGTTTAGACCTTATGTTGTTGATTCTAAAGTAACTATTCACACTGATCATGCTGCTATCAAATACCTTATGGAAAAAAAGATGCTAAAGCTAGACTTATTAGATGGGTTCTCTTGCTGCAAGAATTTGATTTGTATATTATTGATAGAAAGGGAGCTGAGAACCCCGCTGTAGACAACTTATCTAGGCTAGAGAATATTCTTGATGACCCACAACCTCTTGCTGATAGATTTCCCAAAGAACAATTAGCTGTCATAAATACTTCTCGTACTGCTCCATGGTATGCTGATTATGCTAATTACATTGTTGCTAAGTTCATACCACCAAGTTTCACATAGCAGCAAAAGAAAAAATTCTTCTATGATTTGAGACATTACTTCTGGGATGACCCACGCCTTTATAAAGAAGGAGTAGATGGTATTATTAGACGTTGGGTACTTGAGCATGAACATGAACATATCCTACGCAAGTGCCACTCCGAAGCTTATGGAGGACACCATGCTGGAGATAGAACTGCACATAAGGTACTGCAATCTGGTTTTTATTGGCCTACTCTCTTCAAGGATGCTCGTAAGTTTGTCTTATCTTGTGATGAATGTCAAAGAATTGGTAATATCAGTAGACGACAAGAAATGCCTATGAATTATTCACTTGTTATTGAACCATTTGATGTTTGGGGCTTTGATTATATGGGACCGTTTCCTTCCTCTAATGGGTATACAACAAAGATGATCAACTTGTTACTGTCCGGTGGCCCATTCTGACTCCACCACCTACCACTGGACCGCGTGCTGCTGGTCCTCAGTTTGATCATCACATTGAGCACAGGCCCCAAGTCCAGAAGCCTAAGCCAAGACTGCCAAGGTTTCCAGGTATTGCAACCTCTCAAGGATCATTCAATGCCAATAGCTTCACTACGCACAACACCTTCTTTGACAGCGCCAAGAACCCATATTCCAAGCCAAGAATATCATCAGATAGGTTCTGGAGCCATCAGCAGCGCAGCTACTACTCAAGAGTACTCTATGATCAAGGGCGCATTTTCCCTCATATGCGTCTTGATACTGAAGCTATTGCTGGTCTGCCTTGCCTGGAGGAAGCTCTTGACTGCTTCCGTGATGCTGGCCTGCTCAATTTTGTAACAGACAAAGAGCATTGGAATGAAGAGCTGCTTCTGCAATTCTATGCAACCCTCCACATTAGAGGCTACATCAGGGATACGAAGACATGGGTCCTTGAGTGGATGACAGGCAATGTCCATCATGAAGCTAAAGCCTTTGATCTCATTGAGCTTACTGGCCTACCCACTCCAGGAGATCTGTATTAACCTGGCTGTCAATTGCACACTGAAGCCTTGGAGAGTATATTTTAGAAGCGCCAGCCCAACATGAGCCAAATGCTAAGCATGATGAAGCCTCTGCCAAATGATGCTGAATATCCTAAGGAATTCTTTGTTGAAGACCTAGAGTACCTACCGCGCACCATCTATCATATCATCAGGCGTACTCTATGGCCCGTCAAAGGACATTCTTCATCAGCCAAGCTTGAAGGCACTATGAAGAGTTTGGTCTTCTATATCTTCAATGGGATCAGCTTCAATGCTCAAGATTTCTTCTTTAGGCAAATGGCTATGTCTGGGTCTGATCTATCTGGTCTGAAATTCTATGCCCCTTGGATTATGCGCCTCATCAAGCTGCATTCAGCTGTCACCTATCAGCCCTCTGCTCGCAACCATCACATCTTCTTGCCTGAGGTTGATATGTCAGCTGAAGCTATCTACCAAGAGCCTGCAAAAGAGCTTGTTAGTCTTCACAATGCTGATCACCAGAGCTTCACTCAGCAGATTGAAGGAGTTCCAGTAGTCTCAGGCATTTATCCTCTGGCTGGCCGTACACGTCTACCTCGACACGCTGAAACCGAAGCCACTGAGAGCACCATTGCCCAAAGGCCTCAGAAGCGATCTCGTGTCCTGAATAACCGAGAGCTTCTGGTTGCTCTTCATCAGAAACAGGATAAGAATCACCTCTGGCTAAAGTGTCAGATGCAAAGCCTCTTGGTGGATGTCAATCGCATTCACAATCTTGCCACCAAGAATGCCTTTGTTGCTCATGAAACCTGTCGGATGTCTTGGAAGAGTTTGACCTTGCTGAGTGCTGAAGCGGATCTTCAAGACGATGGCTTCACAGAGAGATTCAAGTTTAACCACACTCCTCCAAGGATTGCTGTTATGCGTCGAACTCCATCTCTTGAAGATTCTGAATACTCCTCCTCCGCTGCAACAACTGACGCCAGGGTGATCGATGATCAAGATGATGCTACCTCACCTCCTCCTACTTCAGCGTGCATCGACACTGCACCAACTACTTCTGCACCACCAAACACCAACGTCGACCCTGCATCTGCTCCTGCTCCAACTGGGAACGAGTAGAGGCTCTATGTCTTCAAACCTTTTTGGTCCTTACTGACAAAAGGGGGAGAAGCATATGAGTTGATAGTCTTCAAGCGGGTCCATATGGGCGGGTCCTTTATAATTTTCCTAGTGTTTACAACTCTCGTTTTTCTACATTTGGTTCTTTGAGTTGTAACACTTAAACTGATGGTCCTCTGCTACGTTTTTATGCTACTCTCTAATGCGATGATAAATTCCGCATGTGCTATCTTATATTCCGCACTTAGTCATTATTGCAGACGTCCATTTTTCATTATGCATGTCATTATCTTCGACATATCAATTGTGCATGATGAATTGTCTCCATAAGTTGAAGAGGATCTCCACAAGTACAACCTGCCATGTGCATTTGCATTCAAAGGCAAATCAACTATATGCACATCTTCGGGGGGAGCCTTTTGCTACTTATGAAGACAATAACTTTATCCTTTACAATTTCACATATCTTTATCCCCGTTGAAAACTTCAACCAGTTTGTCATCAATCACCAAAAAGGGGGAGATTGTAAGTGCATCTAGTGCCACCCCTAGTTGGTATTGGAGTATTGAAGACAAACCTGGTTGAGGGACTAATGTGTTTGTGAGAATTGCAGGATAACACAGGTAGTAGTCCCTCATTGATTCGGTTAACCTACCGGAGATGACCCCTAAAAATGTATGAAGACATTGATATCGGTGGTGGTATATGAAGATAATCATATTGAAGACTATGACATGAGAAGACATTGTGTGAAGACTATGGAAAGCGAAGACGTAGATGTTTCGTTGTTTCCTTTTCTTCTTTGTTGAGTCATAGGACCACCGTACTGTTAAGTGGGGTCCAAGTGAACTAAGTGAGAGTGACTGAAGTGATGCTCAACCAAAACCTATGTCTTCGAGCGAAGACTATGAGAGCAAATCTTATCCAGAGTCGGATGAGTCAGCTTTACTTGTAGCTCAAGTAAAGTTGCCGTGTGTGTTTGAAATCTAACCATTGGAACACGTGTCAGTTCCTTAGTGACCCAGGGTCACTTCGAACAAATCAGGTCGGGTTGCCCAGTGGCTATAAATAGCCCACCCCCTACACCATAAGTTGGGGGCTGCTCAGAGTTATTGCACGACTTTTGTCGTTTGAGAGCAACCCACCTCCGAAGCATTTGAGAGAGAAATCCTTGCGAGGACAAAGCCCAAACACCTAGAGCCAAAGAGTGTTAGGCATCACTGAAGTATTTCTGTCTGTGTGACCTGAAGACTTATTACACTTGAGGACTGTGTTTCCTCCAGCCGGTTTGGCGTCGCGTTCTGAGCATCCAAGAGTCATTGTGGATCGCCGGTGAACGAAGTCAGTGAAGGTTTGGAAGTCTACCTTGAAGACTTACCAGAGTGATTGGGCGAGGACTAGGTGTCCTTAGCTCAAGGGAAACAAGGTGAAGACACAGTCTTCTGAGTTGAATATCAACCTCCCTAACCAGACGTACAGTTGTCACAGCAACTGGAACTGGTCTAACAGATCACTGTCTTCCCCGAGCTACTGGTTCTATCCTTTCCTTCCCTTTATTTACTACCCTATGTTGTGAAGTCATTGCGTGCTTGCCTTATCTGATTGACTTCACTGAGTATCTACCTGTTGTGATTGGCTTCATTCCTTCTTCCATCATGATCCCTACTACCTAGTTGCTATTAGTCTTCGTGCTTTCACTTCATTGAATACATGACTATGGCTTATCTAGTGTAGGCCACTTTCCGCTGCATACTAATAGGATTGAGTTTATCTTTTGTCTTCGAAACTACCATGTTTTGAAGCATTTCATAAAAATCGCCTATTCACCCCCCTCTAGTCGATATACTGCACTTTCAGGTAACATCACACATCTCTAGGCAAAACAGATGATGTGGCAAGTAATCATTGAGGAAATAGGGGCATGTGGTAACATAGCTAGTTACTGTAAAATCACACATACAAAGACAAGATGAGTCTACAACCTAATAAATGAAGTTTGTTCCATGACACCACACATATGTTACTCCCCACTATAGAGGTAGTAACATATGCATGTTACTAGTCTATGTTACTACCCATTATGACTAGTCTAACTAACACCCACATGTAGTTGTAGTAGGGTTTTGGCTTTATATACACTAAATGCAAGGTAAGTGCAAAAAATGACTATAGTAGACGAGACCTGAAAAACGGGCCAAAAAATCAAACCAAGGATATATCCATGATTGTTTACCATGATTTTTTTCGAGGAGGAATGATGTAGTCACTAATGATTTGGAGTCTGAAGTGCCGTGTCTCCTTTTGGAAACTATGATCCTTCTTGTGAGATGCTCCGGTATGGAAGGTGCGAGCACGAAAACTTATGCCAAACTTTACCAACGTTTTTCCATGCAATCGTGAGAGCACGTCACGGTGACACAATGATTTACGTTATTTCTGGACTCTGTATGCATTTCCTGTAATTAAAATACCAAAAGGGCCTACGCCTCTGCCCGCACCATGCAGCCGAACTTTTTGAAGTTTTTTCCCATTTCTCGGACAATGAATGAAAACTCGCAAAGGGACACACAAATGATCTTGCTAACACCCACGCGTAGTTGCAACTATATATATAGCAAACGGGATTTCAAATGCATCATTAAATTGAACCATAGGCTACAATCGTGATTTCTTACCGTGGAAAAAAATCAAGGCGAAACGATGAACTCATGTTTTCATTCAAAATAAAATGTGATGTTAGTTCATTTTAATGTTTTCAAATTGCACACAGTTCTCTCATGAAAGCCGTGTGCGTACTAAACCGTTGCCGATGCCCCCCTACTGCGCATGCGATCTGAGTCATGCATTCTGATTGGCCAGAACCCAAACCCCACGGATCCTACGTCTGCACCATTGGATTCTCCTTAATCGAATGGCAATCCTCATCCCTTTTGACGGCACATGCAGTTCTGGCCGCGATTTTATTTATATCCACAAATTGCACATTGAATTCAAAAAATGTCTTAAATATATCAAACGATACCTGAAATGTGTTAGAAAATCAAACCTGTGGTATAATGGTGATTGCCTACCGTGAAATTTTTTATGAGGCCAAACGATGAAGTCACCGGCCACTGGAGTTTGAATTGACATGTCCCTTTTGGAAACCATGAACCTTATTGTGGGATGCTCCGGTTTGCAAGGAGCGATCATCAAAACTGGAGACAAACTGCACCAATTTATTATCCATGGGGTCGTGAGAGCACATCACGGGCACACGCCGATTTTGATGATGTCTGGACTCCATCTGAATTTCATGTAATTAAAATACAAACTAGGCCTACGCCGATGGCCGCACCTCGCGTCTGAAATGTTTGAAACTTCTCCCTGTTTCTCGGACAATGGATGAAAACTCGCAAAGCGACACACACATGATTTGTACACACCTTCTTTGCTAACTAACACCCATATGTAGTTGTAGTATAGTTTTGATTTTATATGCACTAAATGGAAGGTAAATGCAAAAACTGAGTTCAATATAGCAGACGAGACCTGAAATGGGCCAGAAAATTAAACCAAGGGTATATACGTGATTGTTCACTGTGAAAAAAAATCAAGGCGGAACAATGTAGTCACCGACGATTGGAGTCCGAAGTGTCGCGTCTCCTTTTGGAAACTACGATCCTTCTTGTGAGATGCTCCGATTTGGAAGGTGTGAGCATCAAAACTTGTGCCAAACTTTACCAAATTTTTTCCATGGGATCCTGAGAGCACGCCATGATGACACACTGATTTTCGTTATTTCCGGACTCTATATGCATTTCCTGTAATTAAAATACCAACAAGGCCTATGCCTCTGGCCGCACCCTGCAGCCGAACTGTTTGATTTTTTTCCCGTTTCTCGAACATTGAATGAAAACTCCCAAAGTGACACACAAATGGTCTTGCTAACACCCACGTGTAGTTGCGACTATAGCAAACAACTCAAATATAGCAAACGATACCTCAAATGCACCAGAAAATTGAACCATAGGTACAATGGTGATTTCTTAACGTGGAAATTTTTTTGGAGGCCAAACAATGAACTCATGTTTTCATTCAAACGAAAATGTTAGTTCATGTAATTTTTTTCAATTAGCACACGGTTCACTCACAAAAGCCATGTGCCTACCTAACCGTGGTCGATGCCCCCTGCTGCGCACGCGATTTGAGTTGTGTGTTCTGATTGGCCAGATACCAAACCCCACGGATCGTAAGTCTGCATCGTTGGATGCTCCCAGATCAAACGACAACCCTCATGCCTTTCATCGGCACATACACTTCCGGCTAGGATTTGATTTATATGCCAAAATGCACGGTAAATGCCAAAAATGTCTGAAATATAGCACAAGAGACCTGAAATGTGCCAGCAACTCAAACATGGTGATTGCTTACCATGGGAAAAAATTAGAGGCGAAATGATGAACACACGTCTTCATTTCAGAATTAGCATGTCTTCATTTCAAACGAAATTATGTTGTCTTCCGGGGTGGCTTCTATAACACCCCATATGTGATACCTTCCATTTATGGCAATATATGCAACGTTAACTTCATCAATTCCATTTTGGGCTCTTCCTTCATTTCGGGTTTCTTCGTTTTTGTCATGTGCGTGTGTGCATATCATCCATGTCATGTCATCATGTGCATTGCATTGCATTCGTGTTATCACTTGCACCCGGTCATGCTCGTCTCTTCCCGTTGTCCATTTCGAGTTTCGGCACTCACACACGTGCCTGTGGCACCTCCAAGTCCTTCTTTCGTTTGTCGACGTGAAACGTTTTCGGAATGAGGTGAGACTTGTCGTACGTTGTTGTTTTAGTACGTGTAGGCCGCCTGTCAAGTTTCATCGCGTTTGGAGGTCGTTTGATACTCCAACGGTTAACCTAGTGGGCTAAAAGCTCCTCTTCCTTTTGGCCCAAGACCCCCTCCACAACAGCCCACTAACCCAGCACAACCACTCCCATCCTCTCGGTCGTCGGATCATGATCGTGTGGGCGAAAACCGCTCCCCATTTGGACACTCCTAGCTCCCAGAATCTATAAATATGCCTTCTCCCCCCGAAATCCGGATCCAAATCGTAATTTTCATCCCTCCGCACTGCCGGACACGTCCGGACAGCACCAGACACGTCCGCCCGGATGCGCCCGGCCAATTAGAGCGCGCCGCGTGTCGTCCATCCGCCGGCCAGCCTCCCACCGCGCCGCTACGAGCCCGCGGGGCCCGACTCCGGCCCGCTTCGGGCCGCTTCCGGGCCGAAGCCTCCGCGCCGCCCGCCGTCTTCGTCCACGGCTCCGGCCGCCGGCGCGCCCACCGCCGCTGCCTCACGAGTCCGCCAACGCGGCCTCCCCTCCGCCGCCGACGAGCTTGGACCGCCGCCGCCCGGCCTCGCCTCGCCGTTCCCCGCCACCAAGCTCCCCCCGGCACGGCCCCAAATGTCGGCGCCTCGGGCACGCGCCGCCGCCGCCCCCTCCTCTGCCCGTCGGCCGGCTCCCTTCGCCGCCGGGCATGCCTCGCCTCGCCGCCGGCCGATTCCGTCGCCGCTCCGACGAGCCGCCGCCGATCCGGTGGATCCGGTCCAGGCGGGACCAGATCCACCACTCCCCCGAAGCAAACGCACCTCCCCGCCCCTGTTCCCCTCGTCCCGGGATCCCTTCATCCCGGGTTGACTTTTCGGGAGGTTTAAATCCCACTAAGTCCCGGATCAGCGTAAATTTGTTGCCTCCTTCACCATGTGATAACTTTGTGCTCGGTGCTCCGTTTTCCGCGTATGATATGTCGAAATGTTTGTCTCGTCGTGCTCTACATGTTAGCGTTAGTTTCATGCATGTTAGAGTTCATCTAGTTGACTTAATCTTCGTGGCAAGAGTGCATCATGATGAAATTGTTTCAGCACTTGTTATCTGTGTAAATTTGTTGGCATGTTCGTGGGCTACTAACTTTGTGCATGTTGGTCCGAATGGAGTGAATGATATGTTCAGATCTTCGTTGTGAAGTGCTCTACATGATGGTTGCTGTAGCATTAATGTTAGGTGTCATATTGACATGTATATCTCTGTTGCAGAAGTGCATTTGACTGATAAGTTTCTGCACTTGTTATGAGATGATGTTTTGTCTTGCTTCTGCATATTAATCCATGTGTCATATGGGCTAGGTGTCAACATGAGTTTTGCTCTTGGGAATGTGCTCTACATGTTAGATTCATTTTCATGCCATGATATGTCTTGAAATGAGTGCAACAAGCTTGTTAACATGTCATCATGATGTTAAATTTCTGCGAAGTGTGAATCTCGTAATTTTTATGCCATGTATCCATGATGCCACCGTCTTTGTTGTGCATGCTTAGAGTTGTCCAGTGGGTGTTCCTTGATGTATATGTTATGCTCTAGCTATCCATGCACTTGTCTGCCATGATGCCATGATGTAGCTTGTTCTTAAGAGGCCCTCAAGTTGCTATAAAATGTTTCCGACAGCATGCCCAGACTTTGCTAAGTCTGGATAAACGTTTGTACTTTTGCCATGGTGTTTGTGACATGTTCTAGTATGTTGTAGAAGTAGCCATGTGGTTATTCTTGAAGAGCATGTTATGTATGTTATTGCCATGCCTTTTGCTGGCATGATGGCTTGCTGTAACTTGTTGTTTTCATGCTCTTAAGAGGCTATAAAAATGTATCTGTCAGCATGTTTTCAACAAATTTAGTTTTGCCACGAGGGTAGCTAGTGTTCTATGCATCCTATGAGCATGTTCTTGCTTTGGGTAGCTTCTCAAATATGTCTTCTTGCTATTGGTTATCATAACTTTCCATGCTATGCTTTGATATGAGTTGCACAAGCTTGCAAACATGCCTATTCGTTGTATTTCTGCCATGCCTTGTAATTTTCACTAAGTTTGAGAATTCTGTAAATTTATTGCAACTTGCCATGCTTGTTTAATTGTGTTCCAACAAGGTTTTGGGTGTGCTCCAAGTTCATGCTTGTTAAGTATCATGTCTATTTCACATCCATGCCCTTTGTCTCCATGTTTGGGTGCTGTAGCATAATTATTTCTTGCTCCAAAGATGCCATGTTGCTGTAAACTGCAGTTTCGTTTGAATATTGTTTTGCTTGTCATTTGCAAACCATGCATCCGTTTCCGGTGATCTTTATATAGATTTCAACTGAAATCTTCCCGTCTATCCAGTGGCTTGCTTGGTTTTCCAAGATGACGCCACTTCCATCATCTTCTCCTTAGGCTCAAGAGCATCCTCATGCATACGCACATCATACTTGCATCCCTTGACATGTGTTGCATCCTCGATGCCTATTCCTGTTTGTCAGCCCTCCTATTATTGCCATGAAACACTCTAACCACCTACCTAGAAAACCGTTGTTTGTCTAAGTACGCATCGCTCAGCCCTCTTATAGCGTTGTTAGTTGCAGGTGAAGTTTTGAAGATGTTGCTCCATGATGAAGTTGTTGTTGGGATACCACAATATATAAATACCTGTCATACTAATTCACCTATATATTGGTAATGGGTGGAAGGCTAAGCCTCTTCCTTGGTGTTTTGTTCCACTCATGCCACCCTAGGAACCGATAAACCGGTGTTATGTTCCTTGATTTTGCGTTCCTAACACGGTTGGGGTTTATGGTCCCCCCTTGATAATTCGCTCTGTTTAAAGCTTTTCCAGCAAGGCCCAACATTGGTTTTACTTTTGCCTAATAACTAAAATTTGCATCGGAACTAGCTACCCCGTGGACTTAATTAACAACCCGCGGGCCAGTGCTCCTCATGAGTGTTGGTCCAACTGTGCGGACTGCAGGGCCACCTCGGGGAAACCCGAGGTATTTGGTATTTTCCTGTAGGCTGTCCCATCCGGTCGTGGCCTGAGACGAGATACGCGCGGCTACTATCAGGGTGTCGGCACACCGGGAGGTCTTGCTGGATTAGTTTTACCTTTGTCAAAATATCTTGAGCACGGGATTCCGAGAATACTCGGGTCTTCCCACTTTGGAGTTGCGACTCCGTAGATCGTGAGCTTGTGATGGGCTAAGTTGGGACACCCCTGCACGGTTTTGACCTTTCGAAAGCCCTGCCCGCGGTTATCTGGCAGATGGGAATTTGTTAATATCCGGTTGTAGATAACTTGACACCTTATTCATGAATACACTACCTGCATGAGTATCCGTGATGGTCTCTTTCCGAAGGGCTTCGGGGAGTGAACACGGTGGGGTTATGATTGATCGTGAGTAGCTAGGATCACTTCTTGATCAACTTGGCGATCGTTGGCACTTGTTCTCTTCTCGCTCTAAACACGTAAGCTAGTGCTAGTGCTTGCTGCAACCCATGTTTACAGCCTTTCCACACCTAAGGCTTTGGTAGTTTCAATACCCGGGAACGGGATTGCTGAGTCCTCTATGGCTCACAGATTCAACACACACCAGATGCAGGTACCATTGAGAACTATGCAGGAGATGGTTCAGAGCTGTACTAGGAGTTCGATGATGAGCGTGGACGTTACTATGTGTCTTATCCCGACGATCAGTAGTGGTTCTTACTAGGAGGATCCGGGCTTGTGTTATTTATGGTATCTTCTCGTTTGGATTTCGTTCGTAGTTGGACTCTGATGTTATTTGGATGATGTATGCTATTGTATTCACTTGTGTGATGTGGCGAGTGTAACCCAACTATCATTTTACTCTTCCAACCCTGAATTTTACATGAGTTGTGCAAAGATACCATACTTGAGATCATTCTAGTATGCGTTTATGTCCTTAAGTCGTGCCCCGACACGTGGGGGACATAGCCGCATACTGGGCATTACAAGTTGGTATTCAGAGCCTTCTCCGACCTAGGAGCCCACTGATTGATCAAATTGCTGACGGTTGAGTCTAGGCACACACACAAAAATGTTTTGAGTCCTATATATATATCGGAGAGTAGGATTTATTTTTACTCCTCACCCCTTCATCTCTCTGGTGAGGACTCCTGACGTTGTTCTATCTCCTCTACTCTCAAATATTCACTAATTTTTTTCCAGGATCACACGAGTATTGTTTGGATTGTTCCGATATCTTTGTGACGAGAACATTGTTCTCGATGCCTCCTGTCATTTAGGGGTTGTGGCAGTGTCCCGGGGAGTTGAGCTCCGAGGTGTTGTCGTCACAAATGTATCATAGCGGTTCTAGAATAATTAAGACGGCCGACATTGAAAACTCTTCTATGCGGTTAGTGGTGAGATAACCCCGACGTGTCCCAGTACTGGGAGATAGTTCGGGAGTATTGCCACAGCTAGTATAGCGGATGCATTTCGAAGGTCCGAGGTAAACAGTTTCTGAGGATGACTGGTTATGTGTTGATAGATGGATAAAGCTGGATGTAGGTTTAGAGTTGAGTGCGCGGTGCTTCCCCTGTATCCCCAACACCAGATTGCATAACCGGAAATTTTCGGGAATTAAATAGGTGGGTTCTTCAAGTAGCTCGTAGGCATTCTTCCAACGAGTGCATGGTTTGAGGTTTGGGGTTCAACATCGAGTGAAGAGGTTTCATGGGCGCTGTTCCAATTGGGAGTCGCATCTTAAAGGGTCCTTGGCTATGCTGATCCGGGGATTGCAACACCCTTTGTAACACGTTCCATGGGGCATTCAGCACGGACATGTGGGACAAAGCTTCTATCATGTATTTGTTCCTTCTGCACCTTGTTGTTTTTATTTTGTCTTTTTGTCTCCCAAGTGGCTTCTCGACAAGATTGTTGTACCATTAAACTATGGAATTCATTCGTTCATTTTGTTCGAATGTTTATTGTGAAGACTTATGTTGCAAATTTCTAGCCGTTGATTCAGCTTATCTTTTTGCATCAATGGCTAACGGTTGTCATCATATTCAGGATGGCTCCCAAGAGGGTTCCCAACCCTAACCAAGAGGGTGAAGAAGAGCGTCCTCCTTCCCCCCTCCTCCGTCCGAGGCATGGAGAGCAACTATGCAAGCAACCAACCAGAACACTCAGATGCTCATGCAGATGATGCAGAACTTTCAAGCCAACCAAGCAAATCAAGGCAATCATGGGAACCAAGGCCAAGGGAATATGTTCAATCAAACTCACTTTGCGACACTGGACCAATCCCTGGCAAACCAACCGAAGTCGTTCAGTTACTGTGTGGACCCGCTAGATGCTGAAGATTGGATCACATACATCAAAAAGCATTTTGAGAGGAGTAACGTGAGGCCTGAGGATTATGTCAAGTTTGCCACTTTCCAACTCAAAGATCAAGCTGCTGATTGGTGGCAACAGTACAAAGACTCCAGAGGTGGTCGTGAGATGTCGTGCATTGATTTCTGCGGAGATTTCCGTTCTCATCACATTCCAACCAGTGTCATTGAAGGCATGCGTGAGCAATTCCGCAACCTGACGCAAGGCACCATGTCCGTCTATCAATACAATGTCAAGTTCCAGAATCTTGCCCGTTATGCGAAGCAAGACATCCTCGATGCCAAGAGCAAGATATATCAGTTCCGAGGTGGTCTGAATGATGAAATCCAACTTGCTCTCACCTTGTTCGAGCCGGATGAATTCGATCAATTCTACAATATGGCTCTCAAGCAAGAGGTAGCTCAGCTCAATTGTGAAGCTTCCAAAAAGAGGATTAGAGATGATGTTCACTCCTCCTCTTCCTCTCAAGTGGTTGCCAAGCAGCAGAAGTTTTGGCTACCGCCTCCTCCAGTGCTCCGTCCTCCAAGCAACAACAAGAACTCAGGTGGTCGTGGTTTCACCCACCCACCCAACCCAAGAAATCAGTCCAAGCCTCAGTTCCAAGCTTCAAGATCAAGTGGTCCTTATCATCGACCTCTTTCGGAAGTTACTTGCAACAAGTGTGGCCAGAAGGGTCACTATGCAAACAAGTGTACTCAAAGGCGCCTTCCGCCTCCTCCACCTGTCAGTAATGCTATTGTCAAGCACAATCACAAGCATGCAAGAGTGAACTTGATGAATGCAGCTCAAGCAGAGAATTCTTCAGATGTGATAATTGGTAATCTTCCGCTTAACTCAATTCCTGCAAAAGTCTTGTTTGATTCTCGTGCATCACTTTCCTTCATGTCATGTCCATTTGCATCCAAGCACAACGTGGGCACAGTAGCTTTACCAAAGGAGTTATCAATTATTTCTCCGGGAAAACACATGACTTCCAACTCAGTGGCTCCGGATGTATCTATTCATATGGGTGATTATAGTTTTCTGGTTTCCCTGGTTATTCTCGGTAACTCGGACATTGATCTTATTCTTAGGATGGATTGGCTCTCCAAGCATGATGCAAACATTGATTGTGCAAATAAGGAGGTCAAGCTAACCCATCCTGATGAAGACGTGATTATCTTCACAGCTCGAGATAACACAATCAGGCTATTCTCTCTCAATGACAAGGGCGAGATTAATGCCATTTCTCAGATTCCGGTGGTTCGTGAATATGAGGATGTATTCCCTGAAGAGCTTCCAGGCATGTCTCCCCATTGTCAAGTTGAATTCATCATTGAACTTGAACCGAGTACCGAGCCAGCATGTCGGCATCCGTACAAGCTTTCTCTTGAAGAGTTGAAGGAGCTGAAGAAACAACTCGATGAGCAAGAACATATGGGTCTAATTAGGCCTAGTACTTCTCCTTGGGGCTGTGGTGTTCTATTTGTCAAGAAGAAGGATGGCACGGAACGCCTTTGCATTTATAACCGGCCATTGAACAAGAAGACAATAAAGAATAAGTACCCGCTCCCCAACATCAATGAATTGTTTGAGCAGCTCAAAGGTGCAAAGGTGTTCTTGAAGCTCGATCTCCGGATGGGTTACCATCAGATTCGTATCCGTGAAGAGGATATTCCCAAGACCGCATTCAGAACAAGCTATGGCTCCTATGAATACACGATCATCTCTTTCGGCCTTGCAAATGCTCCACCCACCTTCTCTCGGATGATGCACTTCATATTCAACCCCTACACCAATGAATTCGTTCTCGTCTATCTGGATGATATCTTGGTACTCTCCAAGAATGAAGAAGACCATGCCAAGCACCTCCGTTTGGTCCTTGACAGGCTCCGTGAACACAAGTTCTATGCGAAGTTCTCCAAATGTGAATTCTAGCTAGATAAAGTCCTCTATCTTGGCCATATTATCTCTGCCGAGGGAATTTCTGTGAACCCCAAGAAGGTTGAAGCTATTGTCAGCTGGGAACCTCCGCGGAATGTCAAGCAACTCTGAAGCTTCCTTGGTCTCACTAGCTATCGCAGAAGGTTCGTTGAGAACTTCTCCAAGATTGCCAAGCCTCTCTCCAACCTATTGTAGAAGAATGTCAAGTACTCGTGGACTCCTGATTGTGATGTGGCATTCAATACCATCAAACAGAAGCTCATTTCTGCTCCGGTCCTTACTCCTTCGGATGAGTCCAAGCCTTATGAAGTCTCTTGTGATGCTTCATTGCAAGGTATTGGTGGTGTTCTCATGCAAGACAAGAAGATCGTTGCATACACTTCACGTCAGCTGAAACCAAGTGAGAAGAATTACCCCACACATGATCTCGAGCTAGCAGCAGTTGTTCATGCCTTGATCGCGTGGAGACACCTTCTGTTGGGCAGAAAAGTGGACATCTTCACCAATCACAAAAGCTTGAAGTACATTTTCACGCAGCCAAACCTTAACCTTCGCTAGACTCGTTGGGTTGAGATGATTCAAGAGTATGATCCAAGCATTGAGTATACTCCTGGCAAGGCCAATGTCATTGCAGACGCCTTGAGCAGAAAGGCGTATTGCAACAGTCTCCTTCTCAAACCGTTCTAGCCTGAACTTTGTGAATCTTTCAGGAAGCTCAACCTCCAAGTCATTCCGCAAGGCTTTCTTGCAAATCCTCAAGTTGCTCCTACCTTGGAAGATTAAATCCGTGAGGCCCAACTCAGTGATGTTATGGTGTAGAAAGTGAAACATGGTATTGCAAAGGGTACTCCCAAGTACAAGTGCTATCACGCTTATGAGAAAGACACCTAGTTCTTTGAGGACAGGATTGTGGTTCCCAAGGGTGATCTCAGGAAGCTCATAATGAACGAAGCACATGACTCCCTCCTCTCGATACATCCAGGTAGCTCCAAGACGTACCATGAACTCAAACAATCATATTGGTGGACTCGCATGAAAAGGGAGATTGCCCAATTCGTGAATGAATGTGATGTCTGCAGAAGAGTGAAGGCAGAGCATCAACGTCCAGCCGGACTCCTTCAACCTCTACCTATTCCCGAGTGGAAATTCGATCACATTGAGATGGATTTCATCACCGGTTTTCCCAAGTCCAAGAAGGGAAATGATGCTATCTTTGTGGTGATTGACAGGCTAACTAAAGTAGCTCATTTTCTTCCCGTCAAAGAATTGATCAACGCAGCTCAGCTGGCAGAGCTGTACACCTCCAGAATTGTTTCTTTGCATGGCATTCCTCAAGTGATCTCCTCAGACCATGGAAGCTTGTTCACTTCCAAGTTCTGGGATTCCTTTCAGTCAGCCATGGGCACAAAGATTCGCTTCAGTACTGCGTTTCACCCTCAGACTAGTGGTCAAGTCGAAAGAGTGAACCAGATCATCGAAGATATGCTAAGAGCTTGTGTCATCTCCTTCGGTATGAAATGGGAAGATTGCCTTTCGTTTGCCGAATTATCCTACAACAAAAACTTCCAAGCAAGTGCATGCAAAGCTCCTTTTGAGATCCTTTATGGCAGAAAGTGTCGTACCCCGCTCAACTGGTCCGAGACTGGTGAACGTCAACTCCTTGGAAATTATTTGATCTCAGAAGCCGAAGAAATGTGCAAAGTAATACATGAGAATCTCAAGGCCGCGCAATTGCGTCAAAAGAGCTACTATGACGGCAAGCATCGTGACTTGGCTTTCGACTTTGGAGACCATGTCTATCTCCGTGTTTCTCCCATGAAGGGCACTCAGAGGTTCGGTATCAAGGGAAAGCTTGCTCCAAGATATGTGGGCCCTTTCAAGATTCTTGGCAAGAGAGGCGATCTAGCCTACCAACTCGAGCTTCCCTCCAACTTTGCAAATGTGCATGATGTGTTTCATGTGTCTCAACTCCGCAAGTGCTTCAAGACACTTGAACGCACCATTCTGTTAGAAGAGATTGATATTCAACAAGACTTGTCTTACCGTGAGCACCCCATTGCTATCCTTGAGGAAACTGAGCACAAGACCCGCAACAAGTCCATCAAATTCTTGAAAGTGAAGTGGTCACACCATAACGAGAAGATCATCTCCGTTCCAACTATCCCTCCTTCTTTCAGTCCTAGATCTCGGGGCGAGATCTTTTTGTAGTGGAGGAGAGTTTGTAACACCCCATATGTGATACCTTCCATTTATGGCAATATATGCAACGTTGACTTCATCAATTCCATTCTGGGCTATTCCTTCATTTCGGGTTTCTTCGTTTTTGTCATGTGCGTGTGTGCATATCATCCATGTCATGTCTGTGACGCCCGAAGACCGACGTCCCAGAAGATTCCAGAAGATTCCAGATGTTCCGGGTTCTCTCTTGTGTTTCAGTTGTGCTTGCTTTATTTATTTTGAATTGCATCATGTCATCATGCCATCATGTCATTTTCTTTTGCATCTCACTTAAATAAATTGTGTGGACCTTCGGTCCATTTAAATCGAGGGAAGGATGACTTCTCTTTATAACATATCCTCCAAATATTTATGGAGCTATATTAATAAATATTCCATTTGTTTGGAATTAACCGAAACACACTTGCATATTTTTCCCATGCCTCTTAATTCAAGTTTCACCGTCAAACCTCCCTCTATTTCTTTTTCCGTTGTATCGAGACTCCTCCTAAAGTCTAGACTCCTTTCAAACTTCTTAAGGCAAGCTAATTATTTTAGTTCGCACTTCCCTATTTTTGTTGGCTTGGTAATATTCCTTCAAGCCTTACAAAAATGTTCCATCCTTTATTTTCTGTTCTGGCCGCTTTTCTTAATTATTTTTGCACTCTCTCTAATTATTTCTGTTAAAGAAATAAAATAAGAAGGAGCCTAGCAGCCATGCCTCCCAGCCCAGCAGTCTCCCTCTCCTCCTAGGCCATTTCTCCCAGCGGGCCAGTCCTCTACGCCCATCTGGCCCAACACCTCCCCTAACCCTAGGCCGACCCAGGCTCCCTCGCTCCTCCTCTCATCCCGCACCCCGCCGCTAGCCACTCGATCCCATCGACGTCCCGATCCCCTTCGCTCTTCCCTCCCTCGAGGACCCCATCCCCGCATCGATCTCTTCTCCAGCTCGACCGCGCCCCTCCTCTCCCGACGCCAAGTCCCAGCGGCCAGGAGCCGCAGCACTTCCATCGCCCAGGCCCCGAGCGCCCCCGATTCGAGCCGGCCGTCCCCAGCTTCGAGTGCCTTCGTCTCCAGCAAGGCCCCCGCCTCCGCATCCCTTCGCATGGACACCGCCCTCCCGTCGCTCGTCCAAGGCGCCGGCTCGCCCCTGCTGCCTCCAGGCCGCAGCGTCCTCCGGCCTCCCCGTCGCTTTTCCCTGCGCGCCCGGCCGTCCCCTCGCGCGCCCGAGCAGAGGCCCCGTCCTCAAGCGGAGCCGCCCCTGCCATGGCGTCCAGCCGCTGCTTCCGCGGGCCGGCCAGGACCTGCCTCCTCCTCCATCAACCAGCGCCATGGCGCTCGTCTCCGCTGCTCCGCCATGACCAAGGCCCCGACGCGCCTCGGCCCCTGTATCCTCGCCCCCGCGAGTATCTCGCATCGCCAGGTGCTCCATCTCCACGCCAGGAGCCCAGCACCGAGCCATGGTCGCCGTTCGTCACTCTCCAGCCAGCGTCCTCGAGCGCCGTCGTCGCCTGATTCCCTGCGGGATCCAGCCGCCTTGCTGTTGCCGGCCCCGCCGTCCTCCTCCTCGCTGCTTGAGACCGCCATGTTCTTTTGGTTGTTGTTTGTTGCTGCTGTTTATTTTCGCCAAGTGCCAGGATGACGTGTACAACTACGACCGAGACCGAGACCGGCAAGACCCGTGTACGACTACACCCGGTGTTGCGTCAAGTACATCTACGAAAGACCCGAACAACTACGGAAACATGAACAACTACCGTCTCGGAGACGCACCAAGTACCACTACCGTCGCCGTGTACCACTGCTTCCCTCTACGAACGAGTACCTCTACGGAACGCTACTTCCTCTACGAATCGCGAGAACGTCTACTTCCCTCTACGGAACGAGTACCCCTACCGATGGCCGTGAACGACTACTTCCTCTACTTCCACTACGTCCCTCGACGACTCGAACCGCCCCGAAACGAATGTTCCGAAGGTATAACCCGAGACGATGACCCGTGTGATGCTTGTGTGGTATGAAATGTGTCCCTTGTTGAACCGTGCCCGTTTCATCTTTTGTCGTGTTCCTCGGTTGCCTCGTCGCCGACTCGTGGGAACCCGGCAACGGGATCACCCCACCTTTCTTCTTGTTTCGCTCTCCGTCATCTTTTGCACCGGACTCTCAACGAGTTACCGGTACCGAGATGTTGCGTTGCATCATTTTCGGATCGTTTCCGTGGCCCCCTTTTTCTTCCACCACGGTGACAAATACTTCATATCTCTCTTGTCAACTTTTAATAATAATAGCATAAACTTAATCATGACATCCGCGTCATGATAACAACATGAGAATGTTTAATTGTTGTTTGCTTATAATTACTAAACATGCTCATGGGGATTTTCCGGAATTTGTTGTTGTTATTTCCGGCCTCATTTAAAATGTCTAAATAGTGTAGTTTTATTATGCTTCACCTCTTGCTATGTTAACAAACTTTTAACCTTGTCTGGTAATAAACGGGAGTCAATTAAATAATTAAAATGTGGTGTTTCGTCAATATGCAACTCGTTGCATATTGAGCTCCATTTAACTTGTAGTGTTGTTTGTGCACTTTGCCATGCCATGCATATGTAAACCGGACATGCATCATGCTTGCTTGTGCATCATGACTTGTTTATGTTTATGTTTATGTGTTTACCGTGTTGTTTTCTTCTTTCCGGTTGCTTCTCTTGTTAGCTTCGGTTTCGTTCCGGAGTTGTGAGGCTTCTTCTTCGTCTTCTTCATGGATCTTGTTCTTCTCCCTTGCGGAATCCCAGGCAAGATGATCATACCCTTGGATACGTTTACTACCATTGCCATGCTTAGTTGTCTCGATGCTATCGTTACATGTCGCGCTACCCATCTTTTTGTCACCCCTCTCCTTGTTGCCATGAAACCTCTAACCTTTGACACCTTCCTAGCAAAACCACTGTTTGGCAATGTTACTCGCTTGCTCAGCCCCTCTTATAGCGTTGTTAGTTGCAGGTGAAGATGAATATCGTTCCAGGTGGGAACTTGTTGTTGGAATATCACAATATCTATAATTATTATTAACACACCTATATACTAGGCATGGGTGGAAGGCTTGTCCTTTTGCTCGGTGTTTTATTCCACTCATGCCACCTTAGGCGCCGATAAACCGGCATTATGTTCCTTGATTTTGCGTTCCTCACACGATGGGTGGATGGGGACCCCTTGACAGTTCGACTTTGAATAAAACTCCTCCAGCAAGGCCCATCATTGGTTTTAATTTGCTCATAATAAAAACTTAATTAATTAATTAAATTGCATAGGGAGTTAGCGCTACCCGAGGATTTTTCTACATAGCAGGGGGCCAGTGCTGATGGTGTTGGTCCCAAACGGGGAGCCTGCGGGGCCACCACGGGGAAACTCGAGGTTTGGCTCCCGTAGCTTCACCCATCCGGTCGTGGCCTGAGACGAGATACGCGCGACTACTATCAGGGTGTCGACACACCGGGAGGTCTTGCTGGACTTGTTTTACCATTGTCGAAATGTCTTGTGCTACCGGGATGCCGAGCCTGATCGAATTTCCCTAAGATAAGGGGTGATGATATTATATTTATCACTTCAGCTAATCGTGAGAGCTTGTGATGGGCTAAGTTGGAACACCCCTGCAGGGTTATGATCTTTCGAAAGCCGTGCCCGCGATTATGTGGCAGATTGGAATTTGTTAATGTCCGGTTGTAGAAAACTTGACAGAGGATCTGAAGTAAAACACACAACTGTGTGAGTAACCGTGACTGTCTCTTTTCACTTTGAGAAGAGAACACGGTGGGGTTATGTTTGACTCATATGTAGTTAGGATCTTTAGCGATCACTTTTGCGACCGTTTGCGTAGATGCTCATCTTATTCTTGTACTCGTAAGTTAGCCACCATATTATGCTTAGCCGCTGCTACAACCTCACCACTTTACCTCTTCCTACCCACAAAGCTTTGCTAGTTTTGATACCCATGGTTATGGGATTGCTGAGTCCTCGTGGCTCACAGATACTACAACACCAGATGCAGGTTCAGCCAAGAATGATGCAGGAGCTGGTTCAAGTACTTCACTGGGAGCTTGATGAAGAGTTTGGCCGTATGCTTGTGACGTTTCGACGATCAGTAGTGGTTTCTACTAGGATTCGATCCTGACCTGTGGCCTTATGTTGTTTTGGTATCTATCTTTTGGATCTTTGCCCGTAGTCGGGTTGTGATGTTTTGAATGATGTATTGCTTATGTAATATATTGTGTGAAGTGGCGAGTGTAAGCCAACTACCTTCTTTTTGCAATTTAATCCCTCTTTTACATGAGTCGTGCAAAGATACCAAACTTGAGATCATTCTAGGATGGGCTTATACCTTTAAGTCGTGCCTCGACACGTAGGAGGTATAGTCCCATCCTGGGCATTACAAGTTGGTATTCAGAGCCTTCTCCGACCTAGGAGCCCCCACTGATTGATCGAATCGTTGACGGTTGAGTCTAGACACACACTTGAAAATGTTTTGAGTCCTATATATATATCGGAGAATAGGATTTCTTTTGCTCCTCATCTCTTTTCACTCTGGTGAGGACTCCTGACGATTACTCTTGCCTCTTCTACTTTCAAAAATTGCACCAATTTTTTTAGGATCTCGCGAGTATTGTTTGGATTGTTTCGATGTCTTTGTGACGAGAACATTGTTCTCGATGCCTCCTGTCATTAGGGGTTGTGGCAGTGTCCCGGGGAGTTGAGCTCCGAGGTGTTGTTGTCACAAATCCATCGCGGCAGTACTAGAATACTTAAGACGGCCGGCATCGAAAACTCTCCTATGCGGTTAGTGGCAAGATAACCCCGACATCACCCAGTACTGGGGAGGTAGTTTGGGAGTATTGCCATAGCTTGTATAGTAGATGCGTTTCGAAGGTCCGAGGTAAACGGTTTCCGAAGATAACTGGTTATGTGTTGAACGAGGGATACAGCTGGATGTAGGATTAGAGTTGAGTGCGCGGTGCTTCCCCTGTATCCCCAACACCTGATTGCATAACTGGAAACTTTCGGAAATTCATAGGTGGGTTCATCCAGTAGTTCTAGGTATTCTTCCAACAGATGCATGATATGAAGTTCGGGGTTCTACATTGAGTGAAGTGGTTTTATGGGCTTGTTCCGATCGGGAGTTGCATCTTAAAGGGTCCTTGGCTATGCTGATCCGGGGATTGCAAAACCCTTTTGTAACACGTTCCATGAGGTTTCAGCACGAATATGTGGAATGAAGCTTCTATCTTGTGTTTGTTCCATCTGATCCCTGTTGTTTTATTTACTTTTGTTCTCCAAGTGGCTTCTCGACAAGTTGATGTACCTGCGGAATTCATTCGTTCAATTCTCTGTTCGGATAGATATGTTGCAACATAATCTTCTTCATAAACATATCTACCCTTTGTTTTTGTTTTGATTCTGGTATTCGAGTTGCTTCGATGTCAAATGTTGATTCCATACCTTTCCTAATCGGTGTTCTCATATTTCTATGGGAGTGCTAGTCCTTCTTAATCATCAAGATCTTCATGTTAATCCTTTTCAACCGGTGTGCCTTCTTTTCAAGTTATTCCGTACAGACGCCGTTGAGAAATCTGACGATTTGTCTGTTTCATTCATGCCAAGTTGTCTTTGTTTTTCCCAGCCTCCCACCCTTCTTCTTCTTGGAGTCAGAAATTCTCAAATGAAATATCCACTTTATTCATGTGATATTTCTTCATTCTTTTCCTTCAATGTTCTTATCCGGTGATTTATCGTGAAGATGCTCAAGAGCTTCAAGTTCATCATTCTTTTGTTCTCAAATTCTGCCGGTGGATGTAATTCAAGATTTCGGTGTTGATCTTATCCTTTTCCTCATTTCACAATGTTTTCTTATTCCGGTGCACCAATTAATCATTATCCTCTTGCTATTCATATCCGGAGTGTTGAAGATATCTTAGAAGATTCATAATTCCATTCTTAATCCGTTCAAATTATTTTTGAGGATTGTCATCTTATTCAAGCCATTTAATTCAACCGGTGCAATATCTCTGAAGCAATCTTTTTCAACGGTGATTTCTTTAGTGGGCCCTAACCCGCAGGTCTTTTCCTAGGATCTTACCTGACTCTTCTATTTTTCCGGAGTTATACATAAATTCTCTTTCAAAGTGTGACGTAAGAATGATTTCCATCAGTCACATACCTTCTCCAAAATCGCTTTCAAATTCTTTTTCATCATTGGTTCAACATTTGTAATTCTTCATTCCGGAGTGCTCAGCAATTCTTATGGCATTTCTCGTCTTCATTCTCAACATTTGAAGACCGGAGAAGTGTTTCTCTTAAATCTTGGCCCGTTCTCTTGAAGATTCGTGGTTCTAGCTTCTTGCCATCCTCATTATTGTTTCAATTATGAGGAATTCTTTTTATACCCGTCCGAAGCATTTCATGAATTCTTTTCTTTGTGATCCTCCGAAGGCCATCATTTCAGAATATTTCTTCGTTATCAGTTTTCAACTTCGTCCTCCAACTATTCTTCATTGATGCCTCTTCGTTCGTCTCCTTATTATTACGGTGGTTCTTTCAAGTTTTTCCTTCCGTTGTTATTGTTTAATTCATTTGTTCTTTCACAATCCTACCGATGCTTCGTTGAAGATTTACCCAAGCTTGTGCGAGATCTCTCTTAATCCTTTCCAACGAGAATAAGTAGTATGCCAAATCCTTGGTTGTCATCAATTTAAATTGGTGAAGGAGATGCATGAAATAATTCTTATTCTTATTCCTTCAAGGTGATTTAATTCTTTTGTCTGGAGCTTGTTCATCATATCATATTCTCGGTTCTAAGTTGTTCATCTTGTTTTCCAGAGCTCCAAGTTATTTCAATTATATCATTTCAAACCTCAATCTAATTCATCGCAGGCCTTGAACCGTATTCTTTTCATCTTTCACTTCTCATGCTTTCTTTACCGGAGTTCTTCATGGTGGTTCATCAAGATTTAATTCATCCTCGAAGTCTTCATCAACATTCCTGTCGGAGCTCAAGCATTCTTCATCATGCTTCCAATTGCAATCCTTTCTACCTTATCTTTTCAGATGGTGGTATGTCATTCTTGACAATTCCTTCATGTTCTATGATTCACTAGTTGTCAGGAATGAAATATTTAAATCCATCATTTTTCTTTGTTCAAGAGATCTTTTCAACCTTTCAGTTTATTCATTGGAGTTATTTTGGGTAGTATTTCACCTAAAAGCTTTCCCTGAGAATTGTTGCTATTATGGTGCTTATGAATGACCCAAGTTCTTCATTTATCATTCCGGTGAATTAAGTTTTTCATATTCTTGTTGATCTCAATCCAATCGAACGTTTCGTTAGTGGCTGGTTGTCACCTCATAATTTTGAGATGTTTTTCATAAGCCCACATCAAGCTTATTCTTTTCATTGTTGAATTCCAACAACTCTGTTCAACCCTTCTCCGTAAGGAGGATTTTCTAATTCATTCGTGGGAGAAGTTGTCATTTTCTTCTCCATTCATTTCTTTCGTTGATTTTTATGCTATTCTTCCATTCCGGAGGCATTGTGATGTTGCTCTCTCCAAACCATCATATCGTTTTATCGAGACCATGTTCTTTCCCTTGCTTATCGTTTAACCGGAGTGTGGTATTCTCCATTCAAGTTCCGTCATCTTATCTAGTTTTGCCTCACTTTTCAACCGGAGTGCTGTCTGATTCCTTCTTACCCTTGTGCAATTTTTTTAATTGTTTCAGAGGCTATATGTTGTTGATTTCTTCAAGTATCATTCCATCTCCTCAAGTTCATGTTCAATTCCTTTCATTTTCAGACGGAGTGCTGTCCAAATTCTGTCATTCTTATTCCTTGGCTATACCATTGCAGTTTCGTATTCTTTTGGTTCCTAAGCTCTTGTTTCATGTCTTTCAACCTACAAGGTTCTTGTAATGTTCCTTGTTCCTCCTTTTACCGGGGTGCTCTTAACTTCGTTCATCTCTGTTGTATTCTTCTTTCAATTTGTTCAACCTCTCAAGGTTCGTGGTTTCACTCGTCTGCCAAAGAAGCAACTTTGTTTTACCTCTTCCTCTTCCGTTTTTACCCGGTGCTATCTCTAGGATCTTGGGTCGAGATCCTCTGTTAGTGTGGGAGAGTTGTGACGCCCGAAGACCGACGTCCCAGAAGATTCCAGAAGATTCCAGATGTTCCGGGTTCTCTCTTGTGTATCGGTTGTGCTTGCTTTATTTATTTTGCATTGCATCATGTCATCATGCCATCATGTCATTTTCTTTTGCATCTCACTTAAATAAATTGTGTGGACCTTCGGTCCATTTAAATCGAGGGAAGGATGACTTCTCTTTATAACATATCCTCCAAATATTTATGGAGCTATATTAATAAATATTCCATTTGTTTGAAATTAACCGCAACACACTTGCATATTTTTCCCATGCCTCTTAATTCAAGTTTCACCGTCAAACCTCCCTCTATTTCTTTTTCCGTTGTATCGAGACTCCTCCTAAAGTCTAGACTCCTTTCAAACTTCTTAAGGCAAGCTAATTATTTTAGTTCGCACTTCCCTATTTTTGTTGGCTTGGTAATATTTCTTAAAGCCTTACAAAAATGTTCCATCCTTTATTTTCTGTTCTGGCCTCTTTTCTTAATTATTTTTGCACTTTCTCTAATTATTTCTGTTAAAGAAATAAAATAAGAAGGAGCCCAGCAGCCAGGCCTCCCAGCCCAGCAGTCTCCCTCTCCTCCTAGGCCATTTCTCCCAGCGGGCCAGTCCTCTAGGCCCATCTGGCCCAACACCTCCCCTAACCCTAGGCCGACCCAGGCTCCCTCGCTCCTCCTCTCATCCCGCACCCCGCCGGCAGCCACTCGATCCCATCGACGTCCCGATCCCCTTCGCTCTTCCCTCCCTCGAGCACACCATCCCCGCATCGATCTCTTCTCCAGCTCGACCGCACCCCTCCTCTCCCGACGCCAAGTCCCAGCGGCCAGGAGCCGCAGAACTTCCATCGCCCAGGCCCCGAGCGCCCCCGATTCGAGCCGGCCGTCCCCAGCATCGAGTGCCTTCGTCTCCAGCAAGGCCCCTGCCTCCGCATCCCTTCGCGTGGACGCCGCCCTCCCGTCGCTCGTCCAGGGCGCCGGCTCGCCCCTGCTGCCTCCAGGCCGCAGCGTCCTCCGGCCTCCCCGTCGCTTTTCCCTGTGCGCCCGGCCGTCCCCTCGCGCGCCCGAGCAAAGGCCCCGTCCTCAAGCGGAGCCGCCCCTGCCATGGCGTCCAGCCGCTGCTTCCGCGGGCCGGCCAGGACCCGCCTCCTCCTCCATCAACCAGCGCCATGGCGCTCGTTTCGTTGCTCCGCCATGACCAGGGCCCCGACGCGCCTCGGCCCCTGTCTCCTCGCCCCCGCGAGCATCTCGCGTCGCCAGGTGCTCCATCTCCACGCCAGGAGCCCAGCACCGAGCCATGGTCGCCGTCCGTCACTCTCCAGCCAGTGGCCTCGAGCGCCGTCGTCGCCCGATTCTGAGGTATCGAAGAAGGTGAGAGTGTCTAGAGGGGGGGTGATTAGACTACTCGACAAGATAGAAATTCTGTCTTTTATCAAGAACAGTTTTTGGCAGATTTTGCATAACACACAAGTCAAGTAGCACACTACACATGCAATTCTAGAGTATGGGCAGCGGAAAGTAAATTGCACAAGTAGTAAAGAGAAGTGGAGAAGATCAAACGCAATTTGGAGACGCAATGATTTTTCCCGCGGTTCCGATAGGTGGTGCTATCGTACATCCACGTTGATGGAGACTTCAACCCACGGAGGGTAACGGCTGCGCGAGCCCACGGAGGGCTCCACCCACGAAGGGTCCACGAAGAAGCAACCTTGTCTATTCCATCATGGCCTACGCCCACGGAGGGCTAGCCTTACTCGGGGTAGATCTTCACGAAGTAGGCGATCTCCTTGCCCTTACAAACTTCTTGGTTCAACTCCACATCTCGATGACGGAGGCTCCCAAGCGACACCTAACCAATCTAGGAGGCACCACCCTCCAAAAGGTAATAGATGTTGTAGATGATGATGAACTCCTTGCTCTTGTGCTTCAAATGATAATCTCCCCAACACTCAACTCTCCTCACTGATTTGGCTGTGGTGGAAGAAAGGATTGAGTGGAAAGCAACTTGGGAAGGTTAGAAATCAAGTTTCATATGGTGGGAGTGGAGCAACTTGATCTCAACACAAGGGTAGGTAGCTCTCTTCTCAGAAAGTGTAAGGTAGGAGTGGTAGTTCTTTCTGATGGCTCTCTCCACGAATGAAGAGGGGGTGGAGGGGTATATATAGCCTCCACACAAAAATCCAACCGTTACACACATAATTGAGCAATCTCGGTGAGACCGAAGTGGACAACTCGGTCAGGCCGAAAGTTCAAATATAGTGAACGTTGGGGTTTTCTGTGGGACCGAAAATACCATCTCGGTTAGTCCGATTTGAGCAAAGACAGGAACTTGCCAGTTTCGGTGAGACCGAAAATGCAATCTCGGTTAGACCGATTTGAGCCAAGACAGGAGCTTGCCAATTTCGGTGAGACCAAAAATGCCATCTCGGTTAGTCCGATATGAGGACAGAAGGTTACAGAAGCTTGGCAGTCCATGTTTCAGTGAAACCGATCTCAAACTCGGAATGACCGATTTTTCTAGGGTTTGGCTTATGGCTGAGGTGGTTCATCTCGGTGGGACTGAGTTTGGAAAATCGGTTGGTCCGAGATTACTTATGAGTGTGTATTGTAGTGAAAGTTGCTGATAGTTGAAGGAGATATATCACTAAGCACTTGAGCAACCAGATCATCAACACAACCTCATCCCCTTTTAATAGTATTGGCTTTTCCTATGGACTCAATGTGATCTTGGATCACTAAACCAAAAATGGAGTCTTGAGCTTTTGCCAATGCTTGCCTTAGCATTTTGAGGGGTCCACTTCTTCAGTCCTTTTGCCATAGCCAATGTGATTGAATTTCCTGAAACATACTTGATAAAAGCATTAGTCCAACCACAAAGTATGTTGTCATTAATTACCAAAACCACCCAGGGAGCAAATGTGCTTTCAATCTCCCCCTTTTTGGTAATTGATGGCAACACACTAAAATCACTCTAAACAAGACATCAAAGCTTATTGAAAGAAAGACAGAATTATCACGAAAGCTTTGACAAGCATGTAGTACACAGGCTCCCCCTACAAGTGTGCAAGATTTTCATAAATTATGGTTTTGGACTACCACAAGCACACAAGAGAGATAGGCAAGATGTGCTACATGCAGCTTGGCTATATGCATCAGAGCAGATGAAAAGAAGTGAGTGATAATGCATATGTGCATGGTGATTTCTTGCAAACAAGTATTCACAAGCAAGTCACCATCATGCACATTCTGCAAGGTGCATATACTTACCTTGAGGTTCCTTGGCATTGTACTTGAAGGGATAAAACTTGGGAAAACAAGGTTAGATAACACAAGAGTATTCCTTCAACCAACTGCAAGAACATCAAGAGTACCAAGCCAGGGATGACATGTATAAGGGGTGTCTCATATTGAGCACAAGCTTGAATCAGCAAACATGTCTCCGAAACTTCAAAGATTTTCAATGAATTCTGAGAGATTTTGCTTTCCATAAGATATCAATTGTGAAGATTCCTCTCCCTTTGAGTTCTCTTAGAACAAGGGGTGTGATGGAAAAAGCAAAATCAAAAGAATGATGCCAAAAGAGAATGATGTCCAATGTAAGACACGGCAAAGCTTTGATGTGATTCTCTCCCCCTTAAGATAAGATTGCTTTTCTTCTCCCCCTAAGTCTTTTCTTCTCCCCCTACTCCCCCTACTCCCCCTAAGTCTTCTCCCCCTTTGACATGAAGTGCCGAAAAGGAGCAAACTAGGAAGGTTAGGAAAGATGGAAAGAAAGAGGTGGGATCCTTAAGAATCACAACAGGGAAAGTAAGAACATGCATAGAGAATCATTTGAGTGGAGCTGCAGAAATTGATATCCTGGAAGATAAATTGGTGACACCGAATTGAGTTAGGGTAGATCCTTTTCGGTTAGACCGAAATAAATAAATCGGTGACGCCGAGTTTAATTCCAAGGAAATACAGAAATAATTCTGCTCACTTTGCGAGGAATGTTTCAAAGGATTTGCAATGAATTTGTGAAAGATTTTCGGGGAATTGATCAGAGTCAGAAGGATATTCAAAGACAGAAGGATAGAAATGAAAAAGATTCCTAGATGAAGTTTTTTTTTAAAGAAAACTCAATGAGAGAGCATAAGAGAAAATAGAAAGACTCCAAAACATATGTACTTCATCTAGATAAAGGTCGGCGACAATGTCACCTATGTTTGAGTATATTGACTTAGGAGTCAAATGAGGACATTTGATCATAGGTCATACTCATCATTTAAGCTCAAAAATGGGGTTGCCATTTTTCGATTAAGCATTTGATGTGATCACATCTTATGAAGCTGCTTGTACTCATGACTTTGAGCAAAGCTCCTTAAAGATGTGAACAACATACCTTGGGCTTGTTGTTGCTTTGCTCATGTAGGTGAACTTGATGTAGGTGCTCATTGAATGTGAAGTTGGAGCGCCATTTCCACTTGTGTAGTTCATCTTCCTACATGGGTTAGGCAAGCAAGGAAATACTCAAGGATATCCAAGATGACAAGAGTGAAATACTAGATGTATAAGATGTCAAAAAGGATATGTGGAATTTTGTTCCTTGAACTCAACATCCCAAAGGGCTAGATACTTGGTCAATGACAAGATTACTCATGATTTGAGTGTGTGGTAATCTTGTGGAATGTAGATCATCCAAGTACCTGCAAGGAGTTAGATGCAATACAAGGAGGCAAATGTGTCCAAGACATATGATCACCATCATAAGAGAAATATCAAGGATTAGTCAAGAGGGCTCATGCCTTGCATGCATCAATGGAGTTCTCACTCCAAGTTTGAAGCATCAATGATGTTCAACTCACTCCTTAAGCGACAAAACACTTTCTCATCAAGAGGTTTTGTAAAGATATCAGCAAGTTGTTTGTCAGTACGAACATGCTTAAGATTAATGTCACCCTTGGCAATATGATCACGAATAAAATGGTGACGAACTTCAATATGCTTTGTTCGAGAGTGTTGCACTGGATTGTGTCCAATCTTAATCGCACTCTCATTGTCACAAAGCAAGGGAACTTGTCTCACATGTATCCCATAATCCTTAAGCATTTGTGTCATCCATAGCAATTGAGCACAACACGAACCAGCAGCAATATATTCCGCTTCGGCAGTGGATAAAGATACCGAATTTTGTTTCTTGGAGGACCAAGATACAAGGGATCGACCAAGGAATTGACATGTACCCGAAGTTGACTTTCTATCAACCTTGTCACTGGCATAGTCCGAGTCGGAATAGCCAACAAGGTCGAAAGAGGCCCTCTTAGGATACCAAATGCCAAAGTTTGGTGTGTGTATCAAATATCTCACTATCCTTTTAACAGCTTTAAGATGACATTCTTTAGGGGCTGCTTGATATCGCGCACACATGCATACACTCAACATTTATGTCAGGACGAGAAGCACAAAGATATAGTAGAGAACCAATCATAGATCGGTAAACCCTTTGATCAACGGGTTCTCCATCTTTTGTCAAGTCATTATGTCCACTTGTAGGCATGGGGGTACTCATACCTTTGCTTTCTTGCATGTTGAACTTCTTGAATAGATCCTTGGTGTACTTTGTTTGTGAGACAAAGGTACCCTCCTTAGATTGCTTGATTTGCAACCCAAGGAAGAATTTGAGTTCACTCATCATGGACATCTCATACTTCTCCGACATGAGCTGTCCAAACTTCTTGCTAAAATGGGGGTTAGTTGAACCAAAGATAATATCATCAACATATATTTGGCACACAAATAGTTCACCATTAACCCTTTTCGTGAATAGCGTTGAGTCTATCTTTCCAATCTCAAAGCCTTTTTCAAGAAGAAAACAAGTCAAGCATTTGTACCAAGCTCTAGGAGCTTGTTTAAGACCATAAAGAGCTTTATGCAACTTGTAAACATGATTAGGCTTTTTGGGATTCACAAATCCGGGAGGTTGTTTCACAAATACTTCCTCCTCAATTTCACCATTTAGGAAAGCACTTTTGATATCCATTTGATAGAGAGTAATATCATGGTGATTGGCATAAGCAAGAAGAATGCGAATGGACTCAAGTCTAGCAACGGGGGCATAGGTCTCACCATAGTCCATACCTTCGACTTGTGTGTAACCTTGAGCTACGAGACGAGCCTTGTTGCGGATGACTTGTCCATCTTCATCTTGCTTGTTCCGAAACACCCATTTGGTTCCAATGATGTTTTGATCATCCTTGGGCTTCTCTACCAAGGTCCATACCTTGTTCCTCTCGAAGTTGTGTAGTTCTTCGTGCATAGCGTTCACCCAATCCGGGTCTTCAAGTGCTTCTTCTACCTTCATAGGTTCAACACTAGAGATAAATGAGTAATGCTCACAAAAGTTAGCTAAGCGAGTTTTAGAGCGAGTAATTCTCCCGGAGTTGATGTCGTTCATCATTTGTTCCACGGGATGATTTTTCTTGTCTCTTGCTCGGACTCGGGATAGCTTTTGTTGCGGTTGTGGCTGAGCTTCCTCATCATCTTCATCTTCCACTTCTTCTTCTTCATTGTTGTTGGTGTTGTCTTGAGGTGGTGGAGAAGGAGGTTGTGGTGGATCTTCTTGTTGCACTTCCTCATCTTGGTGAGTTCCACTTGTGGAGGCCTCCATGTTGCCTTGAGGTTCATCTCGTCGTGAGGTAGGGGGCTCCACATATGTAGATGAGGTACTCTCCTTCACTTCCATGGGACGGATCTTTCCAATAGATAAATCTTGGATAGCTTCCGATGGGTCCTTGTCTCCTACATCAATAGGCATTTGCTCTACTTGCGAGCCGTTAGATTCATCAAACTTCACGTCTACCGTCTCTTCAACCTTTCGGGTGAAATTATTGTAGACACGGTAGGTGTGGGAGTTTGATCCATAACCAAGAAGAAAGCCTTCATGAGATTTAGGAGCAAATTTAGACCGCGATGCTTATCAAGGATATAGCATTTTGAACCAAAGACACGAAAGTATCCCACTTGGGGTTTGTTACCGGTGAGGAGCTCGTATGATGTCTTGCCGAGGAGCTTATGAAGATAAAGCCTGTTGATAGCATGACAAGCTGTCTCGACCGCTTCTCCCCAAAAATGCTTCGGTGTCTTGTATTCATCAAGCATCGTTCTCGCCATCTCTATGAGCGTTCGGTTCTTCCTCTCAACAACTCCATTTTGTTGAGGAGTGTACGTAGCCGAGAACTCATGTAGAATTCCTTCCTCATCAAGAAAAGAGTCTACATTGGCGTTCTTGAACTCCGTTCCATTGTCACTCCGAACTTTCTTGATCTTCACTTCAAATTGATTTTGGGCCTTTTTGGCAAAGGTTTTGAAGATTCTCTGAACCTGCGATTTGTCATCAAGGAAAAATACCCACGTAAATCTGGAATAATCATCAACTATAACTAGACCAAAGGAGTTACCACCAAGGCTTTTGTAAGCATTGGGACCGAAGAGATCCATATGAAAAAGCTCAAGCGGTCTCCTTGTGGTCATGATGTTTTTCACGGGATGACTTCCACCTACTTGTTTTCCTGCTTGACAAGCACTACAAAGTCTATCTTTGTCAAAGAGAACATCTTTAACACCAAGAATATGATCACCTTTGATCAGCTTGTCTAGATTACGCATACCAACATGTCCAAGCCTTCTATGCCATAACCAACCTTTAGAGGATTTAGTAATGAAACAAGCTCTAGGTTGGGCTTTCTTAGTGAAATCAACAATATATAGATCACCTCTACGGATACCGGTAAATGCCATGTTTTGATTGTCACGACGAAAGACTTGGCAATCTACTTTGGTGAATAGCACATTGAATCCAAAGTCAGCTAATCTAGACACGGAAAGTAAATTGTATCCAAGAGATTCTACAAGCATGACATTTTGAATAGAGCTATCATGAGATATGGCCACCTTACCAAGGCCAAGTACCTTACCCTTGGAGTTGTCTCCAAAAGTCACATACTTGCGTGGACCATCGTTCTTTGCAAGCTCTCGAAACATATCTTTGTCTCCGGTCATGTGGTCGGTGCATCCGCTATCAAGAATCCACTCTTTTCCGCCGGACATGTAGTCTCTCAGATTTGCCATAAGATTGAGACTCTTCATGACCTCGTTTAGCTCGGTGTCCGAATCGGAGTAATCATCATCATGCTCATGCTCATCATCATATTGACCCATAGATTGTTCATCATCAACACCTAGGTCAATTTGATAAGTACTTGCATTAGTTTTGTCAATGTGACAATAATCTTCGGAATGCAATGCAAGAGCATTTCTAATTAAAACATTGATAAGTCCAGGATCACCCTTCTTTTTCATAAGATCACGAAGCTCAAAGAAGCATTTATCAAAGTTGGGATCATTGGGGTGCATCTTATCAAATTCAACAGTCTTGTATAGAATTTTATCAAGACTTCTCAAAGAGTAGTCCGGATAAAGTTCTTCCAAGAACTTCCACATAGCATAGGCACACTCAAAGTTTGTAACGAGCTTAAGCAAGTCATCGGGTAACCCTCTAATGATAAGATTTACAGTCCTAAGGTTACGAAGCAAATCAAGCTCTTCATCCATGGTAGGGTGCAAGGGGTCAAAAGGAGGCACATAGGGGGTCTCAACATATTTGCACAAATTGTACTTCTTAAAGATAATAAGCATTTCAGACCTCCATGAGTTATATGACTCTCCATTAAGGATAGGCACTCTATGGCTAACACTCCCAAACGTAGACACGTCCATCTTCCTCCAATGGTGTGTAAACCAAAGCAATGGAGACCAAAGCTCTGATACCAATTGAGGGATCGAAGAAGGTGAGAGTGTCTAGAGGGGGGGGGGTGATTAGACTACTCGACAAGATAGAAATTCTGTCTTTTATCAAGAACAGTTTTTGGCAGATTTTGCATAACACACAAGTCAAGTAGCACACTACACATGCAATTCTAGAGTATGGGCAGCGGAAAGTAAATTGCACAAGTAGTAAAGAGAAGTGGAGAAGATCAAACGCAATTTGGAGACGCAATGATTTTTCCTGTGGTTCCGATAGGTGGTGCTATCGTACATCCACGTTGATGGAGACTTCAACCCACGGAGGGTAACGGCTGCGCGAGTCCACGGAGGGCTCCACCCACGAAGGGTCCACGAAGAAGCAACCTTGTCTATTCCATCATGGCCTACGCCCACGGAGGGCTAGCCTTACTCGGGGTAGATCTTCACGAAGTAGGCGATCTCCTTGCCCTTACAAACTTCTTGGTTCAACTCCACATCTCGATGACGGAGGCTCCCAAGCGACACCTAACCAATCTAGGAGGCACCACCCTCCAAAAGGTAATAGATGTTGTAGATGATGATGAACTCCTTGCTCTTGTGCTTCAAATGATAATCTCCCCAACACTCAACTCTCCTCACTGATTTGGCTGTGGTGGAAGAAAGGATTGAGTGGAAAGCAACTTGGAAAGGTTAGAAATCAAGTTTCATATGGTGGGAGTGGAGCAACTTGATCTCAACACAAGGGTAGGTAGTTCTCTTCTCAGAAAGTGTAAGGTAGGAGTGGTAGTTCTTTCTGATGGCTCTCTCCATGAATGAAGAGGGGGTGGAGGGGTATATATAGCCTCCACACAAAAATCCAACTGTTACACACATAATTGAGCAATCTTGGTGAGACCGAAGTGGACAACTCGGTCAGACCGAAAGTTCAAATATAGTGAACGTTGGGGTTTTCGGTGGGACCGAAAATACTATCTCGGTTAGTCTGATTTGAGCAAAGACAGGAACTTGCCAGTTTCGGTGAGACCGAAAATGCAATCTCGGTTAGACCGATTTGAGCCAAGACAAGAGCTTGCCAATTTCGGTGAGACCGAAAATGCCATCTCGGTTAGTCCGATATGAGGACAGAAGGTTACAGAAGCTTGGCAGTCCATGTTTCAGTGAAACCGATCTCAAACTCGGAATGACCGATTTTTCTAGGGTTTGGCTTATGGCTGAGGTGGTTCATCTCGGTGGGACTGAGTTTGGAAAATCGGTTGGTCCGAGATTACTTATGAGTGTGTATTGTAGTGAAAGTTGCTGATAGTTGAAGGAGATATATCACTAAGCACTTGAGCAACCAGATCATCAACACAACCTCATCCCCTTTTAATAGTATTGGCTTTTCCTATGGACTCAATGTGATCATGGATCACTAAACCAAAAATGGAGTCTTGAGCTTTTGCCAATGCTTGCCTTAGCATTTTGAGGGGTCCACTTCTTCAGTCCTTTTGCCATAGCCAATGTGATTGACTTTCCTGAAACATACTTGATAAAAGCATTAGTCCAACCACAAAGTATGTTGTCATTAATTACCAAAACCACCCAGGGAGCAAATGTGCTTTCAGATTCCCTGCGGGATCCAGCCGCCTTGCTGTTGCCGGCCCCGCCGTCCTCCTCCTCGCTGCTTGAGACCGCCATGTTCTTTTGGTTGTTGTTTGTTGCTGCTGTTTATTTTCGCCAAGTGCCAGGATGACGTGTACAACTACGACCGAGACCGAGACCGGAAAGACCCGTGTACGACTACACCCGGTGTTGCGTCAAGTACATCTACGAAAGACCCGAACAACTACGGAAACGTGAACAACTACCGTCTCGGAGACGCACCAAGTACCACTACCGTCGCCGTGTACCACTACTTCCCTCTACGAACGAGTACCTCTACGGAACGCTACTTCCTCTACGAATCGCGAGAACGTCTACTTCCCTCCACGGAACGAGTACCCCTACCGATGGCCGTGAACGACTACTTCCTCTACTTCCACTACGTCCCTCGACGACTCGAACCGCCCCGAAACGAATGTTCCGAAGGTATAACCCGAGACGATGACCCGTGTGATGCTTGTGTTGTATGAAATGTGTCCCTTGTTGCACCGTGCCCGTTTCATCTTTTGTCGTGTTCCTCGGTTGCCTCGTCGCTGACTCATGGGAACCCGACAACGGGATCACCCCACCTTTCTTCTTGTTTCGCTCTCCGTCATCTTTTGCACCGGACTCTCAACGAGTTACCGGTACCGAGATGTTGCGTTGCATCATTTTCGGATCGTTGCCGTGGCCCCCTTTTTCTTCCACCACGGTGACAAATACTTCATATCTCTCTTGTCAACTTTTAATAATAATTGCATAAACTTAATCATGACATCCGCATCATGATAACAACATGAGAATGTTTAATTGTTGTTTGCTTATAATTACTAAACATGCTCATGGGGATTTTCCGGAATTTGTTGTTGTTATTTCCGGCCTCATTTAAAATGTCTAAATAGTGTAGTTTTATTATGCTTCACCTCTTGCTATGTTAAAAAACTTTTAACCTTGTCTGGTAATAAACGGGAGTCAATTAAATAATTAAAATGTGGTGTTTCGTCAATATGCAACTCGTTGCATATTGAGCTCCATTTAACTTGTAGTGTTGTTTGTGCACTTTGCCATGCCATGCATATGTAAACCAGACATGCATCATGCTTGCTTGTGCATCATGACTTGTTTATGTTTATGTGTTTACCGTGTTGTTTTCTTCTTTCCGGTTGCTTCTCTTGTTAGCTTCGGTTTCGTTCCGGAGTTGTGAGGCTTCTTCTTCGTCTTCTTCATGGATCTTGTTCTTCTCCCTTGCGGAATCCCAGGCAAGATGATCATACCCTTGGATACCTTTACTACCATTGCCATGCTTAGTTGTCTCGATGCTATCGTTACATGTTGCGCTACCCATCTTTTTGTCAGCCCTCTCCTTGTTGCCATGAAACCTCTAACCTTTGACACCTTCCTAGCAAAACCACTGTTTGGCTATGTTACTCGCTTGCTCAACCCCTCTTATAGCGTTGTTAGTTGCAGGTGAAGATGAAGATCGTTCCAGGTGGGAACTTGTTGTTGGAATATCACAATATCTATAATTATTATTAACACACCTATATACTGGGCATGAGTGGAAGGCTTGGCCTTTTGCTCGGTGTTTTGTTCCACTCATGCCACCTTAGGCACCGATAAACCGGCATTATGTTCCTTGATTTTGCGTTCCTTACACGATGGGTGGATGGGGACCCCTTGACAGTTCGACTTTGAATAAAACTCCTCCAGCAAGGCCCAACATTGGTTTTAATTTGCTCATAATAACAACTTAATTAATTAATTAAATTGCATAGGGAGTTAGCGCTACCCGAGGATTTTTTTACATAGCAGGGGGGGCCAGTGCTGATGGTGTTGGTCCCAAACGGGGAGCCTGCGGGGCCACCACGGGGAAACTCGAGGTTTGGCTCCCGTAGCTTCACCCATCCGGTCGTGGCCTGAGACGAGATACGCGCGACTACTATCAGGGTGTCGACACACCGGGAGGTCTTGCTGGACTTGTTTTACCATTGTCGAAATGTCTTGTGCTACCGGGATGCCGAGCCTGATCGGATTTCCCTAAGATAAGGGGTGATGATATTATATTTATCACTTCAGCTAATCGTGAGAGCTTGTGATGGGCTAAGTTGGAACACCCCTGCAGGGTTATGATCTTTCGAAAGCCGTGCCCGCGGTTATGTGGCAGATTGGAATTTGTTAATGTCCGGTTTTAGAAAACTTGACAGAGGATCTGAAGTAAAACACACAACTGTGTGAGTAACCGTGACTGTCTCTTTTCACTTTGAGAAGAGAACACGGTGGGGTTATGTTTGACTCGTATGTAGTTAGGATCTTTAGCGATCACTTTTGCGACCGTTTGCGTAGATGCTCATCTTATTCTTGTACTCGTAAGTTAGCCACCATATTATGCTTAGCCGCTGCTGCAACCTCACCACTTTACCTCTTCCTACCCACAAGGCTTTGCTAGTTTTGATACCCATGGTTATGGGATTGCTGAGTCCTCGTGGCTCACAGATACTACAACACCAGATGCAGGTTCAGCCGAGAATGATGCAGGAGCTGGTTCAAGTACTTCACTGGGAGCTTGATGAAGAGTTTGGCCGTATGCTTGTGACGTTTCAACGATCAGTAGTGGTTTCTACTAGGATTCGATCCTGACCTGTGGCCTTATGTTGTTTTGGTATCTTTCTTTTGGATCTTTGCCCGTAGTCGGGTTGTGATGTTTTGAATGATGTTTTGCTTATGTAATGTATTGTGTGAAGTGGCGAGTGTAAGCCAACTATCTTCTTTTTGCAATTTAATCCCTCTTTTACATGAGTCGTGCAAAGATACCAAACTTGAGATCATTCTAGGATGGGCTTATACCTTTAAGTCGTGCCTCGACACGTAGGAGGTATAGTCCCATCCTGGGCATTACAATGTCATCATGTGCATTGCATTGCATTCGTGTTGTTACTTGCACCCGGTCATGCTCGTCTCTTCCCGTTGTCTGTTTCGAGTTCCGACACTCACACACGTGCCCATGGCACCTCCAAGTCCTTCTTTCGTTTGTGGCCGTGAAACATTCTCGGAATGAGGTGAGACTTGTCGTACGTTGTTGTTTTAGTACGGGTAGGCCGCCTGTCAAGTTTCATCGCGTTTGGAGGTCGTTTGATACTCCAACGGTTAACCTAGTGGGCTAAAACCTCCTCTTTCTTTCGGCACAAGACCTCCTCCACAACAGCCCACTAACCCAGCACAACCACTCCCATCCTCTCGGTCGTCGGATCGTGATCGTGTGGGCGAAAACCGCTCCCCATTTGGACACTCCTAGCTCCCAGAATCTATAAATATGCCTTCTTCCCCCGAAATCCGGATCCAAACCCTAATTTTCGTCCTTCCGCGCCACCAGACATGTCCGCCCGGACGCGCCCAGCCAATCAGAGCGCGCCATGTGTCATCCAGCCGCCGGCCAGCCTCCCACTGCGCCGCTCCGGGCCCGTGGGGCCCGACTCCGGCCTGCTCCACGCGGCTTCCGGGCCGAAGCCTCCACGCCGCCCGCCGTCTTCGTCCGCGGCTCCATCGCCGGCGCGCCCGCCGCCGCCGCCTCACGAGTCCGCCGCAGCGGCCTCCCCTCCGCCACCGGCGAGCTCGGGCCGCCGCTGCCCGGCCTCGCCTCGCCGTTCCCCGCCGCCATGCTCTCGCCGGCACGGCCCCAACCGCCGCCGCCTCGGGCGCGCGCCGCCGCCGCCGCCTCCTCCGCCCATCGGCCGGCTCCCTTTGCCGTCGGGCAAGCCGCGCCTCTCCGCCGGCCGATTCCGTCGCTGCTCCGGTGAGCCGCCGCCGATCCGGTGGATCTGGTCCTGTCGGGACCAGATCCACCACTCACCCGAAGAAAACGCGCCACCCCGTCCCGGGATCCCTCCGTCCCGGGTTAACTTTTTGGGAGGTATAAATCCCACCAAGTCCCAGATCTGCGTAAATTTGTTGCCTCCTTCACCATGTGATAACTTTGTGCTTGATGCTCCGTTTTGCGCGTATGATATGTCGAAATGTTCGTCTCGTCGTGCTCTACATGTTAGCATCGGTTTCATGCATGTTAGAGTTCATCTAGTTGACTTAATCTTCGTAGCAAGAGTGCATCGTGATGAAACTGTTTCAGCACTTGTTGTCTGTGTAAATTTGTTGGCATGTTCGTCGGCTAGTAACTTTGTGCATGTTGGTCCGAATGGAGTGAATGATATGTCCAGATCTTCGTTGTAAAGTGCTCTACATGATGGTTGCTGTAGCATTCATGTTAGGTGTCATATTGCCATGTATATCTCTGTTGCAAAAGTGCATTTGACTGATAAGTTTTTGCACTTGTTATGAGATTATGTTTTGTCTTGCTTGTGCATATTAATCCATGTGTCATATGAGCTAGGTGTCAACATGAGTTTTGCTCTTGGGAATGTGCTCTACATGTTAGATTCATTTTCATGCCATGATATGTCTTGAAATGAGTGCAACAAGCATGTTAATATGTCATCATGATGTTAAATTTCTGCTAAGTGTGAATCTCGTAATTTTTATGCCATGTATCCATGATGCCACCGTCTTTGTTCTGCATGCTTAGAGATGTCCAGTGGGTGTTCCTTGATGTATATGTTATTCTCTAGCTATCCATGCACTTGTCTGCCATGATGCCATGATGTAGCTTGTTCTTATGAGGCCCTCAAGTTGCTATAAAATATTTCTGACAGCATGCCCAGATTTTGCTAAGTCTGGATAAACGTTTACACTTTTCCCATGGTGTTTGTGACATGTTCTAGTATGTTGTAGAAGTAGCCATGTGGTTATTCTTGAAGAGCATGTTATGTATGTTATTGCCATGCCTTTTGCTGGCATGATGGCTAGCTGTAACTTGTTGTTTTCATGCTCTCAAGAGGTTATAAAAATGTATCTGTCGGCATGTTATCAACAAGTTCAGTTTTGCCACGAGTGTAGCTAGTGTTCTATGCATCCTATGAGCATGTTCTTGCTTTGGGTAGCTTCTCAAATATGTCTTCTTGCTGTTGGTTATCTTAATTTTCCATGCTATGCTTTGATTTGAGTTGCACAAGCTTGCAAACATGCCTATTCGTTGTATTTCTGCCATGCCTTGTAATTTTCACTAAGTCTGAGAATTCTGTAAATTTATTGCAACTTGCCATGCTTGTTTAATTGTGTTCCAGCAAGGTTTTGGGTGTGCTCTAAGTTCATGCTTGTTCAGTATCATGTCTATTTCACATCCATGCCCTTTGTCTCCATGTTTGGGTTCTGTAGCATAATTATTTCTTGCTCCAAAGATGTCATGTTGCTGTAAACTGTAGTTTCGCTTGAATATTGTTTTGCTTGTCATTTGCAAACCATGCATCCGTTTTCGGTGATCTTTATATCGATTTCAACCGAAATCTTCCCCTCTATCCAGTGGCTTGCTTGGTTTCCCAAGATGAGGCCACTTCCATCATCTTCTCCTTAGGCTCAAGAGCATCCTCAGGCATACGGACATCATACTTGCATCCCCTGACATGTATTGCATCCTCGATGCCTATTCCGGTTTGTCAGCCCTCCTATTATTGCCATGAAACACTCTAACCACCTACCTAGCAAACCGTTGTTTGGCTAAGTACGCATCGCTCAGCCCTCTTATAGCGTTGTTAGTTGCAGGTGAAGTTTTGAAGATGTTGCTCCATGATGAAGTTATTGTTGGGATAACACAATATATAAATACCTGTTAAAGTAATTCACCTATATATTGGTAATGGGTGGAAGGCTAAGCCTCTTGCTTGGTGTTTAGTTCCACTCATGCCACCCTAGGAACCGATAAACCGGTGTTATGTTCCTTGATTTTGCGTTCCTAACACGGTTGGGGTTTATGGGCCACCCTTGATAATTCGCTCTGTTTAAAGCTTTTCCAGCAAGGCCCAACATTGGTTTTACTTTTGCCTAATAACTAAAATTTGCATAGGAACTAGCTACCCCGTGGACTTAATTAACAACCTCCGGGCCAGTGCTCCTCATGAGTGTTGGTCCAACTGGGCGGACTGCAGGGCTGCCTCGGGGAAACCCGAGGTATCTGGTATTTTCCTGTAGGCCGTCCCATCTGATCGTGGCCTGAGATGAGATACACGCGGTTACTACCAGGGTGTCGGCACACCGGGAGGTCTAGCTGGATTAGTTTTACCTTTGTCGAAATATCTTGAGCACGGGATTCCGAGAATACTCGGGCCTTCCCACTTTGGAGTTGCGACTCCGCAGATCGTGAGCTTGTGATGGGCTAAGTTTGGACACCCCTGCATGGTTTTGATCTTTCGGAAGCCGTGCCTGCGGTTATGTGGTAGATGAGAATTTATTAATATCCGGTTGTAGATAACTTGACACCTTATTCATGAATACACTACCTGCGTTAGTAACCGTGATGGTCTCTTTCCGAAGGGCTTCGGGAAGTGAACACGGTGGGGTTATGATTGATCGTAAGTAGCTAGGCTCACTTCTTGATCAACTTGGCGATCGTTGGCACTTGTTCTCTTCTCGCTCTAAACACGTAAGCTAGTGCTAGTGCTTGCTGCAACCCATGTTTACAGCCTTTCCACACCTAAGGCTTTGGTAGTTCTGATACCCGGGAACGGGATTGCTCAGTCCTCTGTGGCTCACAGATTCAACACACACTAGATGTAGGTACCGTTGAGAACTATGCAGGAGATGGTGCAGAGCTGTACTGGGAGTAAGATGAAGAGTGTGGACGTTACTATGTGTCTTATCCCGACGATTAGTAGTGGTTCTTACTAGGAGGATCCGGGCTTCTGTTATTTATGGTATATTTTTGTTTGGATTTCGTCCATAGTCGGACTCTGATGTTATATGGATGATGTGTGCTATTGTATTCACTTGTGTGACGTGGCGAGTGTAAGCCAACTATAATTTTACTCTTTCATTCCTGAATTTTACATGAGTTGTGCAAAGATACCATACTTGAGATCATTCTAGTATGCGTCTATATCCTTAAGTCGTGCCTCGACACGTGGGGGACATAGCCGCATACTGGGCATTACATGTGCCTCGACACATACTTGATCCTCTTTCCTTTTGGGGTGGTGAGAAGAATTGATCTACTGGCGCAGTCGATGTTTCCTCTAAACTTGGATAGCCAATCCATGCCTATGATTACATCCAAACCCTGGGATTCGAAAATGATGAGGTCCGTGGGAAATACATGTCTCCCAATGGTCAATGGCACTTGATAGCATCCTCGGCTAGCCATGTACTCTGCTCCAGGGGAACTCACTAACATAGGCGTCTTAAGGGCTACGGTGGGCAAATGATACTTTTCCACAAAACCCCTTGATATGTATAAATGAGATGCACCAGTGTCAAAAAGAACAAGGGCGGTAAATGAGCTAACTAAAAACTTACCAACCACAGCGTCGGGCTGCTCATCAATCTCCTCCACATTGACGTGGTTCACATGTCCTCTGGTGAAAGGATTGGGCTTCTTCCTTGAACTTCCGTTGCCATTCCCATTCTTTCCTTCCAGACACTCTGTGGCATAATGTCCAGTCTTCCCGCACTTGAAACATGTAATGTGACTCGGATCTCTCTTTTCGGGCGTGGATGGTGTGGAACGGTTCTGATTGTTGTTTCCTCCATTCCCATTGCCATTCTTGGGGCCACTATGGTTGTGTGAACTTCCTCCATTGTGAGAATGGCCTCCAGTGGTGGGATGGTTATGTCCTCCCGAGTATGGGGAATAATGGGGCTTCTGCTGGGCTCCAAAGTTAAACTTCCCCGATCCATACTTCCTCTTGCGGGTCTCAATCTGCTGCTGCTTTCTTTCAATCATGATAGCCTTGTCTACCAACTCATGGTAGTTGTTGTAGGTGGCTACAATCAGCTGCATGCTCAACTCATCATTTAGTCCCTCCAGAAACTTCTCTACTTCGTGACATTAGTGGCTATATCATCTATCGAGTTAACTTACTGAATTCATCCACGTACTGCCCCACAGGACGGTTTCCTTGACGCATGTTGCGAAACTCACGCTTCTTCAGGTTCATGGCTCCAACTGAGACATGTGCAGTGTGAAAGGCTTGCTGAAACTGATCCCAAGTAACTGTAGCAAGTGGATAGGTGGCAGTGTAGTTCTCCCACCAAGCGGCTGCTGGTCCCTCAAGCTAATGTGCAACACAGCTCACTCATTCTACATCTATGCATCCTGCAGTTGCTAGCTCTCTTCCCATCTTGCAGAGCCAGTCATCTGCAACAATCGGCTCGGTGCTTCTAGAGAACACCGGCGGATTCAACCTTTAGAACTGGGTCAGGTTGGCATGGGGAGGTGGAGGTGGGTTGTTGTTGTTGTTGCCTTGGTTCTGAACAAGTAGTTGCATCAAAGTGTTATGCTGTTGTATCAACTGAGTGAGCTCAGGTGGGAACTCAAATCCAGACTTACGTCTCGGACGCATCTGAGGGGTTTAGAGGGGTGAGATTAGAATAGAATGAGGTCTAGGGGAAATCACTACCCATATGCACATCAGACAAACAATTTCATATCATATCACTCAATTCAATCAAGATCACACAAAAGATCCTAATACAAAGCTAGCGAACGATTTCTAACTACCTAGAAGAATACTAATGATTACAAGGTGGTCATCTAATAGCTATCATCGGAAGACTCCATGATATCTGCTCTAGCTTCGTCTTCATAATCGCTTTCATCATTGTCAGTGTCGTCTATCAGGATGTAGTTATCCATATGACTACATGTCTCTGGTTCTGGCTTCACCGTGTTTGTTCCAACCTTCTTATACAGTGCTTCCTTCTGCTCCAATAGTACGGCAATTTCATCTTCATATCCATCGCGTACTATCTTGAGTTCCTCTTCTAGCTCCACGTTTCGTGTCATCACCATCTTGGTCTTCAGCATGAGCATGCACATCTGGTTCTCATAGCGTCAAATGTGTTGGTCCATCTCCTCAATGAATGATGCAATGGATCCATCTTTCCTAGTGCGAAGCATCTCCCATTCCTCATCTCGACGTCCACAAATCTGGTAGATGGTGTCTTCGAGGTCCTTGTTGTAGACTTCACATATGCGTCCAAATGTGATGTGTGATGCCACACTCTTTCCCAAGCTCCAAGTAGGTGTGTAAAAGGCAAACTCAAGAGGTTCCATGACTGGTGGAATAGTCCTCCCAGGAACACTAACTTTGATTTTCTGATACGTCTCCAATGTATCTATAATTTTTTATTGTTCCATGCTATTATATATGATGTTTTGGATGTTTAATGGGCTTTATTATACACTTTTATATTATTTTTGGGACTAACCTATTAACCCAAAGGCCCAGTCCAGATTGTTGTTTTTTTGCCTATTTCAGGGTTTTGCAGAAAAGGGATATCAAACGGAGTCCAAACGGAATGAAACATTCGGGAGAGTTATTTTTGGAACGATATCTTCATGAGAGACTTGAGCACCAAGGCAGAGGAGACTCATGGTGCCCACGAGGGTCCAGAGCACGCCCCCTCCCCCTGGGCGCGCCCCCACCCTCGTGGGCCCCACGTTGTTCCACCGACGTACTCCTTCCTTCTATATATACCCTTGTACCCTGAAAACATCGAAGCAACAGAGAAAACCCTAATTCCACTGCCGCAACCTTCTGTTCTCGTGAGATCCCATCTTGGGGACTATTCCGGAGCTTCGTCGGAGGGGGGATCTTCCACATAGTGCTTCTACATCAACAACATCGCCTCACCATGAGTTGTGAGTAGTTTACCACAGACCTTCGGGTCCATAGTTAGTACCTAGATGGCTTCTTCTCTCGTTTTGGATCTCAATACCAAGTTCTCATTGGTCTTCGAGGAGATCTATTCGATGTAATCTTTTTGCGGTGTGTTTGTCGAGATCCGATGAATTGTGGGTTTATGATCAAGATTATCTATGAGAAATATTTGGTTCTTTTCTGAATTCTTTTATCTATGATTATAATATCCTTGCAAGTCTCTTCGAATTATCGGTTTAGTTTGGCCTACTAGATCTACAGTTCTTGCAATGGGAGAAGTGCTTGGCTTTGGGTTCAATCTTGCGGTGTCCTTTCCCAGTGACAACAGGGATAGCAAGGCATGTATTGTATTGTTGCCATTGAGGATAAAAAGATGGGGTTTATATCAAATTGCTTGAGTTTATCCCTCTACATCATGTTATCTTGCTTAAAGCATTACTCTGTTCTTATAAACTTAATACTCTAGATGCATGCTGGATAGCGGTCGATGTGTGGAGTAATAGTAGTAGATGCGGAATCATTTCGGTCTACTTGTCACGGACGTGATGCCTATATATAATGATCATGCCTAGATATTCTCATAATTATTCGCTTTTCTATCAATTGCTCGACAGTAATTCGTTCACCCACCGTAGAATTCTGCTATCATGAGAGAAGCCACTAGTGAACGTATGGCCCCCGGGTCTATTCTCAACATATCAATCTACAATCTACTTTACTTTCTTGTTTTTACTTTCTGTTCTTATATCCAAAAATACCAAAAATATCAAACTATCCTATATATCAGATCTCACTTTCGTAAGTGACCGTAAAGGGATTGACAACCCCTTATCACGTTGGCTGCGAAGTTCTTATTTGTTTGTGCAGGTGCGAGGGACTCGCGCGTGGTCTCCTACTGAATTGATACCTTGGTTCTCAAAAAACTGAGGGAAATACTTACGCTACGGTGCTGCATCACCCTTTCCTCTTCGAGGGAATACAACGCAAGCTCGAGAAGTAGCAAGAAGAATTTCTGGCGCCGTTGCCGAGGAGGCTTACACAAAAATCATATACCAAGTACCTATCACAAAACCTCATCCTTCACATTACATTTATTTGCCTCTCGTTTTCCTCTCCCCCACTTCACCCTTGCTGTTTTATTTGCCCTTCTTTTTGTCGTGTGTTTATCGTTCGCTTGCTTCTTGTTTGCTTGTGTGTTGGATTGCTTGCTTGTCACCATGTCTAGCACACCTATCATTATCAATACTCCCGAGAGTGAGGTTCTTAATTTTAAACAATGGGAGGAGGAAAATCTAAAAGATGCCTGGCATAGAATTTGCAATGCTCAAAATAGATCTACTAGGAAGCTTTCCTCTTTCGTGCTTCTTCGCAATTTTTATGTCGTCATAACTTCGTGGAATAGATATATTTTAGATACCATTACCGGAGGGAATTTCTTGGGTAGCCATACTTTTGATTCTTATAATGCTATGATTGGATTATTTCGTTCACCACCTCTTATGGTTAATGGGACTGTTTTAACTCTGGAACATGTTATGCAAAGGTTTGAAATCATTGAAAACAAAGTTGCTACTGTAGAGATTGTTGAATATTTGGATAGGAAGATCCACAACCAAATTACCCAATATGGATCCAAGGTAGGGGTTATTCTGATTTTTTTTAAAGAAAAGGAACCCGTAGTTAAAGAGAAAATAGATCAAGATTCCACTAGAATCGACAAACTTGAGGATATTATTACTAATGTAGGGTCTGCTCTTTCTTCTATGAAAACTTCTTCAAATCCTTCTACCACTAAATTGGCTAAGCTTATGTATGTTCCTAAAAATAAGGATGAATCATCTAGTAAGGGAATCGCGGATCTTAAATCTATAAGTGTTCATCCTAATTTTCTCACTTTCACAAGAGAACCTTTTGATATGAATGAATTTCTTGATTTCTTGCTCAAAAGTTTGATTATCAATAGGAATAAAGAAGTTCCTAAGAATCATAAGTGTTTAATTAAAGAATTGCCTTCCAAAGATGGCAATACCTAGATATATCCTTGTATCATGCCTAGCTAGGGGCGTTAAACGATAGTGCTTGTTGGGAGGAAACCCAGTTTTATTTTCTTTGCTTTTGCTTCTGTTTAGGAATAAATATTGCATCTAGCTTCTGTTTAGATGTGGTTTTGTGTTTTGATTAGTGTTTGTGCCAAGTAGAATCTTTGGGAAGACTTGTGTAAAGTTTATATGATCTTGCTGTAAAAAACAGAAACGTTAGCGCTCACTAGAATAATCACCAGATTTTACTAGAGAGTGCTATTTAGTTGATTCTTTTTTCAGATGATTAACAGAAAAATTCCTCACATTTACCAATTTATTTCAATTTTTTGTAGTTACAGAAGTATGCGAAAGTTACAGATTACTACAAACTGTTCTTTTTTTGACAGATTCTATTTTCTGTGTGTTGTTTGCTTATTTTGATGAATCTATGAGTAGTATTGGAGGATGTGAATCATAGAGAAGTTGGAATACAGTAGGCTTAACACCAATATAAACAAATAATGAGTTCATTACGGTACCTTTGAGTGGTGGTTTGTTTTCTTATACTAACGGAGGTCACGAGATTATTGGCTAAGTTTTGTGTTGTGAAGTTTTCAAGTTTTGAGTATGGCTTTGATGGACTATGGAACAAAGAGTGGAAAAAGACTAAGCTTGGGGATGCCCAAGGAACCCCAAGGTAAAATTCAAGGACAACCAAAAGCCTAAGATTGGGGATGCCCCGGGAAGGCATCCCCTCTTTCGTCTTCATCTATCGGTAACTATACTCGGGACTATATTTTATTCACCACATGATATGTGTTTTGCTTGGAGCGTCATGCATGATTTGAGTCTTTGCTTGTTAGTTTGACACAATCATGCTTGCTGGACACACCTTTTTGAGAGAGATAAATATGGCCTAGAATTTGTTAGAACACTCTATGTGCTTCACTTATATCTTTTGAGCTAAATAGTTTTGCTCTAGTGCTTCACTTATATCTTTTAGAGCACGGTGGTGATTTTATTTTGTAGAAATTGTTGATCTCTCATGCTTCACTTATATCCTTTTGAGAGTCTTTTAGAATAGCATGGTAATGTGCTTTGGTTATAAAACTAGTCCTAATATGACAGGCATCCAAAATGAATGTAGTAAAAACTTTCATATAAAGTGCATTGAATATGATGAGAAGTTTGATACTTGATGATTGTTTTGAGATATGGGGATAGTGATATTAGAGTCATGCTAGTGGAGTTATTATGAAATTGAGAAATACTTGTGTTAAAGTTTGTGATTCCCATAGCATGCACGTATGGTGAACCGCTTTGGGACGAAGTTAGAGCATGAGGTATTTGTAGAGTGTCATCCTTTGTGTGGAGGTCGGGGGCGCGCGATGGTTTACTCCTACCAACCTCCCCCCTAGGAGCATGCGTTGATTGCTTTGTTTTGATGACTCGTAAATTTTTGCAATAAGTATATGAGTTCTTTATGAATAATGTTGAGTCCATGGATTATACGGACTCTCAACCTTCGACCATATACCTTCCTCAAAACAGCCACCATACCTACCTATCATGGCATTTCCATAGCCATTCCGAGATATATTGCCATGCAACTTTCCACAGTTCCGTTCATATGACACACTTCATATTGTCATATTGCCATGCATGATCATGAAGTTGACATCATATTTGTGGCAAAGCCACCATGCATAATTTTTCATACATGTCACTCTTGATTCATTGCACATCCCGGTACATCGCTGGAGGCATTCATATAGAGTCATACTTTGTTCTAGTACCGAGTTGTAATATCGAGTTGTAAATCAATAAATGTGTGATGATCATCATTATTAGAGCATTGTCCCATGTGAGGAAAGGCCAAAAAAAAGATGGCCCAATATATATATATATATATATATATATATATATATATATATATATATATATATATATATATATATAGGGGCTAAATATGAAAATAGAAAAAGGGAGAAAGCCCCTCCAAAAAATGAGAGAAAAGAGAGAAGGGACAATGCTACAATCCTTTTCCACACTTGTGCTTCAAAGTAGCACCATGTTCTTCATGATAGAGTCTCTTGTTTAGTCACTTTCATATACTAGTGGGAATTTTCATTATAGAACTTGGCTTGTATATTCCAACGATGGGCCTCCTCAAATGCCCTAGGTCTTCATGAGCAAGCAAGTTGGATGCACACACACTTAGTTTCTTTTGATGGGCTTTCATACATGTATATCTCTAGTGCATCCGTTGCATGGCAATCCCTACTCACTCACATTGATATCTATTGATGGGCATCTCCATAGCACGTTGATACGCCTAGTCGATGTGAGACTATATTCCTCCTTTTTGTCTTCTCCACAACCGCCACTCTATTCCACCCATAGTGCTATATCCATGGCTCACACTCATTTATTGTGTGAAAGTTGAAAGGTTTGAAAAAACTGAGTATGAAAACAATTGCTTGGCTGAAAGCGGGGTTGTGCATGATATGAATATTTTGTGTGATGAAGAGGGAGCATAGCCAGACTATATGATTTTGTAGGGATAACTTCCTTTAGACATGTTATTTTGAGAAGACATGATTGCTTTGTTAGTATGCTTGAAGTATTATTATTTCTTATGTCAATATAGACTTTTGTCTTGAATCTTTCGGATTTGAACATTCATGCCACAATAAAGAGAATTACATTGAAAATTATGTTGGTTAGCATTCCACATCAAAAATTCTACTTTTACCATTTACCTACTCGAGGACGAGCAGGAATTAAGATTGGGGATGCTTGATACGTCTCCAACGTATCTATAATTTTTTATTGTTCCATGATATTATATATGATGTTTTGGATGTTTAATAGGCTTTATTATACACTTTTATATTATTTCTGGGACTAACCTATTAACCCAAAGGCCGAGTCCAGATTGCTATTTTTTTCCTATTTCAGGGTTTTGCAGAAAAGGAATATCAAACGGATTCCAAACGGAATGAAACCTTAGGGAGAGTTATTTTTGGAACGATATCTTCACGAGAGACTTGAGCACCAAGGCAGAGGAGACCCGTGGTGCCCACGAGGGTCCAGGGCGCGCCCCCTCCCCTTAGGCCTGCACCCCACCCTCATGGGCCCCACATTGCTCCACCGATGTACTCCTTCCTCCTATATATACCCATGTACCCTGTAAACATCGAAGCAACAGAGATAACCCTAATTCCACCGCCGCAACCTTCCATTCCCGTGAGATCCCATCTTGGGGCCTGTTCCGGAGCTCCGCCGGAGGGGGCATCTTCCACGGAGTGCTTCTACATCAACACCATCGCCTCACCACGAGTTGTGAGTTGTTTACCACATACCGTCGGGTCCATAGTTAGTACCTAGATGGCTTCTTCTCTCTTTTTGGATCTCAATACCAAGTTCTCCTCGGTCTTCGAGCAGATCTATTTGATGTAATCTTTTTGTGGTGTGTTTGCCGAGATCCGATGAATTGTGGGTTTATGATCAAGATTATCTATGAGAAATATTTGGTTCTTCTCTGAATTCTTATATGTATGATTATAATATCCTTGCAAGTCTCTTTGAATTATCAGTTTGGTTTGGTCTACTAGATCTATAGTTCTTGCAACGGGAGAAGTGCTTGGCTTTGGGTTCAATCTTGCGGTGTCCTTTCCCAGTGACAGCAGGGGCATCAAGGCATGTATTGTATTGTTGCCATCGCGGATAAAAAGATGTGGTTTATATCATATTGCTTGAGTCATTTATCCCTCTACATCATGTCATCTTGCTTAAAGCATTACTATGTTCTTATGAACTTAATACTTTAGATGCATGCTGGATAGCGGTTGATGTGTGGAGTAATAGTACTAGATGCAGAATCGTTTTGGTCTACTTGTCACGGACGTGATGCCTATATATAATGATCATGCCTAGATATTACCATAATTTTTCGCTTTTCTATCAATTGCTCGACAGTAATTCGTTCACCCACCGTAGAATTCTGCTATCATGAGAGAAGCCAGTAGTGAAACCTATGGCCCCCGGGTCTATTCTGAACATATCAATATACAATACACTTTACTTTGTTGTTTTTACTTTCTGTTCTTATATCCAAAAATACCAAAAATATCAAACTATCCTATCTATCAGATCTCACTTTCATAAGCCGTAAAGGGATTGACAACCCCTTATCGCGTTGGCTGCGAAGTTCTTATTTGTTTGTGCAGGTGCGAGGGACTCGCGCGTGGTCTCCTAGTGGATTGATACCTTGGTTCTCAAAAAACTGAGGGAAATACTTACGCTACTGTGTTGCATCACCCTTTCCTCTTCGAGGGAATACAACGCAAGCTTGAGAAGTAGCACCTTCCGGCACTCCTCTTCCGGCAATGTCGCATAGAAATCTCCAGTGATACTTGGTATTCCAATGTGTAGGTATTTAGTGACTTCCTTCAAGTGTCTTCTGAAAGGGTGTCATCGTCTGGCTGAGTGAACTTGCTCCCGGGGTCTGACATCTATAGAATGGAAATAGAGAAGAATTAGAATGAGTGGAGAAGAAATATAATGAGTAGAGAAGAGCATCATGTGTCTTATCCTAGTGGTCGCGTCCTACAGTCAACATGTGCTCTGAGCCTCTGATACCATCTCCGTAGCGACCTCAATCCGAATGGACCGGAGTCTCTCTGCTCAGTGTCATCCCTGGATCGGTATGCTAACACACACAGTACTTCGAGGATTTATAGCAGAGTTTCAATCACACTTTATTACATCAAAAATCCTAATAAGGAGTCTTATTACAATAAAATGGCTGAAGGCCATAAACTAATATGAAATCTTGCGGAAGCATTGAAGATAAGTTGAGTCCATCCAACTCCACGACAAACATTGAGTGCTTGACAAGACCTAATCACACCTTATTCTTCATCGGTAAACTCTGCAACATGAGACGTTGCAGCCGTGTAGGTCAGCACATTGAATATGCTGGCGAGAACATACTGTAGCAAGTAATGAAGAACAAATGTCTACAACTATATGCATATTTGGTTGGTGGAGGCTGTAAGGTTAAGTTTCGCATAAAGTTAGTTTTTCCCTACAACAAAGTTAGTATTTACTACTCAGTTGTATTAAGCAACATTGAAAGTGGTTCCTCCATCTCAATCCCAAATTACCAAAGTCATTAATAACCCAACAAGTTATTTAAATAGAGTGTTGAGATCAGTCCATAATTCAAATACCAGGATACTCAAGATGTCCATAACCGGGGACATGGCTACTCATGAATAGTTTGTACACTCTGTAGAGGTTTGTGCACTTTTCCCCACAAGACTCGATCTCCTCCATTGAATTTCTTGCAATGCATGGTGTTTGAGAACCGGATGACCGAGACACGGTCTTTCAAAGCATTTACTCTTTACCCCGGATGGACCGATACACCTACTTTCCCCTACATCTGCTAGTCCACCACTAAAAGAGCTCACACAACATACTCAACTATGCCAGAGCCCATAATGGCATGTGGCTGCACACGTGAGTTTCTAGGCATGAATGATATATGATCCCTTTGAGCCTGGGTGGCATTCCATAAGATAATCACACGGGTCCTCCGAGATTTCCTAGGACAACACTGGATTCTCCAGGTGCCCTGCAACCAATCCACCCAGTGGTGTATTAAAGTTACCACCTTAGCATTCCCTTAGTTATTATTACACTCACAACTTTCATGAAATCTCACATACCAATCCACGTCTACAAGCATGGCTAAGCAAACAAGTAACAAAGCCTATATTCCCTAGGGTTGATCTCAAGTCATTGGGTTGCTACCTCATGAACTACTAAGAATACCGCATGTGATCAAGTCCTACTCATGAAATCTTTGAGGATAGAACTAATGCAGTAAAAACTGGGTATTGGAAAGTATGATCAAAGTATGAACTTGCCTTGCTGACGATAGTTGAAACCTAGTGACTCGTATTAGCATGCTTCGCACTCCGGAAATTCTATCGCAATCAAGCAATAGCATACATAAGCAATCATGCAACAGAATGGAAGCACAAATCTCAAATGAACTCGAAAACAAATGAATAACTCTTGCAACAGAAAGCAATTTCTAACAGTACCAAAATTAAGTGAATTTGGCCTTATCAGAAAGTTTAGGTCAAGAGCTTCGATTTGCGAAAAGAATCAACTCAAACGGAGTTACGAAACTCAAGTTACGATCAAAAGAAGTTCAAACAACAAATCTGTTTGAATTCAAATTTTAAAACTTTCAAAATCAAATTTGAGTTGCACTACTGGCGAGATAAGATCAAAATGAAGAAATTGGCATTGGTTTCATCTAATTCTGACTAATGAGTAAAAAGTAACGATCGTTTGAAAACCAGGGACTGATATATAAGAATTTTAACTGCGGATAGGTCCCTGACAAAAGTAATGGAAAAAGAAAAAAAATCTAAATAGCGAACGCTCATTTTGTAAAAGTAAACAGCGGACTTTTGCTGTTTAAAGAAACCTAAAAACACGAATCTAGGTTTTCTAAAAAAATGATCTATGGTTTAAAAAAAACTAAACATAAAACCTAAAAAACCGGGTGAGTTTTTACCTCGTGGATCGGGTTCGGCCGGTGGGGCATGTTGCGGGTGCGACGAGGGGCGGCGGCGGCGGCGTCCCGCGGGGAGGCGGGGCGAGGCGGCGTCGACGGCTGGCGGAGAAGTGCGGGCGCACGGGGCGGCGAGCAGGCGGCGGCGCGGCGGCACGACGGCGGGAGAGGAGGCGGCGGCGGCAGTGTGCTCGAAAGGGGGGCGGCTGCTTATAAAGGCCCCGGGGGTTTTTTTCTCCCGCGAGGAGGCGACGGCGGCCGTGGTGAAGCCGAACTCCGGGGGGAGTCCGTGCCGGCTACGATGCGGGAGGCGACGCGGAGATGGGCCGGCTGGCTGGGCTCGGCCCAGTCGGCCCGGTCCTAGTGTTTTTTTAATTCGCCGAATGAATAAAAAATTCAAATAAAATATAAAAAAATACTAAAAATTCCAGAAACAATTTTCCTCGTTCCCACCTAATATTTGGGACAAAGTGAACATTTCTCTGTAATAAAAATGCCTAAAATAAAATAAAAAATTTAATGCAATTTTTAACATAAATAAATTGCAAATAAAAATCCAACAAAATTATTTTTACTCAAAATTCAACTTTCAACATTTTTTTTTCCGTTTTTTAATAAGTCATATTATCTTTTCTCATTTATTTTAAAATATTGAAAATTAAAATTGGCAAACATAATATTTGATCCAACCTCACTAATAAAATATTAAAAATAGTGGGTTCTCTTTGGAAAACTTTCAACTCTCTCACTTGGGTCCTTAAGTTGCTTAAAGTTTTTGAATCAATTTTGAAATAAACTAAAATTCAAAATGCTCAAATGATGGATGCGAATGAATGATCTATGTTAACATCCAAATTGAAAATTGGGATGTTACACATCTTCAGCAATTCATGGATATGTATTGAATTCTATGATGTTGAAATTAATTTGCATTCATATTGAATTCTATGATGTATTTGGATATGTATTGAATTCACCTCATTTGCAATGTGCTCACATTATGGAAAACTAAACCAAGGAACGTATTCAAGAAGGAACTACCTCTGCAGCACGAGATCGTTTCTCTAGTAACACACTGAAATCCGCTATTTTTGGAAAATGTATCCAATACTCTGCAAATACCTTTTATTACACTAGTCAAATTTTAAAGCTTCTAAATAAACCTCTTTCTATTTCTGTCCAAAGAAACAAAAGTACATCTAATACCGGTTAGGTTGTTCCTAACAGGACAAATACATGACTAATTCTGTACAAAAAAATTCAGTGACCTCAGCAACAAGCAGGGACCAACCTTTGTGGATTCTATGTTTGCAGATTTTTATCTGCAAATCTGCGGATAGTTGTGATGATGCTCACAAATTAGTAGTAGTAAGTCTATCTTAATTAATATCTTCTACTCCACTCATATGGCACATTCTGACCTTAAAAGTTCTGCAGCTCATCTTAGAACCGAGGACCCCTGAACCGCTCCCGGCTGGTGGATTGCTGATGGTTCAGAGATTTATCAGTGACTTCTTCGTGAATCACTACATGAATCCCATTGGTGATAATGAAGATATCAGCATGCGTTTTCCTGAAACATTCAGTAAGAGTTAGCCGCTAAACATATAAATTGTTTTCCATCCGATGAGGTCTTCCTATTACATACAATATGATTAATTATGTAATGCATATATATGTCGACAAATCATTGTAATTCAGCTACCATTTGTTCAATTGCAATTGTTGCGGAATCAGATGAATGTTCTTCCTGTGGACACTATTTATTCTATTGCATATTGTGGCGAATTTGCTTTTTGCATGCCGATTCAAATGAGATATTTTTGCTGTAACCTGGCAATTGCTCCACACACGGTTCAACTAAATGAGTGTGTGTGATCCACATAGGAAAGCATACGTCTATCGTAGCGGAATCGTTGGTGATACACAGCAGATCGTAGACGATTTGCAGCACTACTACGTGTGCATAGGGGCTCTGGAACTGTTTGTGATTTCACATTATCGCACGCGTAATTTTTCAGAAAACGTGTGGGATCCCAAATGAAAAGCACATGTCACTCCTACCACAACCGTCGCTGTTACACAACAAATCACAAACGGTCTGCAACACTTGTATGTGTGCGAAGGGGCTCCTGAACCGTTTGTGATAGAAGATTACCGCACACAGTAATTGTTGGGAAATGTGTGCGACTGAGTCTTGCATGGTAGACGAGTTCCGCACAAAGCTCATGTGCAATGGGGCACATATCGCATATAGTTCATATGTTGGCACGTGTGCCTTTGATACTATTTCCCAAACGGTTGATTACGACACACTGTTTTGTTTCATTGCGTCATTAGAAACGTTTAATCACCGATCCCACGCATGCGGAAGAATTTATTGTGTGTGCTGCATCGCATACGATTACATTTGGCAAGGCCACTGCATCATGGCTCCCTATCCTCGACGGATTCTGGGTCGTGTGGGAAGGACCCCCCTATCACAGTCACTCACGTGGCGACGGTTCCAAATGCCGTTGCGGAAAGGGGTTAAAAACCGTTTGTAAAACACCTTGTTGTACTAGTGATTACACCACTGAATTGGACTCAATTGTTTTTAAAAAAATGAGCGATCCCCACAATTAGACTGGACGGGATAGGGAACGAATGTCGAGTGTTAGAAGGGATAGAGAGGGGGATTGGTGGAATAGTTGATGCGGAATATAGTGGATGTTTATTGCTTAAGCCTTGTGGGCATATATATAGGAGTACATGATCTACTTGGAGCACGAGACAAGCCAGAATACTTCCTAGTCTATCCTATGTTTCCAAATAATCAATATGCTCAACATCCCCCGCGGTCACAATGGTAGCGATGCAGACGGTGAGACTGGAGAAGAATCCAAAGGCAAGCCAACGGACAGCCCCCTCCCCCACACAGTCATAATGGTCAATGCATCACAAAAGTCATGGCTGGGCTGTATACCGACGATGTTGCTCAAGCAAGGCGGTAGCCCTTTGTGCCATTTGTCGAGGTAGCCGAGAGCATGGGGGGTGTAGCCATGGTCGAGGTAGCCGATGTCGATGGACGCCGTGGTCGATGTCGAGTCGGCATAGCCGGTGTCGAGGAAGTTGCCGTGGAGCCGCGGGTGCAAGGAGGCGCTAAGTTAGTCATGGGTGCATTGGTGTTGAAGTAGTGGTGCGCCAGGTAGAAGACGTTGTGGATGACGCGTCACGCCGGGTTTGCCAAGCCCGAGGACACATCGTGGACGAAGGAACACATCAGTATTGCCAGCACCAGGCATGCGTAGACAGACGAAGACGAAGTTGACAAAGCGCCGCACCAGGCTTGCCAGGTCCGGGGACACGTCGTGGACTGAAACGTCTCCAATGTATCTACTTTTCCAAATTCTTTTGCCCTTGTTTTGGACTCTAACTTGCATGATTTGAATGAAAATAACCCGGACTGACGCTGTTTTCAGAAGAAATGCCATGGTATTATTTTTGTGCAGAAATAAAAGTTCTCGGAATGACCTGAAAATCCACGGAGAATATTTTTGGAATTTATAAAAAATACTAGCGAAAGAATAAAGACCAGGGGGCCCACACCCTGTCCACGCGGGTGGGGGGCATGCCCCCTGTCTCGTGGGCCCCTCTTAGGCTCCATCGACCTCGACTCCAACTTCATATATTCACTTTCGGCGAGAAAAAAAATCAGAGAGAAGGATTCATCGCGTTTTACGATACGAAGCCGCCACCAAGCCCTAATCTCTCTTGGAAGGGCTGATCTAGAGTCCGTTCGAGGCTCTGAAGAGGGGAATCCGTCGCCATCGTCATCATCAACCTTCTTCCATCACCAATTCCATGATGCTCACTGTCGTGCGTGAGTAATTCCATCGTAGGCTTGCTGGACGATGATGGGCTGGAAGAGATTTACCATGTAATCGAGTTAGTTCTGTTAGGGTTTGATCCCTAGTATCCATTATGTTCTAAGATTGATGTTGCTATTACTTTGCCATGCTTAATGCTTGTCACTAGGGCCCGAGTGCCATGATTTCGGATCTGAACCTATTATTTTTTCATGAATATATGTGAGTTATTGATCCTATCTTGCAAGTCAATAGTCATCTACTATGTGTTATGATCCGGCAACCCTGAAGTGACAATAATCAGGACCACTCCCGGTGATGACTGTAGTTTGAGGAGTTCATGCATTCACTAAGCGTTAATGGTTTGGTCCGGTACTCTATTAAAAGGAGGCCTTAATATCCCTTAGTTTCCAATAGGACCCCGTTGCCATGGGAGGGAAGGACAAAAGATGTCATGCATGTTCTTTTCCATAAGCATGTATTACTATATTCCGAATACATGCCTACATTACATTGATGAATTGGAGCTAGTTTTGTGTCACCCTATGTTATAACCGTTGCATGAGGAATCGCATCCGACATAATTATACATCACTTATCCAATGCCTACGAGCTTTTCACATAATGATCCTTGCTTCGTTACTTTTCCCCTGCCATTGTTACAATTACTACAAAACTGCTACTGTTACTTTCGCCACCGTTATTGTTACTTCCATACTACTTTGCTACTAAATACTTTGCTGCAGATATTAAGTCTTTCAGGTGTGGTTTAATTGACAACTCAACTGCTAATACTTGAGAATATTCTTTGGCTCCCCTTGTGTCGAATCAATAAATTTGGGTTGAATACTCTACCCTCGAAAACTGTCGCGATCCCCTATACTTGTGGGTTATCAAGTCTATTTTCTGGCGCCGTTGCCGGGGAGCACAGCTATATTCTTTGAGTCACTTGGGATTTATATTTTTTGATCACTATGAAGAACTTGAGAGATGAGAAAACCAAGATCTTTCCCTCAATTATGAGGGGAGGTAAGGAACTGCCATCTAGCTCTGCACTTGATTCACCTTCTGTTATGAGTAAATTTGCGACACCTACACCTGCTATTGAATCTGATATGTCGCATGTTATTGATGATGCCACTTCTGTTATGCATGATACTTATGATGACACTACTTCTATGTTTGATAATACTGTACCACTAGGTGAATTTCTTGATGAACACCTTGCTAGGGCTAGAAAGAATAAAATTATTGAAACTGATAATATTGATGAAAGTGATGATGATGATTCCCCCCTAGATATGAATTTCCTATTGTGCCTGAGGGTTATGTTATGGATGAAGAAACTGCTAGAGGTCTTTTAGCTTGCAAAGATAGATATGATCTTAAGAAACTGTTAGCTAAGCTGCAAGAAAGGTCTTTGAATGCTAGAATGAAATATGACCCTGCTTTTGCTACTTCACATATTTGTATTTCTGATAAGGATTATGATTTCTCTGTCGATCCTGAGTTAATTACTTTGGTTGAATCTGATCCTTTCCATGGCTATGAATCTGAAACTGTTGTGGCACATCTTACTAAATTGAATGATATAGCCACTCTATTCACTAATGAGGAAAAAATTCGTTACTACTATATCCTTAAGTTATTTCCGTTCTCCTTAAAGGGTGATGCTAAAACATGGTTTAATTCTCTTGATCCTGGTTGTGTGCGTAGTCCCCAGGATATGATTTATTACTTCTCTGCTAAATATTTCCCGGCTCATAAGAAACAAACTGCCTTAAGGGAAATATGTAATTTTGTGAAATTGAAGAAGAGAGTCTCCCACAATCTTGGGGGAGGCTTCTCCAATTACTTAATGATGTTCCTGATCATCCTTTTAAGAAAAATGAAATACTTGATATCTTTTATAATAGACTAACCGATGCTTCCAGAGACCACCTGGATAATTGTCCTGGTTGTGTTTTCAGGGAAAGAACTGTTGATCAAGCTGAATTGCTATTAAATAATATGTTGAGTAATGAAAATAATTGGACACATCCTGAACCAACTCCTAAGCCAACTCCGAAGAAAAGGGGTGTCGGTGCGAAATGACACCTATGGGATCAGTGGAATCCCTTCAACGGTTGGCGGGCGTGAGGTTGTGCAAAGAGTGGGTCTAAGAGTCAGCACAGCGATCATTTACCCAGGTTCAGGCCGCGAGGATGCGTAATACCCTAGTCCTGCTTTGGTGTATATTGGAGTGTTCTTGAGTTCTTGAGCTAGCTACCGTGCTTGTCCAGCTTTCTAGGGTCCGAATCCTCCTCCAGTATGTCGCGGGCTTCCTTTTATAGTCCAAAGCGACTGCCACAGTGGCACACAGGAGGTGAAGGTGTACAGTGCATAGGCTTATCCTAAGTCATTACGGGACAAGACGAATTAAATGTGCTGCTTAGGTGTCTATTTGCTTTATCGGGGACGAAAAAGAAGCCCGTCCTGTCCATGGCCACTTCGTCTGGTCGCGACGCGCGTCCAGGCCAGCGAGGCAGGCAGCTGAGGTGGCGTGGTGGTAGGGTCTTCACGAAGATCCGCATGCCACCATGCAGGTGCTTGATTAGCTGGCCCAGGAACCACGTACCGCCACGTGGGTACCTGCCTGGGCTAGTGGGCCGGCCGCTGAGCCGGGGCGACGACGGGGCGGCAAGGGCTTGCCGTGGATTTGCTTCTGTTCCTAAGAAGGGTCTTGCCGGGGCCTGTGTGAGTGTCCCTCGGCAAGAGGCTTGCCTGGCGGCCGGGGTGTCTTCGGCAAGGAGCCTTGCCAGGGCCTCATGGGCATCCTCGGCAATGAGCCCCGCGATCGTCGTGTCTTCTGGTTCTTATCTTGAGAGTCATAGACCTTTGTCTTCACAAAGATCTGCATGCCATCACGTGGGCACTTCTCGAGCCCTGGTTCCAATGCTGTTGGTGACACTGGAGCTCCTAGGCTCAAGGGTGGCCGCGACGGAGGCGTTTGGGTGAATTGCTTGGCAAGGGCTCATGCTAGGAGGTGCGCATGCCGCTCCGGCAAGAGTCCTTGTTGGGGGAGAGCATGTCTTCCTGCTTGGTCTTCTTGTGCCACCGTCTTGGTATTGCGCTGGTAACCTTGTGTTTCTGGCTTCCCTCCTCTGCTTTGTTATGCATGGTCATAGGCGCGGATTGCTACTTCTCGAGCTTGCATTGTATTCCCTCGAAGAGGAAAGGGTGATGCAGCAAAGTAGCGTAAGTATTTCCCTCGGTTTTTGAGAACCAAGGTATCAATCTAGTAGGAGACCACGCGCGAGTCCCTCGCACCTGCACAAACAAATAAGAACTTTGCAGCCAACGCGATAAGGGGTTGTCAATCCCTTTACGGTCACTTACGAAAGTGAGATCTGATAGAGATGATAGTTTGATATTTTTGGTAACTTGGGTTATAAGAATAGAAAGTAAACGCGGAAAAGTAAAGGAGATTGTAGATTGATATGTTGAGAATAGACCCGGGGGCCATAGTGTTCTCTAGTGGCTTCTCTCATGATAACGATATTCTACGGCGGGTAAACAAATTACTATCGAGCAATTGAGAGAAAAGTGAATAATTATGAGACTATCTAGGCATGATCATTATATATAGGCATCACGTCCGAGACAAGTAGACCGAAATGATTCTGCATCTACTACTATTACTCCACACATCGACCGCTATCCAGCATGCATCTAGTGTATTGAGTTCATAAGAACAGAGTAATGCCTTAAGCAAGATGACATGATGTAGAGCGAAAAACTCAAACTTAGTGATATAAACCCCATCTTTTTATCCTCGATGGCAACAATACAATACGTGCCTTGCTGCCCCTACCGTCACTGGGAAAGGACACCGCAAGATTGAACCCAAAGCCAACCACTTCTCCCATTGCAAGAACTATAGATCTAGTAGGCCAAACCAAACCAATAATTCGAAGAGACTTGCAAGGATATTATAATCATACATAAAGAGTTCAGAAATGAAGCAAATACTTCTCATAGATAATCTTGATCATAAACCCACAATTCATCGGATCTCGACAAACACACCGCAAAAAGAGATTACATCGAATAGATCTCCTCGAAGACCTAGGAGAACTTTGTATTGAGATGCAAAGAGAGAGAAGGAGGCATCTAGATAGTAGCTATGGACCCGAAGGTCTCTGGTAAACTACTCACAACTCATGGTGAGGCGATGATGATGATGTAGAAGCACTCCGAGGTAGATCCCCCCTCCGGCGGAGCTCCGGAACAGGCCCCAAGATGTGATCTCACGGGAACAGAAGGTTATGGCGGTGGAACTAGGGTTTTCTCTCTTGTTCTGATGGTTTCGGGGTACGTAGGTATATATAGGAGGAAGGAGGGAACCGGGGGCCAGAAGGGGTGCCCACGAGGCAGGGGGCGCGCCCCCACCCTCATGGACGCCACCTCAGCCCTATTCCATGGTTCTCAAGTCTCCCGTGCGTGATTTTCTCTAAAAATATCTCTCTCGAAGGTTTCATTTTGTTTGGACTCCGTTTGATATTCCTTTTCTGCAAAACGCTGAAATAGGCAAATAACAGCAATCTGGACTGGGCCTTTAGGTTAGTAGGTTAGTCCCAAAAATAATATAAAAGTGTGTAGAAAAGCCCATTAAATATCCAAAACATCATAAATAATAGCATGGAACAATAAAAAATTATAGATACGTTGGAGACGTATCAAGCATCCCCAAGCTTAATTCTTGCTCGTCCTCGAGTTGGTAAATGATAAAAATAGAATTTTTTTGATGTGGAATGCTAACCAACATAATTTTTCAATGTAATTCTCTTAATTGTGGCATGAATGTTCAGATCTGAAAGATTTAAGATAAAAGTATGTATTGACATAAGAAATAATAATACTTCAAGCATACTAACAAAGCAATCATGTCTTCTCGAAATACTATGGCTAAAGAAAGTTATCCCTACAAAATCATATAGTCTGGCTATGCTCCCTCTTCATCACACAAAATATTCATATCACGCACAACCACGATTTCAGCCAAGCACTTGTTTTCATACTCTATTCTTTCAAACCTTTTAACTTTCACGCAATACATGAGCGTGAGCCATGGACATAGCACTATGGGTGGAATAGAGGTGGTTGTGGAGAAGACAAAAAGGAGGGAGATAGTCTCACATCGACTAAGCGTATCAACAGGCTATGGAGATGCCCATCAATAGATATCAATGTGAGTGAGTAGGGATTGTCATGCAACGGATGCAATACAGCTAAATATGTATGAAACCTCAACGAAAGAAACTAGTGGGTGTGCATCCAACTTGCTTGCTCACGAAGACCTAGGGCATTTGAGGAAGCCCATCGATCGCTGGAATATACAAGCCAAGTTCTATAATGAAAATTCCCGCTAGTATATGAAAGTGACTAAACATGAGACTCTCTATCATGAAGAACATGGTGCTACTTTGAAGCACAAGTGTGGAAAAAGATAGTAGCAATTGTCCCTTTTTCTTTTCTTTTTTCTTTATTTTTTCCTTTTTTGGGGCCTTTCTTTTTTTTTTCTTTGGCCTTTTTTGGAGGGGCTTTCTTGATTTAGCCTTTCCTCACATGGGACAATGCTCTAATAATGATGATCATCACACTTTCATTGAATTACAACTCGATATTACAACTCGATACTAGAACAAAGTATGACTCTATATGAATGCCTCCGGCGGTGTACCGGGATATGCAATGAATCAAGAGTGACATGTATGAAAAATTATGCATGGTGGCTTTGCCAAAAATACGATGTCCACTACATGATCATGCATGGCAATATGACAATATGATGCATGTCATATGAACGGAATGGTGGAAAGTTGCATGGCAATATATCTCGGAATGGCTATGGAAATGCCATGATAGGTAGGTATGGTGGCTGTTTTGAGGAAGGATATATAGTGGGTGTATGGTACCGGCGAAAGTTGCGCGATACAAGAGAGGCTAGCAACGGTGGAAGGGTGAGAGTGCGTATATCCATGGACTCGACATTAGTCATAATGAACTCATATACTTATTGCAAAAATCTACGAGTCATCAAAACAAAGCAATCAACGCATGCTCCTAGGGGGAGGTTGGTAGGAGTTAACCATCGCGCGCCCCTGACCTCCACAAAAAGGTTGACACTTTATGAATACCTCATGCTCTAAGTTCGTCACATAGCGGTTCACCATACGTGCATGCTACGGGAGTCACTAAGATTAACACAAGCATTTCTCAATTTCATAATAACTCCACTAGCATGACTCTAATATCACTATCCTCATATCTCACAACAATTATCAAGCATCCAACTTCTCATCATATTCAATGCACTTAGTGTGAAAGTTTTTACTACATTGATATTGGATGTCTATCATGTGAAGACTAGTTTTATAGCCTAAGCACATTACCATGCTGTTTTAATAGACTATCAAAAGGATATAAGTGAAGCATGAGAGATCAACAATTTGTTCAAAATATTATCACCACCGTGCTCTAAAAGATATAAGTGAAACACTAGAGCAAAACTATTCAACTCAAAAGATGCAAGTGAAGCACTAGAGCAAAACTATTCAACTCAAAAGATAATTGTGGCAAACTAGCAAGCAAAGACTCAAATTATACAAGATGCTCCAAGTAAAACACGTATCATGTGGTGAATAAAAATATAGCTCCGAGTATAGTTATCGATGGATGAAGACGAAAGAGGGGATGCCTTCTTGGGGCATCCCCAAGCTTAGGCTTTTGGTTGTCCTTGAATTTTACATTGGGGTGCCATGGGCATCACCAAGCTTAGGCTCTTGCCACTCTTTGTTCCATAGTCCATCAAAGCAATTCTCAAAACTTGAAAACTTCACAACACAGAACTTAGACAAAAATCTCGTGAGCTCCGTTAGTATAAGAAAGCAAACCACTACTCAAAGGTACTGCAATGAATTCATTCTTTGTTTATATTGGTGTTAAACCTACTTTATTCCAACTTATCTATGATTCATACTTCCCAATACTACTCATAGATGCAATGAAATAAGCAAACAACACACGAAAAACAGAATCTGTCAAAAACAGAACATTCTATAGTAATCTGCAGGTTTCGCATACTTCTGTAACTGCAAAAAATTCAAACTAAATTGGTAAACGTGAGGAATTTTTCTATTGATCATCTTCAACAAGAATCAACTAAATAGCACGCTCCAGTAAAATCTGGTGACCATTCTAGCGAGCGCTAACGATTCTGTTTTTCACAGCACGATCATATAAACTTCACACAAGTCTTCCCAAAGGTTCTACTTGGCACAAACACTAATTAAAACACAAAGCCACATCTAAACATATGTTAGATGCAATATTTATTCCTAAACAGAAGCAAAAACAGAAAATATAAAATTGGGTTGCCTCCCAACAAGCGCTATCGTTTTACGCCCCTAGCTAGGCACGATACATGGATAGATCTCGGTATTGCCATCTTGTGACGCCCGAGACTGACGTCCCAGAAGATTCCAGAAGTTTCCCGAAGATTCCAGATGTTCCGGGTTGCCCGTGTGTTCTTTGTGCTTGTTTTATTTATTTTTTTGCATTGCATCATGTCATCATGCCATCATGTCATTTTAATTTTGCATCTCAACCTAAATAATTCGTGTGGGCCTTCGGTCCATTTAAATCGAGGGAAGGTGACTTCTCTTTATAACATATAAAAGTCTCTCATTATTTTAGGGAGCTATATAATAAATATTCCATTGTTTGGAATTACCCGCAACACACTTGCAATATTCCCCATGCTTCTTTAATTCGAGTTTCTCCTCCAAAACCTTGTCTAAAATTCCTTCCGTTATTTTCGAGGCTCCTCCTAAAAATTTAGACTCCGTTCAAACTCCTTATATTGCAAGCTAAATGTTTTAGTTTGCACTTCCTTTTTGTTGGAACTATTTTTGTTGGGTTGGTAATATCCCGTAAAGCCTTATAAAAATGTTCCATATTTTATTTTCTGTTCTGGCCTCTTTTCTTATTTTCTTTTGCACTCTCTCTATTTTTTTATTTCTATTAAAGAAATAAATAAAATGAGAGCAGCCTCCCAGGCCTCCTGGCCACTCCAGCCGCGCCCTGGCCCATCAGGCCCAGCTGGCCCATCTGTCCGAGGCCCAGCCTCCCCTTTTTCCCCTAACCCTAACCCAGCCGCAGCCTCGCACCCTCTCCCCTCGCTCGTCCCTCTCAGCCGCCGCACACCTCCCCCCGATCCCGATTCCCTCTCTGTCCCTTTTTCCCTCGCTCCCCTCGAACCCTCTCCGCGTCGCCCCGAGGCCCCCCTTCTTCGCCAGTAGCAGGGCGCCGCCTTCGCCCCGCGGTCCGCGCCGGGAGCCCTCGAGTCTGCTCCGTCCTCGCCCTTCCTCCTCTGCACCTTCCAGCCCGAGCGCTCCCTCCGTTCCCCGCGCGACGCCCCGTCCAGCGGCCAGGCCCGCGGCCGCGGCCTCTCTCCTCCGTCCGTCCTTCTCCTCTTCGCCATGCCTCGGCGGCCTCCCGCACCAGGGCCGCGAGGTCTCGCCTCGACGCCCGGCCACCCCGACGCACCAGGGCCGCGAGGTCCTCCAGCCACGACCTCCGGCTCCCTTCGCCTCCAGCAAGCGCGCGGCCAGGAGCCCCAGGCCGGCGCCCCTCTTCTCTCCCTGCGCGCCCCGAGCCGGCGCCTCCCTCCTCCAGATCGCCTCCTCCCGCGCGGCGCCGCACCAGGGCCTCGTCCCTCCTTCAACCAGCGCCCGCGTCCTCCTTCGACCAGGCAGAGCTCCTCTGCTGGCCCCTCCACCGCCGTGTTTTGTTTGTTCTGCTGCTGCCGTGGGCTCGTGCAGCCCTTGTTTTGCTCCTGTGTTTGTTGTTGTTGTGTTGCCTGGCACTGTGATTTTGACAGGGAACCGTGTACGCCTACACGCCAAAGACCGACGACTTGAACATCTACGGAAAACGAGCTCGTGAACGGCTACGGAACGAGTACCACTACATCCGTGTACGACTACGTGAACGAGTACCACGACGCCGTCAAACGCCAAGTACCTCTACATGATGAACGACCAAGTTCCACTACTTCCCACGACGACCATGTGTACCCCTACGGAACGTCTTCGACCAAGTACCCCAACGCCCGAGTACCGTCGCCGTGTACCACTACCGTCGCTCGGTGACCGCGAGTACCACTACCGTCGCCCGAGTACCGCTACGAGAACGACTACCTTCGGTGAAGAAATGAGAACGTCTACTTCCTCTCCGAACGGAACATCTACTTCCTCTACGACCCGCGTGAACGACTACTTCCTCTACTTCCACTACTACGGCTACTTCCTCGACGCTCTCGAACCGTTCCGAAACGCACGCTTCGAAGGTATACCGAGACGACCCCGTGGATGACCCGTGTGATGTTTGTTGTGTTGTATGAAATGTCTCCCTTGTGTGCTTCGTGCCCGTTCCACCTTTGTCATGTTCCTCGGTTGCCTCGCCACCGACTCGTGGGAACCCGGCAACGGGATCACCCCATCATCTCGTTTGACTCGCTTCGTCACCTTTTGCACCGGTCTCTTAACGAGTTACCGGAACCGAGTTGTTGCCTTTGCATCATTTCGGATCGTTGCCGTGGCACCCTTTCCATCCACCACGGTGACATAAACTTCATATCTCTTAATGTCAACCCTTTTAATAAAACTTGCATAAAACTTGATCATGTCATCCGCATCATGTTAACAACCCTGAATGTTTAATTGTTGTTTGCTTATAATTTTTAAACATGCTCATGGGGATTTTTCCGGATATGTTGTTATTCTCCGGCCCCATTTAAAATGCCTAGATAGTGTAGTTTTATTATGTTTCACCTCTTGCCATGTTAAAAACATTTAATCTTGTCTTGTAATTAAATGAGAGTCAACTAAATAATTAAATGTGGTGTTTCGTCAATATGCAACCCGTTGCATATTGATCTCCACTTAACTTGTAGTATTTGTTTGTGCACCTTGCCATGCCATGCAAATTAAACCGGACATGCATCATACTTGTTTGTGCATCGTATGCCATGTTTATGCTTGTGTGTTTACCGTGTTGTTTCTTTCTTTCCGGTTGTTTCTCTTGTTAGCTTCGGTTTCGTTCCGGAGTTGTGAGGTTTCGCTCGACTGTTGCTCCGTCTTCTTCGTGGATCCGTTCTTCTCCCTTGTGGAATCCCAGGCAAGATGACCGAACCCGGATACCATTACTATCTTTGCCTATTGCTAGAGTATCGTTCTTTAGTTTTGCCTCGATGCCCATGTTTTCCTGTCAGCCTCCTACTTGTAACCTTTGCCATGTTAACCACCCTACCTATGCAAACCGTTGCTTGGCTAAGTACGCTTCGCTCAGCCCCTCTTATAGCATTGCTAGTTGCAGGTGAAGATTGAAGATGCTTGCTTCATGTTGAAGTTTGGTTGGGTTATATCACACTATATAAATGCTTAAAAATGAAATCACCTATATACTGGCAAGGGTGGAAGGCTAAGCCTTTTGCTTGGTGATTTGTTCCACTCATGCCGTTAGGAACCGTATAAACCGGTGTTATGTTCCTTGATTATGCGTTCCTAACACGGTTGGGGTGTATGGGACCCCCTTGATAAACCGCTAAGTGCTAAGTCTTTTCCAGCAAGTCCCAACATTGGTACTATTTGCCTAATAACAAACTAATAAAACTTGAATGGGACTAGCTACCCCTTTCATCTTAATTCAACCCCCCTGGGCCAGTGCTCGATTTGAGTGTTGGTCCAAACTAGAGTCGTGTGCGGGGCCCCCCTTGGCAACTTGGGTATTTCGGCCACTGTACGCTGTGCTCATCCGGTCGTGGCCTGAGACTAGATACGCGCGGCTACTATCAGGGTGTCGGCACGCCGGGAGGATTTGCTGGATTAGCCTTACCTTAGTTCGGTTTAACTCGAGCACGGGATTCCGAGAATACTCGGGTCTTCCCACCTATGGAGTTGCGACTTCGCGGATCGTGGGCTTGTAATGGGTCAAGTTGGAACACCCCTGCAGGGTTTGAACTTTCGAAAGCCGTGCCCGCGGTTATGTGGCAGATGGGAGCTTGTTAATTCCGGTTGTAGAAAACTTGACACAATGTTTCAATACACTACCAGCGTGTGTACCGTGACTGTCAATTTCCGAATAGGGATTCGGGAGTTGAACACGGTGGGGTTATGTTTGACCGGCTTTAGTTAGGATCACTTCGTGATCATCTTTCGACCGATGCTCTTCTCTTCTCGCTCTCTTTTGCGTAAGTTAGTGCTAGTTGCTGCTGCAGACTCTTGTTTTGTTTCCTTCACCTCTCGTTCTTTCTTCAGCCTTATCTTCACCCAAGGCTTAAATAGTCGTGTTACCCGGGAACGGGATTGCCGAGTCCTCTGTGGCTCACAGTTACTTCACCACACCAGATGCAGGTTCAGCCGAGTTTGATGCAGGAGCTGGTTCAAGTACTTCATCGGGAGCTCGATGAAGAGTGTGGCCTTTGTTTGTGACGTTTCGATGTTCAGTAGTGGTTTCTACTAGGATTCGATCTTGGCCTGTGGCTTTATGTTGTTTTGGTATCTTTCTTTTGGTTCTTCACCCGTAGTCGGGTTGTGATGTTTTGAATGATGATTGCTTATGTAATGTATTGTGTGAAGTGGCGAGTGTAAGCCAACTACCTTCTTTTGCATTTTAATCCCTCTTTTACATGAGTCGTGCAAAGATACCAAACTTGAGATCATTCTAGGATGGGCTTATACCTTTAAGTCGTGCCTCGACACGTAGGAGGTATAGTCCCATCCTGGGCATTACAAGTTGGTATTCAGGGCCTTCTCCGACCTAGAAGCCCCACTGATTGATCGAATCGTTGACGGTTGAGTCTAGGCACACACTGAAAACTTTTTGAGTCCTATATATATATCGGAGAGTAGGATTTCTTTTGCTTATCTTCTCTTTCTCTCTGGTGAGGACTCCTGACGATTACTCTTTTCTCTTCTACTTTCAAAAATTGCACCAAATTTTTTTAGGATCCCGCGAGTATTCTGGGATTGTTTCGATGTTCTTGTGACAAGGATATTGTTCTCGATGCCTCCTGTTACCGAGGAGTTGAGCTTCGGGGTATCATTGTAACAAGCATATCGCGGCAGTACTAAATACTTAAGACGGCCGACATCGAAAATCTCTCCTATACGGCCAGTGGCAAGATAACCCCGACATCACCCAGTACTGGGGAGGTAGCTCGAGAGTATTGCCATAGCTTGTTATAGTGGATGCGTTTTCGAAGGTCCGAGGTAAACAATTTCCGAGAAAGACTGGTTATGTGTTGAAGGATGGATACACCTGGATGTAGGTTTAGAGTTGATTGCGCGGTGCTTCCCGTGTATCCCCAACACCTGATTGCATAACTGGAATCTTTCGGAAATCTATAGGTGGGTTCATCTAGTAGTTCTAGGCATTCTTCCAACGGATGCTCGATATGAAGTGTGGGGTTCTACATTGAGTGAAGTGGTTTTATGGACTTGTTCTGATCGGGAGTTGCATCTTAAAGGGTCCTTGGCTATGCTGATCCGGGGATTGCAAAACCCTTTTGTAACATGTTCCATGAGCTTTCAGCACGAAGATGTCGGACGAAGCTTCTATCTTGTGTTTGTTCTATCTGCTCTTTGTTTCCTTTTATTTACCTTTTGTTCTCCTAGTGGCTTCTCGACGAGTTGATGTACCTGCGGAATTCATTCGTTCAATCCTCTGTTCGAATGATATTGTGAAGATCATGTTGCATATCTACCCTTTGTTCTTGTTTTGATTCTGGTATTCGAGTTGCTTCGATGTCAAATGTTGATTCCATACCTTTCTTAATCGGTGTTCTCATATTTCTATGAGAGTGCTATTCCTTCTTAACCATCAAGATCTTCATGTTAATCCTTTTCAACCGGTGTGCTTTCTCTTCAAGTTATTCCATACAGACGTCGTTGAGAAATCTGACGATTTGTCTGTTTCATTCATCCCAAGTTGTCTTTGTTTCCCCACCCTCCCACCCTTCTTCTTCTCGGAGCATGAAATTCTTAAATGAAATATCCATTTTATTAATGTGATGTTTCTTCTTTCTTTTCCTTCAATGTTCTTATCCGGTGATTTATCTTGAAGTTGCTCAAGAGCTTCAAGTTCATCATTCTTTTGTTCTCTAATTCTTCCGGTGGATGTAATTCAAGATTTCGGTGTTGATCTTATCCTTTTTCCTCATTTCTCAATGCTTTCTTATTCCGGTGCACCAATTAATCATTCTCCTCTTGCTATTCATATCTGGAGTGTTGAAGATTCATAATTCCATTCTTAATCCGTTCAAATTATTTTTTGAGGATTGTTATCTTGTTCAAGCCTTTTAATTCAACCGGTGCAATATCTCTTAAACAATCTTTTCCAACGGTGATTTCTTTAGTGGGCCCTAACCCACAGGTCTTTCCCAGGATCTTACCTGACTCTTCTTTTTCCGGAGATATACTTAAATTCTTTTCAAAGTGTGACGTAAGAATGATCTCCATCAGTCACATGCCTTCTCCAAGATCGCTTTCAAATTCTTTCCATCGTTGGTTCAACCTTTTTAATTCTTCGTTCCGGAGTGCTCAACAATTCTTATGGCATTTCTCGTCTTCATTCTCACCATTTGGAGACCGGAGAAGTGTTTCTCTTAAATCTTGGCCCGTTCTCTTGATGACTTGTGGTTCTAGCTTCATGCCATCCTCATTATTGTTCAGAATGTGAGGAATTCTTATACCCATCCGAAGCATTTCATGAATTCTTTTCTTTGTGATCCTCCGAAGGCCATCATTTCAGAATATTTCTTCGTTCTCAGTTTTCAACTTCAACCTCCAACTATTCTTCATTGATGTCTCTTCGTTCGTCTCCATTTCTTACGGTGGTTCTTTCAAGTTTTCTCTTCCTTTGTTATCGTTTTAATTCATTTGTTCTTTTCATAATCCTACCGGTGGTTCGTTGAACCCGAGCTTGTGCTAGATCTCTCCTTAATTCTTTCCAACGAGAATATGTAGTATGCCAAATCCCTTTGGTTGTCATCAATTTAAATTGGTGAAGGAGATGCATAACATAATTCTTATTCTTATTCCGTCAAGGTCATTTAATTCTTTTGTCTGGAGCTTGTTCATCATATCATATTCTCGCTTCTAAGTTGTTCATCTTGTTTTCCGGAGCTTCAAGTTATTTCAATTATATCATTTCAACCCCCATCTAATTCACCGCAGGCCTTCAATCTTATTATTTTCATCTTTCACTTCTCTTGCTTTCATTACCGGAGTTCTCATGATGGTTGATCATTTTTTAATTCATCCTCAAAGTTTCATCAAGATTCTTGTGGAGCTCAAGCATTCTTCATCATGCTTTCCGAATGCAATTCTTTCTACCTTATCTTTTCAGATGGTGTTATGTCATTCTTGACAATTCCTTCATGTTTCATGATTCACGAGTTATCAAGAATGAGATATTTAAAACCATCATTTTTTCTTTGTTCAAGAGATCTTTTCAACCCTTCTATCTATTCGTTGGAGTTATCTTGGGTTATATTTCACCTAAAAGCTTTCCCTAAGGTTTGTTGCTATTGTGGTGCTTATAAATGACCCAAGTTCTTCATTTTTCATTCCGGCAAAATAAGTTTATCGTCTCCTTGTTGATCTCAATCCAATCAATTGTTTTCATTAGTGGCTGGTTGTCACCTCTTAATTTTGAGATGTTTTCCATAAGCCCACATCAAGCTTATTCTTTCGTTGTTGAATTTCCAACAACTTCGTTAAACCCTTCTTCGTAAGGATGCTCTTTCAATTCATTGCCGGAGAAGTTGTCTTTTCTTCTCCATTATTTTCTTTCGTCGATCTTTATGCTATTCTTTCATTCCGGAGGCTTTGTAATGTTGCTCTCTCCAAACCATCATCTCGTTTTTATCGAGATCATGTTCTTTCCCTTGCTTATCATTTAACTGGAATGTTGTCACCTACATTCTAGTTCCCTCATCTTATCTAGTTTTGCATATCTTTTAACCGGAGTGCTGTCTGAATCCTTCTTACCTCTTGTGCCATTCTTTTAATTGTTCCGGAGGCTGTGTGTTGTTGTTTTCATCAAGTATCATCTCAACTTGGCTAGTTCTTGTCCAATTCCTTCCATTTTCAAACGGAGTGCTGTCCAAATTCTGTCATTCTTATTACTTGGCTATACCGTTGCAGTTTCATATTCTTGTGGTTCGTAAGCTCTTGTTTCATGTCTTTCAACCTACAAGGTTCTCATAATGCTCCTTGTTCCTCTTTTCTAACGGAGTGTTTCATCTTCGTTCATCTCCGTTGTATTCTTCTTTCATTTTGTTCAACCTCTCAAGGTTCTTTGGTTTCACTCGTCTGTCGAAGAAGCAACTTTGTTTTACCTCTTCTTCTTCCGTTTTTACCCGTTGATATCTCTAGGATCTCGGGTCGAGATCCTCTGTTAGTGTGGGAGAGTTGTGACGCCCGAGACTAACGTCCCAGAAGATTCCAGAAGTTTCCCGAAGATTCCAGATGTTCCGGGTTGCCCGTGTGTTCTTTGTGCTTGTTTTATTTATTTTTTTGCATTGCATCATGTCATCATGCCATCATGTCATTTTAATTTTGCATCTCAACCTAAATAATTCGTGTGGGCCTTCGGTCCATTTAAATCGAGGGAAGGTGACTTCTCTTTATAACATATAAAAGTCTCTCATTATTTAAGGGAGCTATATAATAAATATTCCATTGTTTGGAATTACCCGCAACACACTTGCAATATTCCCCATGCTTCTTTAATTCGAGTTTCTCCTCCAAAACCTTGTCTAAAATTCCTTCCGTTATTTTCGAGGCTCCTCCTAAAAATTTAGACTCCGTTCAAACTCCTTATATTGCAAGCTAAATGTTTTAGTTTGCACTTCCTTTTTGTTGGAACTATTTTTGTTGGGTTGGTAATATCCCGTAAAGCCTTATAAAAATGTTCCATATTTTATTTTCTGTTCTGGCCTCTTTTCTTATTTTCTTTTGCACTCTCTCTATTTTTTTTATTTCTATTAAAGAAATAAATAAAATGAGAGCAGCCTCCCAGGCCTCCTGGCCACTCCAGCCGTGCCCTGGCCCATCAGGCCCAGCTGGCCCATCTGTCAGAGGCCCAGCCTCCCCTTTTCCCCTAACCCTAACCCAGCCGCAGCCTCGCACCCTCTCCCCTCGCTCGTCCCTCTCAGCCGCCGCACACCTCCCCCCGATCCCGATTCCCTCTCTGTCCCTTTTTCCCTCGCTCCCCTCGAACCCTCTCCGCGTCGCCCCGAGGCCCCCCTTCTTCGCCAGTAGCAGGGCGCCGCCTTCGCCCCGCGGTCCGCGCCGGGAGCCCTCGAGTCTGCTCCGTCCTCGCCCTTCCTCCTCTGCACCTTCCAGCCCGAGCGCTCCCTCCGTTCCCCGCGCGACGCCCCGTCCAGCGGCCAGGCCCGCGGCCGCGGCCTCTCTCGTCCGTCCGTCCTTCTCCTCTTCGCCATGCCTCGGCGGCCTCCCGCACCAGGGCCGCGAGGTCTCGCCTCGACGCCCGGCCACCCCGACGCACCAGGGCCGCGAGGTCCTCCAGCCACGACCTCCGGCGCCCTTCGCCTCCAGCAAGCGCGCGGCCAGGAGCCCCAGGCCGGCGCCCCTCTTCTCTCCCTGCGCGCCCCGAGCCGGCGCCTCCCTCCTCCAGATCGCCTCCTCCCGCGCCGCGCCGCACCAGGGCCTCATCCCTCCTTCAACCAGCGCCCGCGTCCTCCTTCGACCAGGCAGAGCTCCTCTGCTGGCCCCTCCACCGCCGTGTTTTGTTTGTTCTGCTGCTGCCGTGGGCTCGTGCAGCCCTTGTTTTGCTCCTGTGTTTGTTGTTGTTGTGTTGCCTGGCACTGTGATTTTGACAGGGAACCGTGTACGCCTACACGCCAAAGACCGACGACTTGAACATCTACGGAAAACGAGCTCGTGAACGGCTACGGAACGAGTACCACTACATCCGTGTACGACTACGTGAACGAGTACCACGACGCCGTCGAACGCCAAGTACCTCTACATGATGAACGACCAAGTTCCACTACTTCCCACGACGACCATGTGTACCCCTACGGAACGTCTTCGACCAAGTACCCCGACGCCCGAGTACCGTCGCCGTGTACCACTACCGTCGCTCGGTGACCGCGAGTACCACTACCGTCGCCCGAGTACCGCTACGAGAACGACTACCTTCGGTGAAGAAATGAGAACGTCTACTTCCTCTCCGAACGGAACATCTACTTCCTCTACGACCCGCGTGAACGACTACTTCCTCTACTTCCACTACTACGGCTACTTCCTCGACGCTCTCGAACCGTTCCGAAACGCACGCTTCGAAGGTATACCGAGACGACCCCGTGGATGACCCGTGTGATGTTTGTTGTGTTGTATGAAATGTCTCCCTTGTGTGCTTCGTGCCCGTTCCACCTTTGTCATGTTCCTCGGTTGCCTCGCCACCGACTCGTGGGAACCCAGCAACGGGATCACCCCATCATCTTGTTTGACTCGCTTCGTCACCTTTTGCACCGGTCTCTTAACGAGTTACCGGAACCGAGTTGTTGCCTTTGCATCATTTCGGATCGTTGCCGTGGCACCCTTTCCATCCACCACGGTGACATAAACTTCATATCTCTTAATGTCAACCCTTTTAATAAAACTTGCATAAAACTTGATCATGTCATCCGCATCATGTTAACAACCCTGAATGTTTAATTGTTGTTTGCTTATAATTTTTAAACATGCTCATGGGGATTTTTCCGGATATGTTGTTATTCTCTGGCCCCATTTAAAATGCCTAGATAGTGTAGTTTTATTATGTTTCACCTCTTGCCATGTTAAAAACATTTAATCTTGTCTTGTAATTAAATGAGAGTCAACTAAATAATTAAATGTGGTGTTTCGTCAATATGCAACCCGTTGCATATTGATCTCCACTTAACTTGCAGTATTTGTTTGTGCACCTTGCCATGCCATGCAAATTAAACCGGACATGCATCATACTTGTTTGTGCATCGTATGCCATGTTTATGCTTGTGTGTTTACCGTGTTGTTTCTTTCTTTCCGGTTGTTTCTCTTGTTAGCTTCGGTTTCGTTCCGGAGTTGTGAGGTTTCGCTCGACTGTTGCTCCGTCTTCTTCGTGGATCCGTTCTTCTCCCTTGTGGAATCCCAGGCAAGATGACCGAACCCGGATACCATTACTATCTTTGCCTATTGCTAGAGTATCGTTCTTTAGTTTTGCCTCGATGCCCATGTTTTCCTGTCAGCCTCCTACTTGTAACCTTTGCCATGTTAACCACCCTACCTATGCAAACCGTTGCTTGGCTAAGTACGCTTCGCTCAGCCCCTCTTATAGCATTGCTAGTTGCAGGTGAAGATTGAAGATGCTTGCTTCATGTTGAAGTTTGGTTGGGTTATATCACACTATATAAATGCTTAAAAATGAAATCACCTATATACTGGCAAGGGTGGAAGGCTAAGCCTTTTGCTTGGTGATTTGTTCCACTCATGCCGTTAGGAACCGTATAAACCGGTGTTATGTTCCTTGATTATGCGTTCCTAACACGGTTGGGGTGTATGGGACCCCCTTGATAAACCGCTAAGTGCTAAGTCTTTTCCAGCAAGTCCCAACATTGGTACTATTTGCCTAATAACAAACTAATAAAACTTGAATGGGACTAGCTACCCCTTTCATCTTAATTCAACCCCCTGGGCCAGTGCTCGATTTGAGTGTTGGTCCAAACTAGAGTCGTGTGCGGGGCCCCCCTTGGCAACTTGGGTATTTCGGCCACTGTACGTTGTGCTCATCCGGTCGTGGCCTGAGACTAGATACGCGCGGCTACTATCAGGGTGTCGGCACGCCGGGAGGATTTGCTGGATTAGCCTTACCTTAGTTCGGTTTAACTCGAGCACAGGATTCCGAGAATACTCGGGTCTTCCCACCTATGGAGTTGCGACTTCGCGGATCGTGGGCTTGTAATGGGTCAAGTTGGAACACCCCTGCAGGGTTTGAACTTTCGAAAGCCGTGCCCGCGGTTATGTGGCAGATGGGAGCTTGTTAATTCCGGTTGTAGAAAACTTGACACAATGTTTCAATACACTACCAGCGTGTGTACCGTGACTGTCAATTTCCGAATAGGGATTCGGGAGTTGAACACGGTGGGGTTATGTTTGACCGGCTTTAGTTAGGATCACTTCGTGATCATCTTTCGACCGATGCTCTTCTCTTCTCGCTCTCTTTTGCGTAAGTTAGTGCTAGTTGCTGCTGCAGACTCTTGTTTTGTTTCCTTCACCTCTCGTTCTTTCTTCAGCCTTATCTTCACCCAAGGCTTAAATAGTCGTGTTACCCGGGAACGGGATTGCCGAGTCCTCTGTGGCTCACAGTTACTTCACCACACCAGATGCAGGTTCAGCCGAGTTTGATGCAGGAGCTGGTTCAAGTACTTCATCGGGAGCTCGATGAAGAGTGTGGCCTTTGTTTGTGACGTTTCGATGTTCAGTAGTGGTTTCTACTAGGATTCGATCTTGGCCTGTGGCTTTATGTTGTTTTGGTATCTTTCTTTTGGTTCTTCACCCGTAGTCGGGTTGTGATGTTTTGAATGATGATTGCTTATGTAATGTATTGTGTGAAGTGGCGAGTGTAAGCCAACTACCTTCTTTTGCATTTTAATCCCTCTTTTACATGAGTCGTGTAAAGATACCAAACTTGAGATCATTCTAGGATGGGCTTATACCTTTAAGTCGTGCCTCGACACGTAGGAGGTATAGTCCCATCCTGGGCATTACACATCTTTGGAAGGCAATCCATAAGTGGCTCTAATAATAGATTCATATGGTAATTTGATTTTCTTTCTAGGAAACTGTTCCATGCCTTTTCTTAACGGAAATTGGAATCTAATATTTCCTTCCTTCATATCAATAATTGCACCAATCGTTCTAAGGAAAGGTCTACCAAGAATAATAGGACACGAAAGATTGCAATCTATATCAAGAACAATGAAATCTACGGGCACATAATTCCTATTGACAACAATAAGAACATCATTAATATTTCCCATAGGTTTCTTAATAGTGGAATCCGCAAGATGCAAATTCAAAGAATAATCATCAAGCTCATGGAATCCTAGAAAATCACACAAAGTTTTTGGGATAGTGGAGACACTTGCACCCAAATCACACAAAGCATAGCATTCATGATCTTTAATTTTTATTTTGATAGTAGAAACTTCTAGGGATAGAAACTTCTAACTCAAGTTTTTCTTCATAAGATTGCATCAAAGCATCAACTATATGTTTAGTAAAAGCTTTATTTTGACTATAAGCATGCGGAGAGTTTAGTACGGATTGCAACAAGGAAATACAATCAATCAAAGAGCAATTATCATAATTGAATCTCTTGAAATCCAAACTAGTGAGTTCATCACTATGCAAAGTTTTAATCTCTTCACTCCCACTTTTAATAATTTTAGCATCAAGATCTAAAAACTCTGAATCATTGGGACACCTTAAAGTAGAATCATCTCCAATCCTATATTCATCAAGATTTATACTAGAAAACAAGGATCTAATAGGAGACACATCAATAACTTTCATATCTTCATCTTTATTTTCATGATAACTAGAAGAACACGCTTTTATATAATTCTCTCTTTTAGCAACATCCTAGCGGTTCTTTCTTTGCATTCATCAATGGAAATTCTCATGGCTTTGAGAGACTCATTGATATCATGCTTAGGTGGGATAGATCTAAGTTTCGAAAAATCAACATCAAGAGTAGCCAATTCATCAATCTTAAGAAATTTTTCTTCAAGCATAGCATTGAAATACTTTTGCGAAATCAGAAACTCCTTAACACTAGTTTCAAATCCAGAAGGCATCTTTCCATAACAGTTGTTCTAGGAATAACCATAATTATTAGAGGAATTACTAGGAAAAGGCCTAGGATTAAAGTTTCCTCCATAAGCATTGTTACCAACATTATTCCTACCAACAAAATTCACATCCAAAGATTCATTATTATTTTCAATCAAAGTGGACAAAGGCATATCATTAGGATCAGAAGAAGCACTCTTAGCAGCAAATAATTTCATAAGTTCATCCATCTTTCCACTCAAAGCACTAATTTCTTCAATAGCATGCACTTTTTTACTAGTAGATCTTCCGATGTGCCATTGAGAATAATTAACCATAAAATTATCTAGGAGTTTGGTAGCTTCTCCTAAGGTAGTTTCCATGAAAGTGCCTCCTGCGGCCGAATCTAAAAGATTTCTAGAAGCAAAATTCAAGCCTGCATAAAAGTTTTGGATAATCATCCATAAGTTCAAACCATGTGTAGGGCAATTACGTATCATTAATTTAATTCTCTCCCAAGCTTGTGCAACATGCTCATCATCTAGTTGCTTAAAATTCATAATATCATTTCTAAGAGAGATGATCTTAACAGGAGGGAAATACTTAGAGATAAAAGCATCTTTGCACTTATTCCACGAATCCATACTATTTCTAGGCAAAGAGGAAAACCAAGTTTTAGCACGATCTCTAAGTGAAAACGGAAATAACTTCAATTTAACAATATCGTTATCCGTATCCCTTTTCTTTTGCATATCACAGAAATCAACAAAATTGTTTAGATGGGTAGCAGCATCTTCACTAGGAAGACTGGAAAATTGGTCTTTCATAACAAGATTCAACAGAGCAGCATTAATCTCACAAGATTCAGCATCAGTAATAGGAGCAACCGGAGTGCTTATAAAATCATTATTGTTGGTATTGGAGAAGTCACACAATTTGGTATTGTTCTGAGCCATAGTGACAAGCAAGCAATCCAACACACACAAGCAAACAAGAGGCAAGCAACGATAAACACACGGCAGAAGAAGGGCGAATAAAATGGCAAGGGTGAAGTGGGGGAGAGGAAAACAAGAGGGGGGGCCCCCCACCCTCGTGGACGCCACCTCAGCCCTATTCCGTGGTTCTCAAGTCTCCCGTGCGTGATTTTCTCCAAAAATATCTCTCCCGAAGGTTTCATTCCGTTTGGACTCCGTTTGATATTCCTTTCTTGCAAAACCCTGATATAGGCAAAAAACAGCAATCTGGACTGGGCCTTTGGTTTAGTAGGTTAGTCCCTAAAATAATATAAAGGTGTATAACAAAGCCCATTAAACATCCAAAACATCAAAAATAATAGCATGAAACAATCAAAAATTATAGATACGTTGGAGATGTATCACGGCTCTGACTGCCCCTGCACAAGTAAGGGGTAAAAAAGAGCGCCCCTACTTTTGTACACCGACAGGAGCCCCCGGGCCTGGGCCATTCATAAGCGCAACACGTTGTTGGGCTAGGCCTAGAATGGTGCGCGGGTAGTAGGGTTGGATTCTTTTTATCGCAGTAACTCCTCCGGTGGTTGTGCTTCCCCACTGTCTGCGTTGATGTGGGGGTCGTGCGTGGGATGACCGCATCAAGCTTGCGTCACCTTGCGGCTCCAATAGTAAAGAGATGGTTCACACCCTCCTCATAAAAAATAGAGGAAGTCGCGGGGGCACGGCTCATTTACTAGGCGGACTTGGGTCACCCCACGATCATCGGGTGTGAAAAATGGTCGTTCCATGTGCCACCGGAAACCCGATCCGCCCGCCACGTACCCCTCATGCATTGGGGAGGGCAAGCGGCGGACGCAGAGGGCGCGGGCATTAACGCCGAGGGGGGCGGGGCGCCGCTGATTGGAGTAGCAGGTCGATCTTATTTCCTTGTGCCTCCGGTGTATGGACCGGTTGATTCAGGCGGTCGCCCTTCTATAAAGAGGGGAGGAGAGGGACGACGCTTCTCACCCCTCCACTCATCTTCTTCTTGTTTGATTCCTTCCTTCCCCAAGATATGTCGAGAGGGCGTGGTCGTGGCCGTGCCTCTGCGGAAGCAACCAGGTCGTCTCCCCGTCAGAGGGCGGCGGCCGTCAAAGAGGAGCCGGATGCCCAAGATGAGGGGCATGCTGGAGGCAGAGGCGCCAGTCGGGGTCATGGTTGGCGAGGCGGTCCAGGCAGAGGCAGACGAGGTTGGGGGATGCCCGCGCCGTCATCATCTCTGTCTTCATCTCATTCGTCGTCTCCTCCTGCCTCCCCACGCAGCCATGTCAGGGACACGGCATTGGAGTTCATCTTGCAACTGCGCGAGCCACCGTGCAGTCGCCTCCGTCTTCCCGAAGCGTTCGCGAATGTGTTGGAGGTCGATCAGCCACCGAGGTTGAGGCTTCACATGGAGGGGTGTTGCCATGGCGCCATGTGGCTGGACACCAAGTTCCCCGCTTGTCGGTGTACAAAAAGAGGGGTACACTTTTTATACCCCTATGACTGTGCACGGGCAGTCTGAGCCACGGGCACCACCACACCAAGCACGGCAAGGGAGGTGAGCCAGGGTAAGACCGAAGCTCGATGGAGACTGAGGCCCAAGGCCAAGACCACAAAGAGCAAAGGGACGAAGCGGATTCCCCCGGCAAGATCCTTGCCGGGGGCGGCTTTAGCAGCCCCGGCAAGACCCTTGCCGCGGAAATTCGCCCCACGCCTACGGAGCGGATCACCCTTGAGTCCACTGCCCCCATGGGGCAAGGAGTCGGGAGGCATCCCCGTAGTGTCATGCAGATCTTTGTGAAGACATTCAAGATCAGATACACGCTAAGAAGATGGCGATCCTTGACGGGACCCCAGCCAAGGATGTAATGCCCAGGATGGAGTTATACCTCCTACGTGTCGAGGCACGACTTAAAGGCATAAATCCATCCTAGAATGATCTCAAGTTTGGTAATCTTTGCACAACTCATGTAAAAGAGGGGATAGTAAACTGAAAATAGTTGGCTTACACTCGCCACGTCACAGAATTACAGTACAAGTCTCAAACATCATACATTAAGAACATCACAACCCTCTAAGGGCAAAAGCCAAATGTCAAAGTACCAAACTCAGATAAATAAACCACAGGCGGATCGAATCCTAGTAAGAGACTCCACTACTGATCGTCCGGGTAGCGCACGTAGTACCGACTACGCTCTTCATCGTACTCCCAATCCAGCTCGGTGCCATCACCTGGATAGCTCACAGCTGGACCTGCATCTGGTGTGTGAAGTAACTGTGAGCCACAGAGGACTCAGCAATCCCGTTCCCGGGTAACAGAACTATTTAAGCCTTTAGGTGAGGGAAAGGCTGAAGAAAAGAATAAGTCTGCAGCAGCAGCTAGCATCTAGCTTACGCAAGTGAGAGTGAGAAGAGAAGGCCTCGGCGAGAAGTGATCACGAAGTGATCCTAGCTAACAAGCTCCACAAGCATAACCCCTCCGTGTTCAACTCCCGAATACCTATTCGGAAATTGACAGTCACGGAACACACGCTGGTAGTGTATTAGAAACATTGTGTCAAGTTATCTATAACCGGAATTAACAAGCTCCCATCTGCCACATAACCGCGGGCACGGCTTTCGAAAGTTCAAACCCTGCAGGGGTGTTCCAACTTGACCCATTACAAGCCCACGATCCGCGGAGTCGCAACTCCAAAGTGGGAAGACCCGAGTATCCTCGGAATCCCGTGCTCAAGATATACCGAGCTAAGGTAAGGCTAATCCAGCAAATCCTCCCGGTGTGCCGACACCCTGATAGTAGCCGCGCGTATCTCGTCTCAGGCCACGACCGGATGGGCGATCCCACAGGTTTTTACCAGACCTTGAGTTTCCTCGAGGTGGCCCCGCGTAACCCCCAGTTTGGACCAACACTCATGTGGAGCACTGGCCCGGGTTGTTGAATTAAGGAAAAGGGTTTATAACTCCCTATGCAAGTTTAGTTTGTTATTAGGCAAATAGTACCAATGTTGGGACTTGCTGGAAAAGACTTAGCACTTAGCGGTTTATCGAGGGGGTCCCATACACCCCAACCGTGTTAGGAACGCATAATCAAGGAACATAAAACCGGCTTATACGGATCCTAACGGCATGAGTGGAACAAATCACCAAGCAAAAGGCTTAGCCTTCCACCCTTGCCAATATATAGATGATTTCATTTTAAGCATTTATATAGTGTGATATAACCCAACCAAACTTCAACATGAAGCAAGCATCTTCGATCTTCACCTGCAACTAGCAACGCTATAAGAAGGGCTGAGCGAAGCGTACTTAGCCAAGCAACGGTTTGCATAGGTAGGTTGGTTAAACATGGCAATTGGCTACAAGTAGGAGGCTGACAAGAAGATCATGGGCATCGAGGCAAAACTATAGATCGAGACTACTAGCAATAGGCAAAGATAGTAATGTTATCGGGGTTCGGTCATCTTGCCTGAAGAGAAGTCGTTCGGATCGTAAGAAGGGTCCTCGTGCTCAACCTCGTTGGAAACCTCGTGCTCAACCTCGTACTCGGTCTCAGCTTCCGGCTCTAAACACAACAAACACACCAAGCACAAATCAACAAGATGCAATGCGCACTCGAAAAACATGAATGCAAGATGGATGCACTAAGGATGCACACGGAGCACGTAAAATATCACTCAAGCAAAACACCTCAAAACATGATAACAATCTGATATTATTAATCTACATAGAAAATCAATCAAGTTTGATATAAGATTCGCTGAAATCGGAGTTACGGGCTAAAAGTTATGCCCGAAACAAGATTTGAGCGAAAGCTGAAAATTACAGCAACATAGCATCTTTGGAGCTCAAAATAATTAAGCTACAGCACCCAAAAAGCATGGCAAAGGACTTGAACACAAACTAGACATATAGTACAGCAACTATGTCCAAAGTGCACCCCCAACGGAGTCACGGATCAATAGCAATGATCTTGGACATATTGAACTTGACAATAAAATTCTGGCAGCAGAATTTTATTGAAACTTTAGAGCAAAAGATAAACATGCTACAGCCACTTAAATGGACATGTGAGGACATTGATGGAAAGACAACAATATATACTACAAGGAACAATCAAAATCCACTCCAAAACTAACATGCTTTGTCCCAGAACATCACACGAACATGGCATCGGAACGTTACAGATTTCAGACTTAGTGAAAAATCACTAAGTCCTACAACAGCAATATCATCATGGCATATAAAAGAGCATGTTTAAGTCACCTCGAAACTAAACATGGCAAAGGGTAAGCACCTCATCAAAGTACACATGACGGTGATCCCGAAACACACAAGCATGCATCATAGAGGTGAACACAACGATTGCAACGAGCTCAACAAGATGGCATTTCATAATAAGTGAAAACACATCATATGAACATGGCACTTTGCAACGATGATAACAAGGCAATAATAAATCTACCATGCAACCTATCCCAAGCAACACGTAGTTCGTGGCAAGACGAACACGTGGACATGTCATTTGCATCAAACGGACCAACGAGCTAAAAGATATCACATGGCAAAGGTGGCATAAAAATAACACATAGCAGCAGTTTATATCATGATGCACTCTTGCAACAGCAAAACAAGTGCCTAGATATCTCTAACATGCATGACAACAACAGGTAAAACGTAGAGCACATCTCCACGAACGTCTGGACATATTACACACGCAAAACGGAGCACCACAGTAAAAGTTATGCACAGTCAAACATTGCATTTCAGAACAAGAGATCAGGGACTTAGTGAAAAAGAGGTCAACCTAGCCAGATCCAGATCTAGAAAAAAAGAAGATGGAGTGGGCCGGCGGCTGCGGATCTGGCCCGGCGGAGGATCTAGGCCGGCGGCGGCGGGAAGGCCCGGCGACCTGGCGAACGACCCAGGGGGGGGGGGGAAGGCGACGGCCCGCTCGGGAGGAGGCCGGTGTCTGGTGCGGGAGGCCCAGCCGCGGAGCGGGGCGGCGGCCCGCGCGGTGGCCTGGGGAGGCGCTCGGCGCGGAGCCCCCTGGCTGGCGCGGCTCGGCCCGGCCGGGGTCGGACGAAGGGCCCAGGAGGGGAACTGGCGATGCGGCCTGCTGGCGACCCGAACCGGCGCGGCGTACGGGCCCTTGCGGCGGCGCCCTGATGCTGCGGGATGGAGGCGAGCTGGGCCGTCAGAGGGAGGGAAGCGGCCCAGCCGCGACGAAGTGGTCCTGGACCTGGTGCGGTGCGCCTGGCCCGATCTGGCGAGGGAAGAGGTCCGGGAGGAATCGGGGCGGACGCCTGGAGAGATCGAAGGAGGGATCGGGCCCAGGGTTGGTTGTTGACCCGATCTGGCTCGATCGGATCGACCCGATCGGCGCAGCGGCGGCGGTTTTCGAAGCTGCAGCGGCTGGAACGGGCGGCGCCGGCAGCTGGCCTGCGGGATTCGAGGAAAAACTCCAAGTGGCAAAAAGGATCTGGAGAAGCACGAAAATTTGAGGAGATCTAGGGAGAAAACTAGGGATCCCCAAAATAGACCTAGAGGGGTCTATATATAGCAGTTTTTAGGGTTAGGAGGGAGTTTATGGGCGCTAGGAGCCCTCCGATCGCGATCCGACGGATCCGATCGCGGGGATAGACTTTAAAGGCCTAGAAGGAGATAAAAGAATGCAGTAGGGGTGTTTCCGGGACACGAAGTGAAGGCACATCGGACCCACACGAGCAACGGATGGAAAAGTCAACGGAGTCCAAACGAGACGAGATTTGAGAGGCGGGTTGCACACAACAAAACAACAACACAGGCAACAACCTCACGGCACACCGGTAACGTTAAACGCCCGAACAACAAAGTAGGCCTACGGGACGTCACGGACACGTGAGGGAGCTCCGGAACGCGAAACGGACAACGGGAAGGGACACGCGGAACCGGATGCAACCCACAACACAAAAGCAATGCAATGCACATGTCTACATGATATGAATGAATGCCACACACTCACACAACAAAACGACGAAAACCCGAAAGACAAAGAACCCGAAATGGAAATAGATGAAGCCGGAGATTTATTATATACCCAAAAAGGGAAAGTATTACATCCGGGGCATTACAAACTCTCCTCTACTACAAAAAGATCTCGTCCCGAGATCTAGGACTGGAAAAAGGAAGGGTACTCGGAACGAAGATGATCTTCTCGTTCCAAGGTAGCTTCTCGGTCGGTGTGATGTGACCACTTGACTTTCAGAAACTTGATGGACTTATTGCGAGTCTTGCGTTCGGTCTCTTCGAGAATTGCAACTGGATGCTCTCGGTAGGAAAGGTCTTGTTGGAGATCAATCTCCTCAAACGGAATCATGCGCTCAGGTGCCTTGAAGCATTTGCGAAGCTGAGACACATGGAAGACATCATGAACATTTGCAAAGTTTGGAGGGAGCTCGAGCTGATAGGCTAGATCGCCTCTTTTGCCAAGAATCTTGAAAGGCCCGACGTATCTAGGAGCAAGTTTTCCTTTGATACCGAATCTTTGGGTTCCTTTCATCGGAGAAACTCGGAGATAGACATGATCACCGATGTCGAAAGCCAAATCACGATGCTTTCCGTCATAGTAGCTCTTCTGACGCGACTGAGCGGCCTTGAGATTCTCACGTATGACTTTGCACATTTCTTCGGCCTCTGAGATCAAGTCATTGCCAAGAAGTTGGCGTTCGCCTGTTTCAGACCAGTTGAGAGGGGTACGACACTTCCTGCCATAGAGAATTTCAAACGGTGCTTTGCCTGCACTTGCTTGAAAGCTGTTGTTGTAAGAAAACTCGGCAAATGGAAGGCAGTCTTCCCATTTCATGCCAAAGGAGATGACACAGGCTCTGAGCATATCTTCTAGAATCTGATTCACACGCTCGACTTGACCACTAGTCTGAGGGTGAAAGGCAGTGCTGAACCTGATCTTCGTGCCCATGGCGGACTGAAAGGAGTCCCAGAACCTTGATGTGAACAAGCTGCCACGGTCTGAGGATATCACTTGAGGAATGCCATGTAGGGACACAATTCTGAAAGTGTACAGCTCTGCAAGTTGAGCTGCATTGATTGATTCTTTGACTGGAAGAAAGTGAGCGACTTTGGTAAGCTTGTCAATCACCACAAAGATAGCATCATTTCCTCGCTTGGATTTAGGAAAGCCAGTGACGAAGTCCATTTCAATGTGGTCGAACTTCCACTCGGGGATAGGAAGAGGTTGGAGAAGACCGGCTGGACGTTGATGTTCTGCTTTCACTCTTCTGCAAACATCACATTCGTTCACGAATTGGGCAATTTCCCTTTTCATGCGTGTCCACCAGTAAGACTGCTTGAGGTCTTGATACATCTTTGAACTGCCAGGATGAATGGAAAGGAGAGAATCATGAGCTTCTTCCATTATGAGCTTCCTGAGATCACCTTTGGGAACAACGAGTCTGTCCTCGAAGAACAAGGTATCTCTCTCATCAACACGGAAGCACTTGTATTTTGGAGTGCCCTTTGCAATCCCATGTTTCACTTTCTTCACCATGGTATCACTGAGCTGGGCCTCACGGACTTGATCTTCCAAGGTAGGAGCAATTTGGAGATTAGCAAGAAAACCCTGCGGAACAACTTGGAGGTTGAGTTTCCCGAATGCTTCACAAAGCTCAGGCTGGTACGGCTTGATAAGAAGGCTGTTGCAATATGCCTTTCTGCTCAAAGCATCTGCAATCACATTCGCCTTGCCTGGAGTGTATTCAATGCTGGGATTGTACTCTTGGATCATTTCGACCCAACGAGTCTGGCGGAGGTTCAGATGCGGCTGTGTGAAGATGTACTTCAAGCTCTTGTGATCAGTGAAGATGTCGACCTTTCTGCCCAACAACAGATGTCTCCACGTAATCAGAGCATGTACCACAGCTGCTAGCTCGAGATCATGTGTGGGATAGTTCTTCTCACTTGGCTTGAGCTATCGAGAAGTATATGCCACAATTCTCTTATCTTGCATAAGCACACCACCAAGACCTTGAAGAGAAGCATCGCAGAATACTTCATAGGGCTTGGTTTCATCCGGAGGAGTCAGAACTGGAGCAGAAACAAGCTTCTCTTTGAGGGTTTTGAATGCAACTTCACATTCGGGAGACCAAAAGTATTTGACATTCTTCTGAAGCAAGTTGGAAAGAGGCTTGGCAATCTTGGAGAAGTTTTCAACAAACCTTCTGCAATAGCTGGCAAGACCCAGAAAACTGCGGAGCTGCTTGACGTTCTGAGGAGCTTCCCAGTTGACAATTGCTTCAACTTTCTCGGGATTAACCGAAATACCATCAGCTGAGATAATGTGGCCCAGGTTCAAAACCTTATCGAGCCAAAACTCGCACTTGGAGAACTTGGCATAGAATTTATGCTCTCGGAGTCGATCAAGAACCAGGCGTAAGTGCTTTTCGTGATCTTCTTCATTCTTTGAAAACACCAGAATATCATCCAGATACACGAGCACAAACTCTCCAGTATAGGGGTTGAAGATGTAATGCATCATCCTTGAAAAGGTAGGAGGAGCATTGGCGAGACCGAAGGACATGACGGTATACTCGTATGAACCGTAGCTCGTTCTGAAGGCCGTCTTGGGAATGTCTTCCTCGCGAATGCGAATTTGATGATAGCCCATTCGGAGGTCAAGCTTAGAGAACACTTTAGCTCCTTTGAGCTGCTCAAAGAGTTCGTTGATGTTGGGGAGCGGATACTTGTTCTTAATCGTCTTCTTGTTCAATGGCCGATAGTCAACACAGAGACGCTCCGTGCCATCTTTCTTCTTGACAAATAAGACACCACAGCCCCACGGAGATGTACTCGGTCTGATGAGACCCATACTCTCCTGCTTATCAAGCTGCTTCTTCAATTCCTTCAATTCATCCGGAGAGAGCTTGTATGGACGCCGGCAAGCAGGTTCAGTGCCTGGCTCGAGTTCAATGACAAACTCCACCTGACGGTGTGGAGGCATGCCTGGAAGTTCTTCTGTAAAGACGTCTTGATATTCGTTCACCACTGGAATTTGATCTATGGCATTAATTTCACCCTTATCATTGAGAGAGAAAAGCCGAATAGTATTATCCCTGGAGGCGAAGATAATCACATCTTCATCAGAATGAGTCAACTTGACTTCCTTTTGAGCACAATCAATGTGAGCATCATGCTGAGAAAGCCAATCCATTCCGAGGATGAGGTCGATGTCAGAATTACCAAGAACCACCGGTTTAGCCATAAAACGATAATCACCCATGCGAATAGAAACATCCGGAGCAAATATCTTTGAATGCAATAGTTTGCCTGGAGAAACAACTGACAATTCTCTTGGCAAACTTCTGGTGACAATGTTGTGCTTGGATGCAAAAGGATATGACATGAAAGAGCATGTAGCACCCGAATCAAATAACACTTTAGCTGGAAAAGAGTTCACTGGAAGGTTACCCAAAATGACATCAGCCGAATTCTCCGCTTGTGCTGCATTCATCAGATTGACCCTTGCAGACTTTGGATCATGCCTGACAATAGCTGAACTCATAGGTGGAGGAGGTGGAAGACGCTTCGGATTCGGACATCTGTTGGCATAGTGACCTTTCTGAGTACATTTGTTGCAAGTCACTTCTGAGAGAGGACGGAAATGAGAGCCACTTGACTTGGAGCCTTGAGACTGAAACTGCTTCTTCGACTGGTTGCTCGGGTTGGGTGGGTGGGAGAAACCACGACCAATAGAGTTCTTGTTGTTGGAGTTGTTGTATGGAGCTCGAATCACTGGAGGAGGAGGAAGCCAGAATTTCTGTTGTTTCGCAGCCAACTGAGACGATGAGGAAGAGTGAACAGCATCTCGAATTCTCTTCTTAGAAGCCTCCATCTTAAGCTGAGCTGCTTCTTGTTTCAAAGCCATGTTATAGAACTTGTCGAATTCGTCTGGCTCGAACAAAGTGAGAGCAAGCTGAAGTTCATCTTTGAGACCTCCATGGAACTGATAGATTTTACTCTTGGCATCAGGAATGTCTTGCTTTGCATAGCGAGCGAGGTTTTGGAACTTGACATTATACTGATAGACTGTCATGGAGCCCTGCTTGAGGTTGCGGAATTGCTCACGCATACCCTCGATGACACTTGTAGGAATGTGGTGCGAGCGGAAATCCTTGCAGAAATTCTCCCAAGAGATCACTTGACCCGGCCTTGAGTCTTTGTACTGCTGCCACCAGTCAGCTGCTTGATCTTTCAGTTGGAAGGCTGCAAACTTCACATAGTCATCTTCTTTCACGTTACTGCACTCAAAATGCTTCTTTATGTCGGTCAACCAATCCTCAGCATCAAGAGGGTCGACACAGTAACTGAAAGCTTTAGGATTGTTAGCCAGGAACTGGTTGAGGGTAGCATGGTGCTGCTGGAAGAAGTTGTCTTGGTTCACTGGAACACCCTGATTAGCTTGATTAGCTTGATTAGCTTGCATCAGCTGCATCATCTGCATCATCAACTGAGTGTTCTGAGCAGTAGTCTGCATAATTGCTCTCCAAGCCTCAGGCGGAGGAGGAGGGGAAGGAGGACGTTCTGGAACCTCTTCACCCTCTGGGTTAGCGTTCGGAACCCTTTTCGGAGCCATCCTGTAAGAGATGACCACTAGTCAGCAATTGATTGACAAAAGGAATAAGCTGAATCAATGGCATGAATTGCAGCAAGTCTTCACAATAATCATTCGAACAGTAAGAACGAATGAAAACATCCGAACAAGAGGAACGAATGATATTCTCAGTTAAATGATAACGTCAATCTTCACGAGAAGCCACATAGGGAACAAAAGAATAAAATAAGAAACAACAAGGTATGGACGGGAACAAACACAAGAGAGGAGTTTCGTTCTAACATCTTTGTGCTAAAGCATATGAACGCGTTACGAAAAGGTTTTGCAATCCCCGGATCAGCATAGCTAAGGACCCTTTAAGATGCAACTCCTGATAGTAACATCGGTCATATAACCCCTTCACTCAATGTCGAACCCCGAACTCACTAACCTGCATTCGTTGGAAGAATGCCTACGATCTACTGGATAAAACCCACCTATAGATTTCCGAAAGATTCCAGTTATGCAATCAGGTGTTGGGGATACACGGGAAGCACCGCGCAATCAACTCTAACCTACATCCAGGTGTATCCATCCTTCAACACGTAACCAGTCTTTCTCGGAAACTGTGTACCTCGGACCTTCGAAAAGCATCCACTATAACAAGCTATGGCAATACTCCCGAACTACCTCCCCACTACTGGGTGATGTCGGGGTTATCTTGCCACTGGCCGTATAGGGGAGATTTTTGATGTCGGCCGTCTTAAGTATTTAGTACTGCCGCGATATACTTGTTACAATGATACCCCGAAGCTCAACTCCTCGGTAACAGGAGGCATCGGGAACAATATCCTTGTCACAAGAACATCGAAACAATCCCAGAATACTCGCGGGATTCCTAAAAAAAATTGTGCAAAATTTGAAGATAGGAGAGACAAGAGTAGACGTCAGGAGTCCTCACCAGAGAGAAAGGGGATGAGAAGCAAAGAAATCCTACTCTCCGATATAATATAGGACTCAAAAGGTTTTCAGTGTGTGCCTAGACTCGACCGTCAACGATTCGATCAAACAGTGGGGGCTCCTAGGTCGGAGAAGGCTCTGAATACCAACTTGTAATGCCCAGGATGGAGTTATACCTCCTACGTGTCGAGGCACGACTTAAAGGCATAAATCCATCCTAGAATGATCTCAAGTTTGGTAATCTTTGCACAACTCATGTAAAAGAGGGGATAGTAAACTGAAAATAGTTGGCTTACACTCGCCACGTCACAGAATTACAGTACAAGTCTCAAACATCATACATTAAGAACATGACAACCCTCTAAGGGCAAAAGCCAAATGTCAAAGTACCAAACTCAGATAAATAAACCACAGGCGGATCGAATCCTAGTAAGAGACTCCACTACTGATCGTCCGGGTAGCGCACGTAGTACCGACTACGCTCTTCATCGTACTCCCAATCCAGCTCGGTGCCATCACCTGGATAGCTCACAGCTGGACCTGCATCTGGTGTGTGAAGTAACTGTGAGCCACAGAGGACTCAGCAATCCCGTTCCCGGGTAACAGAACTATTTAAGCCTTTAGGTGAGGGAAAGGCTGAAGAAAAGAATAAGTCTGTAGCAGCAGCTAGCATCTAGCTTACGCAAGTGAGAGCGAGAAGAGAAGGCCTCGGCGAGAAGTGATCACGAAGTGATCCTAGCTAACAAGCTCCACAAGCATAACCCCTCCGTGTTCAACTCCCGAATCCCTATTCGGAAATTGACAGTCACGGAACACACGCTGGTAGTGTATTAGAAACATTGTGCAGGTTATCTACAACCGGAATTAACAAGCTCCCATCTGCCACATAACCGCGGGCACGGCTTTCGAAAGTTCAAACCCTGTAGGGGTGTTCCAACTTGACCCATTACAAGCCCACGATCCGCGGAGTCGCAACTCCAAAGTGGGAAGACCCGAGTATCCTCGGAATCCCGTGCTCAAGATATACCGAGCTAAGGTAAGGCTAATCCAGCAAATCCTCCCGGCGTGCCGACACCCTGATAGTAGCCGCGCGTATCTCGTCTCAGGCCACGACCGGATGGGCGATCCCATAGGTTTTTACCAGACCTTGAGTTTCCTCGAGGTGGCCCCGCGTAACCCCCAGTTTGGACCAACACTCATGTGGAGCACTGGCCCGGGTTGTTGAATTAAGGAAAAGGGTTTATAACTCCCTATGCAAGTTTAGTTTGTTATTAGGCAAATAGTACCAATGTTGGGACTTGCTGGAAAAGACTTAGCACTTAGCGGTTTATCGAGGGGGTCCCATACACCCCAACCGTGTTAGGAACGCATAATCAAGGAACATAAAACCGGCTTATACGGATCCTAACGGCATGAGTGGAACAAATCACCAAGCAAAAGGCTTAGCCTTCCACCCTTGCCAATATATAGATGATTTCATTTTAAGCATTTATATAGTGTGATATAACCCAACCAAACTTCAACATGAAGCAAGCATCTTCGATCTTCAGCTGCAACTAGCAACGCTATAAGAAGGGTTGGGCGAAGCGTACTTAGCCAAGCAACGGTTTGCATAGGTAGGTTGGTTAAACATGGCAATTGGCTACAAGTAGGAGGCTGACAAGAAGATCATGGGCATCGAGGCAAAACTATAGATCGAGACTACTAGCAATAGGCAAAGATAGTAATGTTATCGGGGTTCGGTCATCTTGCCTGAAGAGAAGTCGTTCGGATCGTAAGAAGGGTCCTCGTGCTCAACCTCGTTGGAAACCTCGTGCTCAACCTCGTACTCGGTCTCAGCTTCCGGCTCTAAACACAACAAACACACCAAGCACAAATCAACAAGATGCAATGCGCACTCGAAAAACATGAATGCAAGATGGATGCACTAAGGATGCACACGGAGCACGTAAAATATCACTCAAGCAAAACACCTCAAAACATGATAACAATCTGATATTATTAATCTACACAGAAAATCAATCAAGTTTGATATAAGATTCGCTGAAATCGGAGTTACGGGCTAAAAGTTATGCCCGAAACAAGATTTGAGCGAAAGCTGAAAATTACAGCAACATAGCATCTTTGGAGCTCAAAATAATTAAGCTACAGCACCCAAAAAGCATGGCAAAGGACTTGAACACAAACTAGACATATAGTACAGCAACTATGTCCAAAGTGCACCCCCAACGGAGTCACGGATCAATAGCAATGATCTTGGACATATTGAACTTGACAATAAAATTCTGGCAGCAGAATTTTAGTGAAACTTTAGAGCAAAAGTAAACATGCTACAGCCACTTAAATGGACATGTGAGGACATGGATGGAAAGACAACAATATATACTACAAGGAACAATCAAAATCCACTCCAAAACTAACATGCTTTGTCCTAGAACATCACACGAACATGGCATCGGAACGTTACAGATTTCAGACTTAGTGAAAAATCACTAAGTCCTAAAACAGCAATATCATCATGGCATATAAAAGAGCATGTTTAAGTCACCTCGAAACTAAACATGGCAAAGGGTAAGCACCTCATCAAAGTACACATGACGGTGATCCCGAAACACACAAGCATGCATCATAGAGGTGAACACAACGATTGCAACGAGCTCAACAAGATGGCATTTCATAATAAGTGAAAACACATCATATGAACATGGCACTTTGCAACGATGATAACAAGGCAATAATAAATCTACCATGCAACCTATCCCAAGCAACACGTAGTTCGTGGCAAGACGAACACGTGGACATGTCATTTGCATCAAACGGACCAACGAGCTAAAAGATATCACATGGCAAAGGTGGCATAAAAATAACACATAGCAGCAGTTTATATCATGATGCACTCTTGCAACAGCAAAACAAGTGCCTAGATGATCTCTAACATGCATGACAACAACAGGTATAACGTAGAGCACATCTCCACGAACGTCTGGACATATTACACGCGCAAAACGGAGCACCATAGTAAAAGTTATGCACAGTCAAACATTGCATTTCAAAACAAGAGATCAGGGACTTAGTGAAAAAGAGGTCAACCTAGCCAGATCCAGATCTGGAAAAAAAGAAGATGGAGTGGGCCGGCGGCTGCGGATCTGGCCCGGCGGAGGATCTGGGCCGGCGGCGGCGGGAAGGCCCGGCGACCTGGCGAACGACCTAGGGGGGGAAGGCGACGGCCCGCTCGGGAGGAGGCCGGTGTCTGGTGCGGGAGGCCCAGCCGCGGAGCGGGGCGGCGGCCCGCGCGGTGGCCTGGGGAGGCGCTCGGCGCGGAGCCCCCTGGCTGGCGCGGCTCGGCCCGGCCGGGGTCGGACGAAGGGCCCAGGAGGGGAACTGGCGATGCGGCCTGCTGGCGACCCGAACCGGCGCGGCGTACGGGCCCTTGCGGCGGCGCCCTGATGCTGCGGGATGGAGGCGAGCTGGGCCGTCGGAGGGAGGGAAGCGGCCCAGCCGCGGCGAAGTGGTCCTGGACCTGGTGCGGTGCGCCTGGCCCGATCTGGCGAGGGAAGAGGTCCGGGAGGAATCGGGGCGGACGCCTGGAGAGATCGAAGGAGGGATCGGGCCCAGGGTTGGTCGTTGACCCGATCTGGCTCGATCGGATCGACCCGATCGGCGCAGCGGCGGCGGTTTTCGAAGTTGCAGCGGCTGGAACGGGCGGCGCCGGCAGCTGGCCTGCGGGATTCGAGGAAAAACTCCAAGTGGCAAAAAGGATCTGGAGGAGCATGAAAAATTGAGGAGATCTAGGGAGAAAACTAGGGATCCCCAAAATAGACCTAGAGGGGTCTATATATAGCATTTTTTAGGGTTAGGAGGGAGTTTAGGGGCGCTAGGAGCCCTCCGATTGCGATCCGACGGATCCGATCGCGGGGATAGACTTTAAAGGCCTAGAAGGAGATAAAAGAATGCAGTAGGGGTGTTTCCGGGACACGAAGTGAAGGCACATCGGACCCACACGAGCAACGGATGGAAAAGTCAACGGAGTCCAAACGAGACGAGATTTGAGAGGCGGGTTGCACACAACAAAACAACAACACAGGCAACTACTTCGCGGCACACCGGTAACGTTAAACGCCCGAACAACAAAGTAGGCCTACGGGACGTCACGGACACGTGAGGGAGCTCCGGAACGCGAAACGGACAACGGGAAGGGACACGCGGAACCGGATGCAACCCACAACACAAAAGCAATGCAATGCACATGTCTACATGATATGAATGAATGCCACACACTCACACAACAAAACGACGAAAACCCGAAAGACAAAGAACCCGAAATGGAAATAGATGAAGCCGGAGATTTATTATATACCCAAAAAGGGAAAGTATTACATCCGGGGCATTACAAAGGAAGACCATAAGACCTCCGGCAAGCATCTTGCCAGGGATGACAGCATGGGCCGCGGCAAGACCCTTGTCGGGGCCCCGGCAAGGCCCTTGCAGGGGACACCCACACGGCCACCATCAGGCCCACCCTAGCTAAGCTTCTATCGCCCCATGCAGCTGCCGACCCAACCAGCTAGGCAGGCACCTGCGTGGCGGCATGCAGATCTTCGTGGAGACCCACCATTGCGCCACCTCAGGTGGCTGCCTGCCTACATGGCATCTCAGGCATCGCTGGCCAGGGCGCGTGTCGACACAAGAAGGAGCGGCGACGGACAAGACGGATGTCTCCCCCGTCCCCGATAAAGCACGGACACCTAAGCTAGGCGCATTAAATGCGCCTTGTCATGTAATGCGAGGGATAACCTCGCATCACTGTACTCTTTCCACCTTCTGTGTGCCACTGTGGCAACCCCTTTTTCCCTATAAAAGGAGGCCCGAGGCGACCAGGAGAGGGATTCGTCATTTTGGAGCTCCTCACGCCCCGTAGCTAGCTGAAGAACACAGATATACAATCCACCAAAGCAGGAGTAGGGTTTTACACATCCTCTCGGCCCGAACCTGGGTAAAGGAACCGTGTGCTGTCTGTTTGATCCGCTCTTCTCTCAACCCCGCGCCCCACAACCGCAATAGGGATTCTTGTGATCCCATAGGTGTCCTTCCAAATACACCGACATATTTTGTGCGCCAGGTAGGGGGCGCAGTTGTGAGAATCGGCTCTAGCAGTTAACCCAGCACTCCTTCGTCTTCGTGGCTCTTTGAGAAGGAAGGAGGCCGGAAGATCAGCATTCGAGCGGCTACAAATAGAAGCTAAGTTACATTGAACCCTGGATATTTCCATCCTATTATTTAAAGTTGTTATCCTCGGAGCTGTCGTTCTTTGTGCAAAAAGAAACCTGCACGCAAATGGGGCCCTTCCCGATCGCCAACGCCTTTGCTCTGTTTCGAGTCCGCTCAACAGTTCAAACGGCTGCGTCGGAAACGGTAGGGAAGCCTTCCGCAATTGGCAAGGCTCTCGACTCTGACTCGAGTCAAACTCGACAGTTCGAGCGGCTGCATCAGGGGCGGCAAGGTGGCTCACCCGGCAGCACGCTCGCCCGGCAGGCCAATGGGGACCCGTCCCCAAGACGCCGCCTTGGGTTTTTCGCGCCCGCAAGCCTACCCAGCTAGCGTAGGGTGGACATACAAAGAGGCAGCAAACAGGGAAATAACATGCATAATTCCTAAGATATTTCAAAGTTAAATTACATCATTGCTGCGGTTCTAACTAAAGATAAAATTTGTCTTGGTCATGAACCCGCAGCGGCGAAGAAGACCGGGATGCCTAATCCCGGCGCTGGCCTTCCACCCTCTTGATTTCGTCGATGCAGCTGATGACGGGCTTGATGCGCTCCTTGAGCACCGTGAGGTCAGTACGCTCCGGCAAGCTATCCATCGAGTCTTCGAAGTCGAGGGCGGGATTCCAGAATGCCATCTTGGTGAGGACCTTGGTCATGACTCCCCGGCAAAGTCGCCAGGCCTCCCCGGCGAGCTTGGCCGTTCTGTTGGAGTGAAGATCAGCCAAGGCGCCGAGGACGCCCTCAAAGAACAGGGTCAGCTTGGCATTGACGGTCCCGCTCCACTTAGGGGCATACCTCACTTTTGGCATCCCCATGCCATGAGGGCCAACTACGAGGTGACCCTGCCGGCGACGTCCTCCAGCCGACTGATCCACCTGTTCTCGCCCGCCACATATTCCTGGTGGGAGGCGGCCTCGTACACCCGCAGCTCCTTCTCCTCCTCCAGGCTCCTGGTCAAGGTCTCCTCCCGAGCCGAGCTCTCCGACAACATCTTCTCGAGATTCTCCAGCTTCAGCTTGAGATCTCTCATCGAGTCATGCGCCTCAGAGAGCTCCCCAGCCCTGCTGATGACCGCTCCCTACGCCTCTGTAAAGGCGCAGTTGAGCCTGTTCTTCTCGTCGGACAGCTTGAGGGTCTGCTCCTTCAGCTCGTTCCGCTCTACCTCCAGCTCCTTCACCTTGTTGGCATGGACCAGAGCCTGGGCATCGAGTGCCTCTTTGTGCCTCTGCCCCAGCTCGCGAGTCCGCCACTCGACAAGGACCTTGAGCTCCTCATCCTTGCCGCGGAGAGTTGTGGCAAGCTTCGCCTCGCACGCGGAGAGGTCTTCTTCCTAGGAATCGAGGGCGACTTGATGCTGGTTCCGGGCGGCCTCGGCCGCGGCAGCCAAGCTCGCTCCCTCTTCCTGGGCCTTCTCGACGTCAGACATCTTCATGATGAGCTCTGCATCGCGCTTGGCCAATTCTTTCTGGAAGGCCTCACGGGACTGGTGAAACCAGGTTTGCGCCTCAGCGACGCGCGCCTGGAAGTCCACCTCCGCCTCGTCTACCGTTGCCATCCTAGACTTAACCTTGTCCAGACGGGCACGGTAGAGCGCTTGGAGCTTCTGGAAATTGGCCCCCATGGCACGGAAGAGTTGTTCTTCTGGAGAACCATCGCCGCCGGCGCCCGGTTCATCGACCACCTCGAGCCCGGTGGCGGCGAGCACCTCGCCGTCGAAGACTTCCCCTCCGGCGGGCGCTCGGGAACTTGACGCCCCTGCAAGATGGACGAAGAGATCGTCGCCCACCTTTAGATACCTGCCGGGGCCCGAGGTTGTGGAGGAAGAAGGCTAATCATCAACCGCCTCTTCCTCGGCTGTGGCCTTGCCGGCCCCCCGGCAGGCCCACCGCTGCCACCCTCGGTGGCATCCTTGGCGGCCTTATCAGCGGCGACCTCAGCAGCATCCTTGGCGGCCTCCTCGGCGGCAATCCTGTCGGCCTCCGCCGCGGCCTCCTCAGCAACTTCCCCGATGACGGCGTCCACGTCCTCCATATCTGTTGAAGGAGGGCCTGGGCAGTGATGGGGATGATGAAGCCAAGAAAAAGAATAAGGGAAAAGCAGAGACATAAGATAGGCGACTCACCAGTGCCGGGCTGTGAAGCAGAAGTCCCCTCCTCGCCGGCGCCTGGCGCCGTGGCAGAGCCACTAGCGCCCAAGTTCCCCTCTTCCTCCATGCGTGTGGGCTCCATGCTTGGTACCCTTGTCGGGGACGCCCCTCGCGGCGGCGTAGTCGATGGGGGGGGGTGTGTTGGGGATAGCCCCCTGCGGCTCCTCCTGCTGCCGCTCCCGTCCTGCAAAACCGACAAGGTCAGCTCCATAGCATCAAACACCTACTGCATGTCGAGCAAGAAGAGGATGATGAACTTACGCTGGGGGCTGAGCCCGGGGTTGCCGTCCGGGCTGCTCAACACCTCAAGTACGTGGTCCAGATGCACTTCCCCAGGGAGGTATCAACGAACAATACTGCTGAGTATGAGGGGCTGCTTGCTGGTCTTAGGATCGCGGCAGACCTCGGAATCAAGAAACTCATCGTCAGGGGCGATTCGCAGCTTGTCGTCAAGCAAGTCAACAAAGATTACCAGAGCCCATTGATGAAGGCCTACGTCGATGAAGTGAGAAAGCTGGAAGAGCGCTTTGATGGTATACAGGCAGAGCACGTTCCCCGAGCGGAGAACATCGCCGATTACCTGTCAAAGCGCGCTGCCCTCAAGCTACATGTGGAACCAGGTACCTTTGTGCTTCAGCTTTCTCAGCCATCCGTTGATCCATCAATAGAGAAGAACAAGAGGAGGAAATCAGGGCCCAGCAAGTACTTTCCCGCTGAGGTCCCCGGAGCCGCCGGCAAGGATGTTGTCAGAGACACTGAGCCCGCCACTGGACGGCTAGCTCCGGCGGAGCGTCAAGCTCTTGCCGTCGAGACAGCCCCTCCCATGGCAGAGGAAATGCCTTTAGTCCTCGCCGTCGAGCCCCAGGCTCCAGCGTGGGCACAGCATACCGTCTGATTCCTCCAGACTGAGAACTTCCTGAGGAGCAGGAAGAAGCAGAAAAAGTAGGCCGTCGGTCTGCTATGTACCAGTTCGTCGATGACGTCCTGTACAGAAAGAGATCGAACGGCATGAAATTGAAGTGCATCCCTCGAGAGGAAGGACTGGGGCTGTTCGCGGAGATACATGGAGGCATATGTGGATCCCACATAGGTTCAAGAGCCCTTGCCGGCAAGGCATTCCGGCAAGGCTTCTTCTGGCCCACTGCCCTCCAGGATGCGACGGCACTGGTCACCAGGTGTGAAGCGTGCCAGTTTCATTCCAAGAAACTTCATCAACCAGCTCAAGCCCTTCAAACCATTCCTCTCTCCTGGCCCTTCTCGGTCTGGGGGCTCGACATACAGGGGCCTTTCCCCCGTGCTATCGGGGGCTTTGAGTACTTGTACGTTGCAATCGACAAGTTGACAAAGTGGCAGGAGGTGGAGGCAGTGAGGAAGATCATAGCTCTGTCAGCCGTCAAGTTCTTCAAGGGACTAGTGTGCCGTTTTGGTGTACCCAACAGGGTCATCACCGACAATGGCACGCAGTTCACAAGCCGCACCTTCATGCAATATACCCAAGACCTCGGCGGCAAGGTCTGTTTCGCTTCCGTCGCTCATCCCCCGAAGCAATGGTCAAGCTGAGAGGGCAAACGCTGAAGTGCTGCGAGGCCTAAGGACAAAGACATTTGACAGGCTGCACAAGAGTGGAAGGCGCTGGATTGATGAGTTGCCGGCGGTTCTTTGGTCGATCAGAACGACGCCAAATCGAGCCACCGGCCAGACACCCATTGCCCTGATATACGGGGCAGAATCAGTTCTCCCCACTAAACTCATATACGGGTCACCTCGAGTGCTCGCTTATGATGAGCTTGAGAAAGAGCAACTGCGGCAAGATGACGCAATGGTCCTTGAGGAAGATCGTCTTCGGGCGGCTGTGAGAGCAGCATGCTACCAGCAAGCCTTGCGCCGCTACCATAGCTGCAAGGTCCATGCCCGAAGCTTTGAGGAAGGCAACCTTGTTCTTCAGCGCGTTCAATCGGCCAAGAATACCAACAAGTTGACACGGAAGTGGGAAGGCCCTTATCGGGTAGTACGAGTCACCAGGCCTGGCGCAGTCCGCCTAGAGACCGAAAATGCCATTCCGATGAGCAATTCCTGGAATATTGAGCATCTTCGCAAGTTCTACCCATAAGGCGCGGCTTGCCGGGCTCCCCGGCAAGCCACCCTTTTGTACAAGCCTTTCCGGCAAGGCATGTAACCCTTTGTACAAAGCCAGGCGCAAACCTTGAGCATAAATAAATGAAGCGCTGGTGCCCTAAGTTATAGCATGCATGCTGAGTCGAATCTCGTCCTTGGTTAGGGTTGATAGTGCTTAGCGGCGGCTAACCCCTAGCTTAGAGGTCGAGTTTGCATCTCTTTGTCTTTCCTCTATCTCCTTTGGTTCACAGGACGCACATATATCCTTGCCGGAGCCACTTGGGGAGAAGAAAGAGGAACAGGCTAGCACCTAGGCCCCGGCAAGCCAGTGTTGCCGGGGGCTACAAGAGCAAACATTCACCCACGGCGAACCAGGGTTGCCGGGGGCTGCAGCTTCAGATAAGTTCTTCATCCCTTATCATGCATTCCATTATGGACCGAGGTATGTGAAACCTCGTTCTTTTCCTTAAAGCTACCGTGCTCCCATAACTCTAGGCCCTAGGGCTCGTTCCTGGGACTAAGTTTGGTCGTAGTCGCGGCAGCGAAAGGATGAAACGAGGAGCCTAAGCCCACTTCATCCCTGCCTCCGCCAAAGGCATGAGAAAGGTCGAGCGAAGTAGGGAGACGGAAAGGCCTGTTGCCGGGCGAGAAAATGTTTATCTTAAAGATATCAAGGATTTATTCCTTGTCGTGGGTTTCACCCACAAAAAAATCACCCGGCAAACATCCCTTTTTTATTAAAAACATTCCATTCAAGTACAGTCCGTAGGGAATGAAAAACCTGAACAAGGGGATTACAAGTTCTAAATTTAACAGATGCCTGAAGGCTTACAAACTAAAAAGAGATAAGATGCTCGTAATGCCTTTCTTGTCCCTCTCCTCAGAAGGTAGGTCAAGGAGGCGAGAAGAGCAAAAGGAGCGCCCAGGCGAGCTACGGGTGGCAGAAGACACCAAGAGGACATCTTGGTGGCCGCCCAAAGGCTGGATGGTGATGGCAGCGCCGGAAGTAGAGCTCGAAGACGAGGCGGCAGGACGTCAGTACGCGTCGAAGGCGTCGGTGCCCGCGTACTCCGACATGACGACCTTGCTGCCCGCCCTCTTCCTCTTCCTCTTCCGCAACCTCCCTACGCCAGCCGCCAAGGGGACGGCCCCGAGAAGTTCAAGGAGCCGGCGACGCGGATGATGGGGTCGCTGGTGCCACCAGGAGCGGCGCCCGACACCTAGTCGGACCCGTCATCCTGCCGCCCATCGCCCTCGTCGTCGCTGCCGCTGTCCTCCTCGTCACCCTCACTCGAGGAGGAATCTTCGTCATTGGAAGAGCTCTCCACACAGCACCTTGCACGAGTCCCAAAGTGCCCGAAGACCTTGACGGACAGAAGGCCACCCTCCGTCAACTTAAAGTGGAGAGTGAGCCCATCCGTCAAGCTGTGGATACGAGCAAACGTCTTCCATCCCTGACGAAGATACATGACATGAGGAGCAGGGAAGTCGACACAGACCCGCATGCCACTGATCCCGCAACCCCTCATGTGCAGCCGCAGCTACTCCGGCGGATCCAGCTCCATCTCCCGCGCGAATGGGGTCGGAAGATGAAGGCGACGGCGCGGCGGCCGCCGCAACCTGACGAAGAACTCGCAAGGGTCATCCCCAACATGGCCCTCCACTAGAGGAGGAGCTGCTGGCGGGGGCGAGGCCGGCGGGCCGCCCCGTCCTCCTCTTCCCCGAGCGCCCCGGCCTCGCCCACGGCCTCGCCCCCTTCCCCTTCCCCTCGTGTCCAGCTCTGCCACTGCGGGTGCTGGAGAAGGAGGGACGCGTTGTCGAGCAGCGACCCTCGCCGCCACCGTTGAAGGGCCGGGATTTCCTCTCTCCATGGCGAACGGAAGAGAGGACCAGAAGCTGAAGGAGAAAGAAGATGGAAGAGTGCGGGGCGCCGTCCCTCCCCTCCCGCTCTTTATAAAGGGGCAGGTGATAACCCTCAACCGTAAGGGATCGAGATAGTCTTCGCGGGTAAGAATAACCCAATTTATTGATTCGACACACGGGGAGCCAAAGAGTATTTATAAGCTTTGACAGTTGAGTTGTCAATTCAATCGCACCTGAAATATACTTACTTGCAACAAAAGATAAATGGTAACAGTGATATGATAGTGATGATAGTGATAGTAAAAGTAAACAGCAAAAGTAAATAGTAAAGGTAAATGGCAAAAGTAGCAACTAGTGACAAGCAGGATTTAAAACACTGTAGGCTAGGGAGATGGATGGTTGGGCGCTGCATGGATGAGATATGTCATGATTCTAACTTGGGGCACGGCACACGGAAAAGTAATGATCATCTAGGCAAATATGAAACATTAGGCATGTATCCCGTAGGTAGTTGTGCGTGCTTGCAATAAGAACTTGCACAACATCTTTTGTCCTACCATCCCGCTATGAACGGGGCCAAAAGGAACTTATGGAGATTAAGGTGCTCCTGTCAAAGAGCACCGGAACAAAGCAATGAACTCAATGGATACATGTAATCCTCAAACTACGGACCATCCCCTTTGGTGTCCCAAGCTGTCACTTTTGGGATCGCCGGTTCCGAACCGTAACAGGTGCAAACAACTCATAGATAGGATCAAGAACACAAATATATTCATGCAAACACATATGGTTCAGATATGAAATCATGGCACTCGGGCCCTAAGTGTCAAGCATTAAGAATAACAAGTTGAAGCAAAGATGATAAACACCATAGTAGATGATAGGCAACATGCCCCCAACGATCTGACAAACTATTACATGATCTAACTCATCCAATCCCTACCATCCCCTTCGCCTACAGCAGGGGATTACTCACACATGGAAGGAGAAGTCATGGAGGGATGATGAAGTGGTGATGATAATGACGATGGCGACGATCTCCCCTCTCCGGAGGCCAATTCAGCCTCCAGATTAGCCCTCCCGAAGAAGAACAAAGGGTGGCGGCGGCTCCGCGACGAAAACTGCGAAAAGAACTTCTGATCTGGGGTTTCCTCGTCACAGGTAAAAATACGAGTCAAAGTAGGGCACCAGGGGGCGTGGGGCCCACCCAGGCGACCCCCCGGCGCGGCCAGGGGCAGGGCCACGCCACCAGGGCGCCTGGGCCCCCCTGGTCCCCCTCTGTTCCCCCTTCTGGCTCCTGGTTCCTTCGGGTGCATGGATTCTCTGTGATTTTTCATGGATTTTTCTGAGATACCTAAAAATCTGTTTTCTTGCACACAATAAAACCATACAGGCAGCTCTGCTGAAAACAGCGTCAGTCCGGGTTAGTTTAGTTCAAATCATGCAAGAATGAGGTCAAAACAATATCAAAAGTGTTTGGAAAAGTAGATACGTTTGAGACGTATCAACTCCCCCAAGCTTAGCATATTGCTTGTCCTCAAGCAATTCAGTTCAACGAACTGGACGCGACAAAGAAAACTTTGACAAACTCTTTTGCTTCATTAGATGTATATAAGCATGTACTACGAAAAGAGTCTAGCAAGTATTGAAACAGTACTATGAGGACAATGCAAGGAGCAATCCTTCTTTCAAGTGACCAGTCACAAATACTTAAAAGTAAATAATATATTACTGAAAATCAAGACAAGATTACATTGCACATAGCTTGAGCATATCAGGCTGGTATCTCGCTAGCCTCCATGAGTGAAGCAAAACATAAATGCAGAAACTCCTCCAGAGTTTTAAAGGAGACTAGAACTAAGAATTTCAGAATAAATCATATCACAAGCATGCAGAAGACAATGTAATACTTTGGGACAATGCACATTACACTCAGAATGACAATTATGCTCTCTAGTTAGTGCTTTGAAGAAAGAAGGTGGAGACTCTCGAACCGTGGCTTTTGTTGGCAAGGTTGAAAACCCGTGGTCGGAAACAAAAACTAAACTTGTACCAGAGCTCTTGGTTTTAAAAACAGAGGTAAAAACGTTGTTTTAGAGGTGCATATTTCGTCAACAAATGCTAGCAGATAACTCAATCACTTCTTGAGCTGGACAAGTCTCGAGGAACGGCTCCCGCATGAGGACGATCACATCCTCTTAATCTCCTTTGTTTATCACTGCCAAAGTTTTCTGATTTCTCATGAACAAAGCGTGAAGGAGGGTTTGTTTGTTATATTATCTTTTTGAGCCGGGCGCACTCTATGCTAGTTCCTTCTCGTATTAAGGGTTTGCACATTAGACATGCAATCCAGGGGTGAAACTTGTCCAACTTAAAAAGATCATGAATTAACTACTACTTCCTCATGAGCTAAAACATAGGCACAAAAAGAGAAATGCTTTTGATTAATTTCGAGGTGGTACATGAAAGTCTTCGTTAGGAATGGCAGGTAAATACCATGTATAGGAAGGTATGGTGGACTCATATGGCATAACAGGTTTTAAGGATTTTGGATGCACAAGCAGTCAGTCCGCTTAGTACAGGCGGGGGTTTAGCAAATGACTGAGAAGCGACCAACTAGAGAGCAATAACGGCCATAATCATGCAGAGCGACAAAGCAACATTGAATCGGGCATGAAAGTGATATAACTATTCTAAAACTCAAAGATCATCAAGGCAGAGCAGACTTTTTAGTCTCAAACATGTGTAAGCATGTGCCAAGTCAATCCAAAAATTCTCTAAAGGGAAATACCACCTTAGTATACCGAACTATGAACAATGCAATGCATGTAGATCATTTCAATAACACATTATATACTCTAGTTATTCGAGACTAGCCACAAGGAAAGCATGAACCACTGGAGGAGCATTGTAAACATAGCACTATGTCGCTACAAGCTGGTATCTAGATCATAAGTACAGGCATATGTACAAAAGTAGAAACAAGAAGAGTTCATACCGGTCTTCCTTGTTGCTTCCCTTCAGTCGATCTTCGTCATTACTGCCTGTCACTTGCACGATCGAACGTAGGAAATATAATTAAATGCCATCACGGACTCGAGCTGAACTCTGAAAACAAAGCAAACTAAAGAGAAAAGGAAATCTTTTTGGATTATTTTAAAGGTTGAACGAAAGCAAAAGAAAAAGAAAATGTTTTTGTTGTTTTTGCAAAGAGGGAAATAAAGAAGAACGGGCAAAAACTTCGAAAAGATCAAAGCGAACAAAACGGATAATACAATGGAAAAGTGAGAGGGGCACGTACTCCCCCAAGCTTAGGCTTTTGGCCTAAGTTGGTAGTAGCTACTGGCCCCAGGAGCCTCCTGCTCCGGGGGTATGGTGGTGAGACCAAGGGTCGTAGAAGGATGCTGGCGCGTATACCGAACTCCTCGGAGTCTCCCACAAGGAAGGGTCCGTACGCCAAGCAGAGGAAGACCCTTCACCAAACTCGGTGGCGGTATCTCCCTGGAAAAGTGGTAACTCACCGTGCTCCTCCTCGTCGGGCACAACCCCCTCCATGGGTTTATGAAACTGATACTGGACCATGAACTCATCGAACTGGACAACATCAAAGGACCATCCGTTCCTGCGAGAAAAATCAAACAAAAGAGGTGCAGGTAGACGGATCTCGCGTTCCGCGGTAGTTCCAAAACGCAATATATAAACAAGATTATCCAGCTCAGAAGCCATGGTAACAAACTTATGCCTTTTCATAGCAGCAAGATCAAAGCTTAAATAATTAAAAGGATTATCATCAGGGTGTGGGGTGCCTCCAAGATGTTCTAAGATAAGTGTGGCATCAATGCCACCATATAAGTCCCCCTTGTTACCGTTCATAGCAAGGCGTCGAGCAAATAAGGCACCCAGATTATAATCAGACCTCCCTGAGAGGGCTGCTGCCAGGATAGCAATATCCGGAGCAGAAATGCTGCTCGTGTTGTCACGAGCTAACACCCCTCTAGCAACATAATATGCAAAATACCTGAGGTGAGGAAATAAGATGCTGGAGATCTTCGACCGATAAATATCCCTCGTACCCATGCTGTAGAGAGAGTTGATGACGGTTTTCAGCTCGGAGGGCTGAGTGGCCATCCTAGTCGTCCTGCCAACGTTTGGCACACATTAGCAGTCGAGGGTGAAGCTGCGGCTCTAGTAACTCGATCGGAGTGTGCATGCCTCCTCTTCTCAAGCCACCCTTTTGCCCTTCCTAACAAACTCATTTCTGAAATTTTCGGCAATTTACAAAAACGAGGATTAAAACAAGGTGAGCTAAGGCAAACTACTCAACTCACTTGCCCAAGGCATAAACTTGCATCAAAACTTGGAAAATAACTTTCTACACATGCATGCAAGCTCATCTATATAGCACCAAGAACTACTAAATACTCACAAATGAAGCCACCAATCAAAAATCTAATTGGAGGGGTGGAGGAGTCACATACCAGGGAGTATTTGTTCAAAATCTCAGCTCAAATGATGGGCTGTAGAGAGAGATCGAAGAATCGCCTCCAAGAACAGCAAGAACACAAGAACAAGTGCAGAACTCGCGTTTTTGGAGAAAAAGAGAGAGGGAGGAAGAAGACATACCTGGAGGGGGGCCATATGGGCCCCAGGCGCCCTGTGGGCGTGGCCAGGGGCTGGGCCGCGCCAGCTGGCCGCCTGGGCCACAGGTGGGTCCCCCTGGCTGGCCCCAGGTCCCTCTGGGTCTCTCCCGATGTGTAAATTTTTATTTAATTTTTTTTGGAATTTTTCTGAAAACTTCACTGTTGAAATTTTTTCGAAGTTCAAAAAGCTGCGAAACTCTCTGAAAACTTGAAGTAGTGAGTAGTATTGTGAAGCTTCAAAACATAAATACTTGGTACAACAAGTAGGACAAAAACTAAAAATAAATGAAAACATAACAAGCTCAACTTTTTATCTATATAAAACATGTTTACTAGTAAGGTTGATCAAGTCTTACCAACAAACATGCGAGATATAGAGCAAAAAGTCTCACCTCTCACGAAGTAATCACTGAACCTTTACCTTGATGGACATTGTCCCCACCATGATAGTTTTGTATTCGTGAGGCACATGTAGTGGACAATCCCATTCTCCAATCTTCACGGTCTCGATATTTTCTATAGAGTTGAGGCCATGCCTCCTGTCGATCTTCTTTGGAAAATATACCGTGTGTTCTTTATCATTCACATGGAAGGTAACCTTCCCTTTATTGCAATCAATAATAGCACCTGCGGTGTTAAGAAAAGGTCTACCAAGAATAATGGACATGCTTCCATCCTCGGGCATGTCAAGCACAACAAAATCAGTAAGAATCAAACAATTAGCAACTTCTACGGGAACATCCTCACAAATACCTATCGGGACGGCAGTCGACTTGTCAGCCATCTGAAGGGAGATATCTGTAGGAATTAGTTTCTCTAAACAAAGCCTCTCGTAAAGAGAGAGAGGCATAACACTCACTCCCGCTCCAAGATCACATAAAGCAGTTTTGACATAATTATTCATTATGGAGCAAGGAATGGTGGGTATACCTGGATCACCGAGCTTCTCAGGAATCTTGCCACTGAAAGAGTAGTTAGCAAGCATAGTAGATATTGCTTCATTAGGAACCTTTCTTTTATTAGTGACAATATCTTTCATATATTTTGAATAAGGAGGTAACTTAATAGCTTCAGTCAAAGGAATTTGAAGAAAAAGAGGTTTAATCCACTCACAAAACTTATTGTAATGCTCTTCTTCTTTGGATTTGATGGACTTACCTGGAAAGGGCATGAGTTTCTGCACCCATGGTTATCTTTCCTTCCCATGTTTTCTTGCGATGAAGTCTTCTTTAGTGTACCTCTTACGTTTGTCGGGTGCTTCTTCTTCTCGAACTTCAGGCGGATCATTCTTCTCATTATCCTTACCTTCAGGTTCAGCATCGTCTTCAGTCTCAGCATCGGAGATAGATACACTGTTTGGATCAACAGCTGGCTCTTCATCTGCAATAGGATCATTAGAATTGTCAGCCTCCTTATGTTTCTTCTTCTTCTTTGGAGAGCCAACAATTTCTTCTTCCTGCATTTGAGAATCTTGCTCGATTCTCTTCGGATGCCCCTCTGGATAGAGAGGATCTTGAGTGCTAGTTCCTCCTCGGGTCTTAATCCCAAAAGCCTGCAAATTATCTTGTTTGGCATTGTTAGCAAGCAAATCTTTTTGCACATTAGAAATTTGGTCAAGCTGAGTTTTAACCATATGAAAATGCTTCACAAGACATTGAACATCATTAACTGTTCTACCTAGAACATCAAGCAAACTTTTGATAGCAAGGGAATTATCATGCAACTGACTTTGTATCCTCTCATTAAAATGATTTTGTTTCATAATAAAATTATCAAACTCATCTAAACATTGATCAGGAGGCTTACCATGAGGGATGTCACTTGCGTTGAAATCTAAAAGAGAGTGTACCTCTACCATAGGAGGGTGAGTGGTAGGCTCACACAGCTTCTCAATAGGGGGTAGATTCTTCACGTCTTCAGCTTTAATACCCTTCTCTTTAATAGACTTCTTTGCTTCTCGCATATCTTCGGGGCTTAGAAGAAACATGCCCCTCTTCTTTGGTGGTGGAGGTGGTTCAGGGACGGACCAATCTTCATGATTTTTGGCAATCCTGCCCATCAAATCTTCTGCATCGTCCGGTGTCCTTTTCCTGAAAACACAACCAGCACAACTGTCCAAATAGGACCTGGATTCATCAGTTAGACCAGCATAGAATATATCGATTAATTCGTTCTTAGGGACTTCATGTCCTGGTCTAGCCCGAATCAGACCGCAGTACCTCCCCCAAGCTTTAGGGAGGGACTCATCCTACAACTGTTTAAAGTTATAAATTCTTTGTAAAGCAGCATGTTGCATGTGAGCAGGAAAGTACTTATCAACAAAAGAGTGAGCTAAGTCTTGAGGACTCTTAATGGAACCGCATGGAAGCGAATCATACCATGCTTTAGCACCTTCCTTCAAGGAGAAATGAAGAAGCTTGGTGATATAAAAGTATCGTATCTTCTCATCTGTGGTAAACAGGCCACCCAACTCACCGAGTTTTGTTAGGTGTGCAATAGCATCATCATTTTCTCTGCCATAAAAGGGGTCAGCTTCAACCATAGGTATAAGTGAAAGATCAACAGAGAAATCATAATCAGGATCATCAATGCATATAGGAGATGTAGCAAATTCAGGATCAGGAACGGTTTTGTTCTTCAAAGAGTGTTTTTCAAACAGTTTCTTAATAACTTCAGGGTCAGAGCCAGAAAACTCTGTCAGTTCCCTGCATAAATCTTCATCAAGCATATAGTAATCATTATCAAGGAGTCTCTCCTTGAGTTTACTCAAATCAGGATAATCATAAGTTTCACCAATAGGGTAGCGAGTAACAGGAATTTCAATTCCAGACTTTTTAGCAGCAGCAGCGATCTGTTTCTCAAGAGCATAACCAAGTGAACTAATATCATCAACAGTAGTAGAAGCATCATCAAGAGTATCGGACATAGTAACTGATTCAGTAGGAGCATCATATAGTGGTGGTGAGGCAAACTTACTCATAACAGAAGGCGAATCAAGTGTAGCACTAGTTCTCAGAACAGTACCTCTTCTTATAGTGGATAGTAAGATCGGAACCTTGGGGTCTCCTTTCTTACCCATAGCGGATGAAGTGCAGCAAGTAGGATACTTCAAGTAGACTTGTAACTATTGCTATGCTCCCCGGCAACGGCGCCAGAAAACGGTGCTTGATAACCCTCAACCGTAAGGGATCGAGATAGTCTTCGCGGGTAAGAATAACCTAATTTATTGATTCGACACACGGGGAGCCAAAGAGTATTTATAAGCTTTGACAGTTGAGTTGTCAATTCAACCGCACCTGAAATATACTTACTTGCAACAAAAGATAAATGGTAACAGTGATATGATAGTGATGATAGTGATAGTAAAAGTAAACAGCAAAAGTAAATAGTAAAGGTAAATGGCAAAAGTAGCAACTAGTGACAAGCAGGATTTAAAACACTGTAGGCTAGGGAGATGGATGGTTGGGCGCTGCATGGATGAGATATGTCATGATTCTAACTTGGGGCACGGTACACGGAAAAGTAATGATCATCTAGGCAAATATGAAACATTAGGCGTGTATCCCGTAGGTAGTTGTGCGTGCTTGCAATAAGAACTTGCACAACATCTTTTGTCCTACCATCCCGCTACGAACGGGGCCAAAAGGAACTTATGGAGATTAAGGTGCTCCTGTCAAAGAGCACCGGAACAAAGCAATGAACTCAATGGATACATGTAATCCTCAAACTACGGACCATCCCCTTTGGTGTCCCAAGCTGTCACTTTTGGGATCGCCGGTTCCGAACCGTAACAGGTGCAAACAACTCATAGATAGGATCAAGAACACAAATATATTCATGCAAACACATATGGTTAAGATCTGAAATCATGGCACTCGGGCCCTAAGTGTCAAGCATTAAGAATAACAAGTTGAAGCAAAGATGATAAACACCATAGTAGATGATAGGCAACATGCCCCCAACGATCTGACAAACTATTACATGATCTAACTCATCCAATCCCTACCATCCCCTTCGCCTACAGCAGGGGATTACTCATGGAAGGAGAAGTCATGGAGGGATGATGAAGTGGTGATGATGATGATGATGGCGACGATCTCCCCTCTCCGGAGGCCAATTCAGCCTCCAGATTAGCCCTCCCGAAGAAGAACAGAGGGTGGCGGCGGCTCCGCGACGAAAATTGTGAAAAGAACTTCTGATCTGGGGTTTCCTCGTCACGGGTAAAAATACGAGTCAAAGTAGGGCACCAGGGGGCGTGGGGCCCACCCAGGCGACCCCCCGGCGCGGCCAGGGGCTGGGCCGCGCCACCAGGGCGCCTTGGCCCCCCCTGGTCCCCCTCTGGTCCCCCTTCTGGCTCCTGGTTCCTTCGGGTGCGTGGATTTTCTGTGATTTTTCGTGGATTTTTCTGAGATACCTAAAAATCCGTTTTCCTGCACACAATAAAACCATACAGGCAGCTCTGCTGAAAACAGCGTCAGCCCGGGTTAGTTTAGTTCAAATCATGCAAGAATGAGGTCAAAACAATATCAAAAGTGTTTGGAAAAGTAGATACGTTTGAGACGTATCAGCAGGGCTGGGGCTCGACCGCCCCGCTCAACCAATCAAGACACAGAAGGCGCAGGGAGCCGGGACTGACCCGCCGCCCCAACCAGCGATGGCCCGGTTTCCCGCCTCCACCGTTTGCCACCCCAAGCGCATGGGAGGCACGTGGCAGACGTATAGAACCGAGGGGACGGGTGAGGCGACCTCTCCCCACCCCGTGATTGTGGGGAGTGGATGCCTTAAGGACCGCGCCTCGGCCCCATTCAGTAAATGGGACGCGTCTCCACGCCTTCCCCCCGGTTATGGGGAAGGCGCGAAGCCGCCTCTTTACTGCGACGTGACGCATGCCTGCGGAAACCACCCCGCGCATGCCGCCCACGTCACGCACGCCCCTCCACCCCGCACCATGCGCGCGGGTCGTGGGAGGTGCAGCGCGCGGAAAAATCTTACCTCGGTAAAAACCATCCCGCCTACCCGCCCACCGTTCTAGGCCTAGCCCAACAACGCGTCGCGCTTATGTGTAGCCCAGGCCCGAGGGCTCCTGTCGGTGTACAAAAAGAGGGGTACACTTTTTGTACCCCTATGACTGTGCACGGGCAGTCTGAGCCATGGGCACCACCACACCAAGCACGGCAAGGGAGGTGAGCCAGGGTAAGACCGAAGCTCGATGGAGACTGAAGCCCAAGGCCAAGACCACAAAGAGCAAAGGGACGAAGCGGATTCTCCTGGAAAGATCCTTGCCGGGGGCGGCTTTAGCAGCCCCGGCAAGACCCTTGCCGCGGCAATTCGCCCCATGCTTACGGAGCGGATCACCCTTGAGTCCACTGCCCCCATGGGGCAAGGATTCGGGAGGCATCCCCGTAGTGGCATGCAGATCTTTGTGAAGACATTCAAGATCAGATACACGCTAAGAAGACGACGATCCTTGGCGGGACCCCGGCCAAGGAAGACCACAAGACCTCCGGCAAGCATCTTGCCGGGGATGACAGCAGGCGCCCCGGCAAGGCCCTTGCCGGGGACACCCGCAGGGCCACCATCAGGCCCACGCCAGCTAAGCTTCTACCGCCCCATGCAGCTGCCGACCCAACCAGTTGGGCAGGCACCTGCGTGGCGGCATGCAGATCTTCCTGGAGACCCACCATTGCGCCACCTCAGCTGCCTGCCTGCCTACATGGCATCTCAGGCATCGCTGGCCAGGGCCCGTGTCAACACAAGAAGGAGCGACGACGGACAAGACGGATGTCTCCCCCATCCCCGATAAAGCAAGGACACCTAAGCTAGGCGCATTAAATGCGCCTTGTCATGTAATGCGATGGATAACCTCGCATCACTGTACTCTTTCCATCTCCTGTGTGCCACTGTGGCAACCCCTTTTTCCCTATAAAAGGAGGCCCGAGGCGACTAGGAGAGGGATTCGGCTTTTTGGAGCTCCTCACGCCCCGTAGCTAGCTGAAGAACACAGATATACAATCCACCAAAGCAGGAGTAGGGTTTTACGCATCCTCGGGGCCCGAACCTGGGTAAAGGAATCGTGTGCTGTTTGTTTGATCCGCTCTTCTCTCAACCCCGCGCCCCGCAACCGCAGTAGGGATTCTTGTGATCCCATAGGTGTCGTTCCAAATACACCGACACCACTCTTCACGTAATGCTCCTCCGCCGGGGGTGGAAGACCTTCGCGCGCGCCCACTGCTTGACGAAGGGGCACGTCCTCTGCTTCAGGCTGGCTAAGAGCGATCTGCTCTCCGTCAAGGTCTTCGGGCGTACGGGACACAGACTAGGGTGCTGTCCGAAGAGCTCAAATGATGACGAAGACTCCTCCCCAAGCGAGAGCGATGGGGGGGACAGCGACAGCGCCGACGAGGGCAATGGGCGGGAGGATGACAGGTCTGACTAGGCGGCGGATACGCCGTCCCCGGGTGATGCCGGCAGCACCATCATCTGCACCGCCAGCCCCTCGAACTTCTCGGGGTCGCCTCCTTGGGTGGCTGGCGTTGGGAGGACGGAGAAGGCGAAGAAGGTGGGCGGCGGTCATCATGTCGGAGTACACGGGCGTCAACTCGCGCATTGCCGGCCCGCTGCCCCATATTTCGGCTCTTCTCTCGGCGCCATCATCATCAGCCTCCTTCGGGCCGGCCGCGGGGATGTTCTCTTGGTGCTTTGTGCTGCTCGCGCTTCGCCTAGGCGCTCCTTTTGCCCTTCGCCACCTTGTTCCGTTTCCTGAAGAGAGGGACAAGAAAGGGATTACGGGCATCTTATCTCTTTTTAGTTTTTAAGCCTATGGGCCTTTGTAAGGTTTAAAATCTTGTAACCCTCTTGCTCATTTATGCATTCCATACGAATTGTAGTTGTTCACAACGTATTAATGAAGAGAAGGGTGTTTGCCGGGTTCGTTCGTGCGTGGGCAAGAGCCACACCAAGGAATGGATCCTTGTTATCTTAAGGTAAGCAACGTGTCCCAGCAACAAGCCTTGCCGTCCCTTCCCCACCCCATCACTGTATTCGCTGCCTTGAGGAAATAGTAACAGGGTAGGGTTAGGCCCTTCGCTTGCTCCCTTCCCATCACACTACTACCAAGCCCCGGTCCAAGACAAAGCTTGTCAGACATAGGGAAAAAGGGAGCATGATGGCGTAAGAGCGAACGAAGCATCGTACGTCCATGTTCCATATGGAAAGGAAGGAGCGGGGGATGAAAGACTTATCTGGTTCTGTAGCTCCCGGCAACCTCGTCTTGTCATGGCGTGACCCTTGGTCGTGAAGCCCTCGGCAACCTTGGTTTTGCCAGGGTTGGAGCGTCGGCCCGCCCCCTTTCTTCCAAACGGTTCAGCAAGGACGTCCACGGATCCTGCGAACAAGAGGACTAGAAGGAAACAGGGAGACACAAATTCGTCCTCTATGCTAGGGGTTAGCCGCCGTTAAGCACTATCAACCCTAACAGAGAAAGAGACTCAACCTAGCATGCATGCTAAAACTTAGGGCGCTAGCACTTCATTTATTTATGCTCAGGGTCTGCGCCTGGCTTTGTACGAAGGGTTACATGCCTTGCCGGCAAGGCTTGTGCAAAAGAGTGTCTTGCCGGGAGACCCGGCAACCGCGCCTTACGGGTAAAACTTGCGAAGATGTTCGATGTTCCAGGAGTTACTCACTGGAATACCATCTTCGGTCTCAAGGCGGACTGCGCCAGGCCTGCTGACTCGTATTACCCGATAAGGGCCTTCCCACTTTGGCGTCAACTTGTTGGAATTCTTGGCCGACTAAACATGCCGAAGAACAAGGTCGCCTTCCTCAAAGCTTCGGGCATGAACCTTGCGGCTATGAAATAGGCGCAAGGCTTGCTGGTAGCGCGCTGCTTGCACAGCCGCCCGAAGACAATCTTCCTCGAGGAGCGTTGCGTCATCTTGCCGCAGTCGCTCTTGCTCAAGCTCATCATAAGCGAGCACTCGGAGTGACCCGTGTGTGAGTTCTCTGGGGAGAACTGCTTTTGCCCCGTAAACAAGGGAGAAGGGTGTCTGGCCAGTGGCTCGATTTTGTGTCGTCTTGATTGACTAAAGAACCGCTAGCAATTCATCAATCCAGTGCCTTCCGCACTTGAGTAGCCTATCAAAAGTCCTTGTCCTGAGGCCCTGTAGTACTTCAGCATTTGCCCTTTCTGCCTGGCCATTGCTTCAAGGATGCGCAATAGAAGCAAAGCAGACCTTGCCGCCGAGGTCTTGAATATATTGCATGAAGGTGTTGCTTGTGAACTGTGTACCGTTGTTGGTGATGATTCTGTTTGGTACACCAAAACGGTAGACCAGGCCCTTGAAGAATTTGATGGCCAATTGTGCGGTCACCTTTCTCACTGCTTCCACCTCCGGCCACTTTGTGAACTTGTCGACTGCTACGTACAAGTACTCAAAGCCGCCGACAGCACTGGGAAAAGGGCCCAATATGTCGAGCCCCCAGACCGAGAATGGCCAGGAGAGAGGAATTGTTTGAAGATCTTGAGTTGGTTGATGAAGTTTCTTTGAATGGAACTGACACGCTTCACACTTGGTTACTAGTGCCGTCGCATCCTGGAGGGTAGTGGGCCAGAAGAAACCTTGCTACAATGCCTTGCCGGAAAGGGCCCTTGACCCTATGTGGGAGCCACATATGCCTCCATGTATCTCTGCCAACAACTCTACACTACTAGAAAAAAGGCTATAGGTAATATCACTATTAGTGGCGCACCAGAGATGTGGTGCGCCACTCCTATATAGCAGTGGCGCACCACAAACAGGTGCTCCACTAATAGTGACATTACTAGTGGCGCACCAGGTGTGGGGTGCGCCACTACTATGTTTTTGAACAGTAACCAGCCATGCCCAGCCTTACCAGTGGCGCACCAGGGCAAGGTGCGCCACTACTATTTTTGATAGTAGTGGCGCACCTTGCCCTGGTGCGCCACTGGTAAGGCTGGGCATGGTGGTCCAAAAAAAAACATAGCAGTGGCGCACCCCTTCACTGGTGCGCCACTAGTATTCCTGGCTACTAGTGGCGCACCAGTGAAGGGGTGCGCCACTGGTAACCTGGGAGCAGTAGCTACTTAGGCAGCCACACCTACCACACACACTCACTTTCCCCCCTCCACCAAAACAAATCTGGTCGTCTTGCTCCTCCTCCTCACCTCATTTGCACCATTGATTCACCCAAATTAAGTGGTTAAATTTCCTTTTTTTGATAGGTAAGTAAGGGGAAAGCTTTCTTTATGTTCTAGATCTACTTTTCTCTCCGTCTCCAACAACGTACACACTTTTTATGGCCTAGAGATGTACGTATGTTTGTGGTGTTGCATATGTTTGTGTTTGCAGGTACCGGTATTTGAAATGCGATAGTTGCCAATATTTTGTCGGAATGTTGATTCATTTCCGTTTCGGCGAGAATTTGGCACTATGTGCATTCTTTTTGGTCCTATTTTTAGGCAAAGTCATGCCAAAATTTTTTTTTTTCTAAAATATCATTTTGCTCTACCCCGCAGGCGACCATGGTCCGCACGATGACCGAAGGCATCGTAAATAGGTTTTTCAGCTCCGCGAAGGCCGAGATGCTTCAAAAGAACGAGACGGAGATAAGATGTCCGTGTCGAAGATGCAAGCTGAAGAGCCTTATTGCAGACCCGGATTCCGGGCAGGTGCAGGACCACTTGCTCTTGCGTGGTTTCATGGATGGCTATCGGTGGCAAGGTGATGAAGATGACTATGAAGTCATCCATGGGGGCCGAGCAAGCAGAAAAAAGGAAGGGCAGCAAGACAATAGCGGCGAGGGCGGGCGAGAAGACGAAGAATCTCCAGGACATGATCACGAAGTAGATGCAGGACACGGTCATCATGTAGAAGATGCCGGACATGATGATGAGGAAGATCAAGACGAAGGGCATGATCATGAAGATGAAGATGCCGGAGCAGACGACGATGGACCATCGATGGGCTGGGTGCATGACCCTCATATTCAAGAGCTGCTTCGCAAGCAGACGGGTAACGCAAGAGCTGCCGCCCGAGAGAAAGCCAAGCTGGATCAACTGGAGACAGACGCGGTTACTCCATTGTATGAAGGATGCAGGCCCGAGGATACCCGCCTGAAAGTAACGCTCATGGCTCTGGAGATGAAGGTAAAACACAAAATGACCGACGCATGCTTCGACGAGAACATGTCATTCTGGCACGAACGTCTTCCGAAGGGGAACAAGTGCCCGACCAGTTTCGAGGAGGCGAAGAAAATCGTGTGTCCTCTGGATTTACCGCACGTGAAATACCATGTGTGCATGAACGATTGCATCATGTATGGAAAATTGGAAAGAGTGCCCACCGCCGGGAAAGAAGCGAAAGGCGCCAGAGCCGCTGCTGAAGGTATGGAAAACGAGGTCTGTTTTCTGGGACTTGCCGTACTGGAAGATCCTCCGTGTGCCTCACAGCCTTGATGTCATGCATATCACGAAGAACGTGTGCGAGAGTCTGCTTGGTACCCTGCTCAACATGCCAGAGAGGACCAAAGATGGGCCGAAAGCAAGGGCAGACTTGCAAAAAATGGGCATCAGGGAGGAGCTCTGGCGCCCTAATGATGATGATGATGATGATGAGGCGAAGGACACGGAAAGTCATCGCAAAGGCAAAAAGGCCAAGAAGATCGAATATGACTACCCTCCCGCGTGCTTCACTCTAAGTCAGAAGGAGATCGAGCAGTTTTTCACCTGCCTCGTAGGAGTAAAACTTCCTTACGGTTACGCGGGGAAGATAAGTAGATACCTAGACTCAGCGAAGCAGAAGTTCAGCGGGATGAAGTCTCACGATTGTCACGTGCTGATGACGCAGATACTTCCAGTTGCAATCCGTGGGATCATGGACGCGCACGTCCGTGACACGCTATTTGGCCTATGCAACTTTTTCGACGTCATCTCTCGGAAGTCTGTTGGCGTGAGGCAACTCAGAAGGCTACAGGAAGAGATCGTGGTGATACTATGCGAGCTTGAGATCTACTTCCCGCCCGCATTCTTCGACGTTATGGTGCATCTGCTGGTCCATATCGTGGAGGATATCATCCAACTCGGGCCGACGTTCCTGCACAGCATGATGTCGTTCGAAAGGATGAATGGTGTCATCAAAGGATACGTTCGCAACAGGGCACGTCCAGATGGAAGCATAGCAAAGGGCTTTCTGACCGAAGAGTGCATCTCCTTCTGCACGAATTATCTAGGCATCGAGAACCCCGTTGGTCTGCCCGTCAACAGGCACCTCGGCAGGCTCGCTGGATGGGGTCACCGCGAGGGTCGCCGCGAAATGCATGTCGACTTCATGGGTCGACTCGCCGACTTTGAAAGAGCAAACCTAGTCGCGCTACAACACATAGACGTGGTCGATCCTTGGGTGGTAGAGCACAAAATCTTTATTGAGAAGACGTACAATGACCGAGGCCAACAGAGGACGGAGGGAGCTATAATCAAAGAGCACAACTCATGTTTCACGCGTTGGTTCAAGGAGAAGCTTCTGTCGTACCCTTTACATGAGGATTCTTCCGCGGAAGAAAAACTCATATTCGCCTTGTCACAGGGCACCGAGCACAACCTGATGACCTATGAGGCGTACGATATCAACGGCTACACATTCTACACCGAGGAAAAGGACATGAAGAGCGATTATCAGAACTCCGGGGTAACGATGGAATCCTACACCGGTAACGACAAGGACAGATACTACGGAAGGATCGAGGAGATCTGGGAGCTGAGCTACGCTGGAGAGAAGGTCCCGATGTTCCGTGTCAGATGGGCCAAGAGCGTCCTAAAAGAAGACCGGTATTTCACCACCATGGTTATACCAGAAGCCAAATCCAAGACCGCGGGCGCAAACGTCACCGCGAAAAATGAGCCATGGGTACTGGCTTCCAAAGTGGACCAATGCTTCTTCATTACCGACCCGTCAAAGCCCAGTCGTGTTGTCGTGAGGAGAGGCAAAAGGAACATCATCGGAATGGATGGAGTCGCCAATGAGCAAGACTTTGACAAGTACGGCGACCCGAAGATGGAAGATGACGACGACGATGAAGTACCATACACCATAAGAAGAAGCAGGACCACCCTACCTAAAGGACGTCCGTTCAAGAGAAGATCAATTCAAGGGGTTCCGGGGCTAAATTATTCAACCGCGAGGAAGAAGGGCAAGAAGATTGTGAAAAGATAGCTAAGATTGAATCACGACGTGTCGGCCGCGTGTGTGTGTGTGTCAGTGGCAAGCTCAATTATTACATGCAACTAAATTATTACATGTATCACTTGATTTCAACCATGTCATCTAATTCTAAATCTTTGCACAATGGTTTTATCACTCCATTTGCATTTTCCTATTCTTTTATCTCAAATCTTAAATTATCACAATGATTCAAATCTTAAATCTAAACACATAAGCCCACGTATATTGTCCTAAAAGATGTACATATATTTAATAGGAAATATTCAAATACATTAAAATGTATGTTGTTTAACAATATTTACATTCAAATGTATGTTGTTTAACAATATTTACATTCAAATACATTCAAATATTCAAATACATTCAAATATATTTAATAGAAAACTAAAAAAGAACTGACAAAAACAGTAAAGAAAAAACACAGAAAAAGGTAAAAAAATGTTTAAAAAGACCGGACTAGTGCAACCAATAGACCATATATTTAATAGGAAATATTCAAATACATTAAAATGTATGTTGTTTAACAATATTTACATTCAAATGTATGTTGTTTAACAATATTTACATTCAAATACATTCAAATATTCAAATACATTCAAATATATTTAATAGAAAACTAAAAAAGAACTGACAAAAACAGTAAAGAAAAAACACAGAAAAAGGTAAAAAAAATGTTTAAAAAGACCGGACTAGTGCAACCAATAGACATATATACATCAAAAACATTTTTTTAAAAGATTGAAAAAAATGGGGCCGCCAGGATTCGAACCCTGGCTGGCTGGGTTATGCATCAAGGGTCCAACCACTAGGCCATGGCAGTAGTTCTGTCCATAACACAGACGCGGACTGTTTTAACCTATTACTACGAGTAGTAATGGCGCACTACCAGAGATGCGCCATTGAAATACTCTGTTTATGGCGCACCTGCGAGGGGTGCGCCATTGTTAGCGCTGCCATCCCTGGCCTGCTCCGGCCGCGCGCCTCCCTCTCCTCACTCTCCCCGCACTTGGATCTTCTTCCTCTCCTCTTCCCCTCCCCTGTCGCCGCCACAGCCCCCCATCCCCTGCGGCGCCGCCCCCTCCGACGCCACCGCCGGCCGCTGGGTCCCGACCCCGTCTCCCCCGCCGCCTCCCCTCCCCTGCTGCCCCGCCGCCGGTCCCCCACCGCCGCCGCACCCCACCACCACCCCACCGCCTCCCTCCTCCGCTCCTTCTCCTCCCAGGTAACCCCCGCCCGCCCCTCTCTCACGCGCCGGTCCTCTGCACGGTCCCGCATTCCCCTGCTCGCTTGTGACCTGTGCTGTTGGGTGTACTGAGCAGGGGAGGCTGAGGAGGTCCAAGAACGGCCGCTCGTCGCGGCTGGTGGTGCGCGCGGACGCCAAGGAAATCGCCTTCGACCAGAAGTCCCGGGCCGCGCTCCAGGCCGGCGTCGAGAAGCTCGCCAACGCCGTCGGCGTCACCCTCGGCCCCCAAGGTGATGCCTCTCCCTAGCTCCATGATAAGGCTGTCAGAAAGTTCCGTATGTTCAGTATCTTCTGCCTAATTGCTCATTTCATCGGCATCTTCTGTGCGCTGCGGATGTTCATATGCATAACTATTAACTAGGCAAGATGAGCAACGTTTTTAAGCTCCTCTATCTAGAGAGACAAGAGTGAAAAAGAGAGCCAGCCCACTTATATCTGAGCAATTTATCTAACAAGGGATGCAAAATTCAGAAAACGGATTAGGGACCTCCATCTGCATGACCAATTAGCCCAGAAGTAGTACTTCAGTGTTATACTTGTGGTTAGCGATCAACATGGAAATTGGGAGAGGCTACTACAGTCAGAAAAGGCCTGCTAGTCTGTAACTATATATATATATATACACTCGTGATGAACATGGGAAACAGAGTGTTAGTGGAAGGGCTTCTCACAAGTGGGCTTGACATGTATGGGCTGTTCCCCCACCATACTCATTTTGCAATTCACGCAGACCAAACACAGAGCGCTGCACGTGCTTCTTGCAAACTGATAAGAAAGGCATCAGTGTCCTAGCACTAATGGCTGGTGATCATAGTCCAAAACCAACAGATAGACTGTACCTACCTTTTTGGTGTCATCTTCAGAGCACCAACGGTTGTGTCGCTCTGGAGAATATTATTTTCCTGCCAAATACGGCACTTCATTGATTAAATGTTAGTTTCGTACGGAGTACCTATAGTTTGTTTATGTTGTTGTTTATAATCTGTCAAAATTATGAAGCCACTAAGTTTCTTCAAAAAGTTTACAAAACCACTTATACATGAAATGTGAAATGAGACCTAGTACAACTGCATGCTAATATTTTGTAGGGCCAATCATGATTATTACTTGTCGGTTGTGATACCTGCTTAATGTTTGTATCAATTTTGGCTGAATTACATCTTAAGTGAAAATTCACCTTTGGCTATGAGCTAGCTAAATAGAAATCAGGGCCATTTGGTGCTTCATTTGAGTTATAAAATCTACGCTTCCTCGAGAAAGTGAAAATTCACAACTGTACATTCTCACAATAGTTGCTAAAAAACATTCTTAGTGTAGCATAGTTCTCCCTTAAGTTTAATTGTCCAAGGAAAGAGTTATGTTTTCCGTTTTATATAAAGGGATGTTTTTGGGGGTACCTGGTCAAGTCATCAGTAGCTTGTGATGTTTACACAACTTTCAAGTCATGTGTCAATGGCTATAAAGTGATAATCCCCAATAATTACTTTCAAAAGATTTTCCATAATACTAATCCAAGATGCTAAACTGTCCTAAATAACTTCGTTTAGGGGGTGGGGGTCCCCTTTCCGTTGTTACTTTCTTAGTTAAAGTGATTTAGAGTAGAGATTTATTAGGTATGACTGTTCTTAGGGAGGGAAAGTGCTGGTAATAATAACCTTTACAGGAAGGCAGTCAACAGCAAAATTTTGTTGTGCATATGGAAGATATGCCATTTTTTGGCATGGTGGCCTCTGACTCCCTATAGTGGTAGATTTGCTTTGTGCTGAAGTAGCTATCTTGTGATGAGCCTTGTGCGGCTGTGTGATTTGAACACATATTTCAGGAAAATTTTTCAAGTATGGAACATTTTTTGCTGTCTACACGGCTATGTATTAGACAGTGGAACATGTTTGTAGATAATATTTTGAGAAACAACTAGTTACTAGTGGCAGATTTTACCTAGGACATGTAAAATAACTCAAAAAAGATAACTGAAGAAAACAAGACTGAATGTGATTTTCCTGTTATGTCTAGTTCTACACTTCTACTATATGTAGGCCTTTTTTGTCCATATGAAAGCAGAGGACCATATGGTCTGTGGCCTTTTCATCCATATGAAAGTAGAGGCACATTGTGGTGCTAGTTTGCTGGGTTTTGTCTCCGACCATCGTGTCGTGATGATTTTGCAGGTACCCCGAGAGGCCCTTGAGTTTGCCGGAATGTCGATTAACTTCCGTTCCGGCAAGTTCGGGTACTCCATATGTCCTATTTTCAGCAAAGGTCATGCTGAAATTTTCCGTGAATTTTAGCATGACTTTGCTAAAAATAGGACATATGGGGTACTTGCGACTAATGCATGGGCCGGGGTATCTTAGTACTTAATTAAGTAGGATCAAGAATTAAGTAGGACTAGTTCTGAATAGCTTCTATCAACGGCACTCTAAATGATAAAACCGTAGCTTTTAGGATGCCTCGGTGTCGACAAACCCTAAGTGATGAGACCATGATAATTCCTCACAAACCCTAAATGATGAGATCTTGTTCCTTGACAATAACCAACTTTTTGACCAAACTTTTTCCTATTTAGAGCGAACATGGCCGACAACGATGAGGCCGGCGGTTCGGGCGGCAAGCCATTCTGGGAGCTGTCCCAGGAGATGGAGGAATACCCTCACCGCTATGAGGACGCCGCGGAAGACACCGATCCCGACTACACAACCCCTAGTGGCGTCGGGGATGACACCACTGATGGTGCCGCCGGGGATGCCACCACTGATGATGGCAGCGAACGCACAGATGGCAGCCAACCGAAGAGGCAACGGAAGGACCGGCGCCCGAACGTGCTCGGCACCGTCAAGGAGGAATTTACTGAAGTGTCCTCCAGTGGGCATCCAACGGCGCCCAAAGAATTAGTCAGTGGGTACGCGGGACAACTCGGGTGCATTGTACGGAGCACCGTCACGATCAACACCGAGAACCTAAGGCAACGTGAACGAGGGAATTTGCGGATCCTCCTCTTCACGAAGCTGCACGAACGATACAAGTTCCCCGGTGACTTCGCAAACACACGCCTCTTAGGGAATAAAGTGAACAGTGCCGCCCTCACGAAGATGAGCACGGCCCTGGCTTCTTGGAGACCCCGGGTGAAGAAAATGATTGAAAGAGGTGATAGTTATGAGAAGATCAAGGAGAAAAATCCTTCGATCAGCAAAGCTGACTACCTGGAGTTCAAGACCAAGTGCGAGAGCAACGCATCCGTGGAATCAAGTCAGTGGGGGAAAGAAATGCGGGAATTGAACTTAGGGGTCCACACACTCGGTCCCGGCGGTTACAGAGTGGCGGAACCTAAATGGGACAAGGAGGACGCGGAGCGTGTCGAGCAAGGCCTACCGCCCCTCTTCGATAAATACCGCCATGAAAAGCAGACCAGGAACTTTATCAGAGCCCGGTACAAGGAGGACCCGGTAACAAAGGAGCTTACCACGGATCCGAAGGTGAAGGCGCTTGAGCTTGTTCTGGTAAGGAATACACCCCCGCGTAATTAGCTCCATATGGTTGCATTCTAATTAATGAAGCCAAATTTCTAAATGGTTCACGTTACTTCCGCAGGAAACTGAAAGCAGTAGCGTGGGGTCCCCGTCTGCCCCTTGGGACACCACTTTAAATAGGGCGTTGAATGTAATGAAACAGAAGGATAAGTTAGCTAAGCCGACGTCAGCTGGTCGTGTGGCCGGCGAAGGCTTGTCCACGAAATGGTCGGAATACTATAAGACTGGGCGAAAGGAGAGAAAGACCAGCTTGGAAAGCCAGGAGGTTAAAGAACTCAAGGCAAAAGTGGCGCAGATTCCTCAGATAGTCGAAGAGCAAGTGCGAGACCAAGTGCGAGACCAACTGGGAGCGACGATCACCGCCATTATGCCTACCTTGCTTGAGGGGCTGCGGGGGTGGTTTGCGGGCGGCCAACAGGGGCCGCCCCCGATTCCCAGCTTGACGGGCAGCAACTCGCACAACGCGCCGGCAGTGGTGTCTCCGGCGGAGGCGTCATTGGTGTCTCCGGTGCCGGCGCCGGCATTGGAGCTTGATGCACCCGGGTATGGGAAGAATACGCCGGCCGGCACCTCGGCAGCAAGCGGCCCCTCCGTCACTTGCACGCCCGTCGTTGCGGTGCCTCGACATTAGCCGAGCTCGACGCCATCACGGTAACTAAGCCTCGGCCGATGACTTCATCTCCTTGCCTTTGACTGGGCATCCCTGACGCCCTACATGTTTTCGCAGGGCGCCGCCAACGAAGTTCCATGCACTCTCTTGCACTTCGTGGACGGCAAGTTGATCGATGTCGCCAAGGCCAAAATCGTTGAACCGGGCAACCGCGTGTTCCACCATAATCCGATGCCACCCACCGTGTATAGGGTTCAACTGGTTCGGGTGCTGCGGGGCTGCGACGACTTGTTACCTCCGTATCGACCCCATGGGGCCGACGAAGACGATGTGATGACCCTCGGCGCCTGCTTCAACTGGCCATTGCTTTGGCCGAAGAGCCAGATTCGTTTGGGGGCGGGGGTCACCACCCCACAGACAACACCGCCAGTCCTGCCGGCGCCAAGCCATGGCAAGACCGCCGCAACGCTACCGCCGTCAGCTGATCCGGGCATGCATATGGCACAGGATCCGGACGTCGACGACGGTACATTTGTCAACGTCGATGACTACTTCAACGAACATGGTGGGTACGGTGACGAATTCTTGGCGCCTCCTTCTCAAGAACCCAACCCTGCAAAAGTCAATCGCGATCTAGCTGGTACCGCGGAGAAACCCAATTGCAACAGGCGTCGTCTGTTCAGTTCTCAGGAGACGCCTCCAGCTGCCGCCTTCACCGAGACTCAAGCAGCCGAGGTGGGAAATATTATCAGCCCCACCACACTCAAGAAGGTGGTCTCTGAGCAGACCTCGATCCCATTACATCAGCAGAAGCCAAAGAAGGGACGGAAAAGAAAAACTAACAAGGGTGCGAGCCAGCCGGCACCGAGTACGATCCGTGCTCAGGACGGGCCACCAATACCTAAGGATATCATGAGGGCGGTGCATGTGGCGGGTAGGCCGATGCTACCGGCTAATCTGTTCAAGGCTGCAACCGGTGCTATGCGGAGTCTGCATGACAGTGTTCTTTCTATGGAGAAGCGGCGTCTCTCCGAGAAAGATGACTCATACCCGGTTTTTGTGGCCAAGGTGCCAGAGGGCAAGGGCTTTGTCGATGGCACCATCGGGAGTATGATCGTCCTGCGGTTTGATGACATCTTCGCTATGTTTAACCTTCATCCGCTGCACTACACCTTCATTCGGCTATTTTCGCTCAATATGGAGATGCAGATCATTAGAGGCAAGACCCCGGACATCGTGATAGTCGACCCCTTCTACATGCGTGCCAAGCACTTGGACAGCGCTGGGGACCGGCAAGTCGCGAGTTCATACCTCGAAGGCGTCATTATGGCGAACAAAGATAAGGATACCTTCCTCGTGCCTTACTTTCCCGAGTAAGTCATCCCCTCACCGCCCCGTAACATATGATTTCTTAGATTTCGATCGTTCTTTTTTTTTCCTAACATTCCGTGTTTTGTGCAGTGACACACGTTGCACACTCATCCTCTTAAGCCCGAAATATTCCACGGCCACGTATTTCGACTCGGACCGTCAGTCGAAGAAAAACTACACAAATATCAAGAAAGTTCTTGATGATGCTCTCCCCGGCTACGCCAAATCTGGAGGCACCTTCAGGAAGGAAATGTGTAGGTACGGCAAGCACGTGTTCACCCACGTAACGACGTTCCCCTGCGTCAAGCAGCCGCCTAGCAGTCAGAAGGATGCCTACTACGCCCTCCATCACATGCGGGCGATCGTACGGGACCATAATCACCTTATGCTACCAAAGGGTCTCCAAGATTGGGCCGCACGCTTGTCGGCAATCCAGGACATGGACATCAGACAAGAATTCTTTCGCATCCAGTCGGAGTTTGCGGAAATCATCTGTCAAGATGTCCTTCGTACCTCGGGGCAGTTCCACCTCAAATATCAACCGTCCAACAGTGAAATAGAAACAACGCTACAAATGCAGGCTGACAACGACCGGACATTCATGACGCCGACGGATGACGGCGGCTTCATCCACGCTCCGGTCCCTGAGTCGAGTCGAAGAAAGTATTGATGGTATGTAGTTCTGAAATGTCGATTAGCTCGTGTTGTAATTAAACTTTAATGAACTTGTATGTCTCTTTAGTTTGGACAGTCGTTCAACTTATATGTAATCGATGCTATTTATTAGTAGGACCATGAACCGTGCTATTAATGTGTTGCTTTTCTCTTCCGATCCTTTTGTTGCATACTTATATATTATCTGTGAATTGCTACTAACGTTTTGTTTGTCTAGTGCATAGAGATGCCGTCGTACGTCGTGTACAAGGGTAGGGTTCCCGGAGTCTATGACGACTGGGAGGAGTGTCGGAGACAGGTTCACCGTTTCAGCGGTAACAGTTACAAAGGGTACACCACTAGGGCGGAGGCGGAAGCTAGATACGAGCGCTATCTAGAGGGAGAGAGGAGGGAGCGGAGGAGGAACCGGATGAAGACTAGTTTCATCGCGATGATGCTCATCATGACCGCAGCTCTCTTCTATGTGATGGTAGTTTAGATGATATCAACTTTGTAATGTGACGACAAACTCGCTACTCGGTCTCGAGACCTAAACTTGTCTAATATTTGAACTTTGTTCGCTATTTCGAATTCGGAGACTAATGTGATGAATTGTATTATGTGCTGTTTATATTCTGTGATGTATTGTATTTTGTAACCTGTGCAAATACCAGAAATGCAAAAAGAAATTCCTAGAATTAATAGTAGTGGCGCATCATATAGCACATTAGTGGCGCACCCCATAGGGATATCAGTGGCGCACCCCATAGGGATACCAGTGGCGCACCCCATAGGGATACCAGTGGCGCACCCCATAGGCATACCAGTGGCGCACCCCCATAGGGATACCAGTGGCGCACCCCATAGGCATACCAGTGGCGCACCAGTGGTGCGCCACTGTTATTGGGATTAACAGTGGCGCATCATAGGTGCGCCATTAGTATTCCTTATTAGTGGCGTGGTATTAGTGGCCCACCCATGGTGCGCCACTAATGGCAATATTGGGTGCGCCACTAATAGCCTTTTTTCTAGTAGTGCTAGTCCTTCCTCCCGTGGGATGCACTTCAATTTCACGTCGTTTGGTCTTTTTCTATATAGGACGTCGTCGACGAACTGGTACATGGCGGACCGACGGGCTACTTTCTCCGCTTCTTCCTCCTCCTCAGGAAGTTCCCCGGTCTGGAGGAATTGGATGGTATGTTGTGCCCATGCTGGAGCCTGGGGCTCGACGGCAAGGACCAAAGGCATTTCCTCTGCCATGGGAGCGATTGCCTCTACAGCCAGGGCTTGATGTCCTGCCAGAGTCTGTCAACCTATGGCAGGCTCAGCGTCCCCATCAACACCTTTGCCGGCCACCCCTGCGAGTTCGGCAGGAAAGTACTTGCCAGGGCCTGATTTCCTTCGCTTGTTCTGCTCAGTTGATGGTCCAACAGATGGCTGAATTAATCGAAGCACAAAGGTACCTAGTTCCACAAGTAGTTTGATGGCGGCGTGTTTCAAGAAGTAGTCGGTGATGTCGTTCTCCGCTCGGGGGACATGTTCTGCTTGTATACCGTCGAAACGCTCCTCCAGTTTCCTCACTTCATCCACGTAGGCTTCCATCAATGGGCTCTGGTAATCTTTGTTCACTTTCCTGACAACAAGCTGTGAATCGCCTCTGACGATGAGTTTCTTGATCCCAAGGTCCGACGCGATCCTGAGACCAGCAAGCAGTCCCTCGTACTCGGCAGTGTTGTTCGTTGACACCTCCCTGGGGAAGTGCATCTAGATCACATACTTGAGGTGCTATCCGATGGGTTCAATGAGCAGCACACTAGCAATGGCGCCTTGCAGCAAGAAAGCCCCGTCAAAGTACATAATCCAGTCGCGACTCATACCCTTGCCGGGGAGAGTAGTCTCCTAGATCTCTTCGTCGGGTGTTGAGGTCCATTCTGCAACGAACACTGCCAAGACTCTACTCTAAATCGTCGAAGTGCTTTTAAATTTCAAACCGAAGCTTGACAGCTCCAGGGCCCACTCCACAATCCTCCCAGTCGCATCTGGGTTATGCAATATCCGCTGCAATGGGAGGCGGGTGACGACGGTAATTTCATGTGCTTGGAAGTAATGACGCAGCTTCCTCGAGGCCACAAGGAGGCCGAACAGCAGTTTCTTCACGTCGGAGTACCTTGACCTAGCCCCCTGTAGTAGGGAGCTGACAGAGTAAACCGGGTGCTGCATCATCTTCTTCTTCTGCATTACTCCATCTGGTTGCATTGCTCCGGCCCTAGTGGCATCAGGTTCTGTCGTTGCTATCGCTTCCGTATTGACCTCCCTATGGGCCACTAGCGCAGCACTGACCACTTGGTTCGTTGCCACTAAATATAGCAGCAACGGCTCTTGTCGTTTAGGCGCGACCAATATCGGCGTAGAGGAGATGTATTTCTTCAAGTCTTACAGTGCCTCTTCGACTTATGGGGTCCACTCCATTGGGCCCGCCTTTTTCAAAATCATGAAAAAGGGGAGGGCGCGCTTGGCGGATTTGGAGATGCATTTTCCCATGGCAGCAACGTAGCCAGCAAGCGGACGCACATCCTCGATATGCCTGGGTGCTTCAATCTGCTCGACGGCCTTGATCTTATCTGGATTCGCCTCAATTCCACGCTGTGACACCAAGAAACCGAGAAGCTTGCCGGATGGGACGCCGAAGACACACTTCTCAGTGTTCATCTTAAGGTTGATCTTGCACAGATTTGTGAAGGCCTCTTCCGAATCTTGTACGAGCGTTGCTTTGTCCTTGGTTTTGACCACTATATCATCCATATAAACTTCCATATTTCTATGCAGCTGAGGCTCAAAACCAATCTGGACTGCTCTTGGAAATGTTGAGCCAACACTCTTCAACCCGAAAGGCATCCATATGAAATAATATGTACCACATGGTGTGATGAATGCTGTCTTCTCTTCATCTTCTCTCGTCATGAAGATCTGATGGTAGCCTGAGTAAGCATCGAGGAATGATAACAACACATCCGGCAGTGGAGACCACAATCTGGTCGATGCGTGGCAATGGGAAAGGGTCTTTTGGACAAGCCTTATTGATGTCTATGTAATCAATACAAAGTATCCACTTCCCATTTAACTTACACACCACCACCACATTGGCCAACCACGTTGGATGGAGCACTCCTCTCACTAAGCCTGCTGCCTCTAACTTCCTGGTCTCCTCTCTGATGAACTCTTGCCACTCCAGAGCTTGCTTCCTGACCTTCTGCTTGATGGGTCGCGCATGAGGGCAGACAGCAAGATGGTGCTCAATCACCTCCCTGGGAACGCCGAGGATGTCAAACGCTTGCCATGCAAACACATCAATATTCACCCGCAGGAAGGTGACGAGCGCGTCCTCCTATTTGCTGTCGAGGGCAGAGCTTATGGTCAAAGCCCCTCCTGTGCCATCCTCCTTGACGGACACCCGCTTGGTTTCTGGCGGAGCAGCTCTGGATTTCTTGTTCTTGCCGGTGGATCTCTCTGGCGTGTTCTCGACGAGGCTACTGCACTCCGAAGAGGAGCGCTTGGCGGAGTAAGCGCGAGAGGCCTTACCGGTCTTCTTTCCTCCCGGGGCTTCAGTGACAGGAGCAAGTGCCTTGGCGGTAGTTGCTGCAACTGCCTCCCGGTAAAGCTGATCAGCGGAAATCAGCGCATCCTTCTTGTCGGAGGGGACGGATATGATGGACATCGGCCCAGGCATCTTCAGCGTGTTGTAGGCATAATGTGATGCCGCCATGAATTTGGCCAACGCTGGGCGGCCGAGGATCCCATTGTAAGGCAAGGGGATCTCGACAACATCAAAAACGATCCTCTCCATCCTGTAGTTTAGCTCGCCCCCTAATGTCACGGGCAGCGTGACTTTACCCTTTGGTTGACTCCTTCCTGGGTTGACCCCTTGAAACATTGACGTCTCCTCGAGGTCTCCATCAGGGATTTGCAGCTTTTTGATTACGACGGGCGAGATCAAGTTCAGGCCGGCCCCGCCATCAACCAACATCTTCGACACCTTGAGGTTGCGTATTATTGGTGAAACCAACAATGGCAAACACCCAACCGCAGTTGTGCGATCAGGGTGGTCCTCGGTGTCAAAGATGACAGGAGTGCTGGACCACCTCAGCGGCTTCTGGGCATCGATCGATGGCTCCACTGCTGTGATCTCAAGCGCCCACTGTTTAAGTTGGCGGGGAGAGGTGTGCAGGGAGGCACCGCCGTCGACACACATGGCCTCCATGTTCTTCTGGAACTCTTGCTCATCGTACTCATCGTCCTCATCACGATCATCATCTTCTTGCTTCTTGTTAAGGCCACGGGCGGGCCGTTCTTGTTGGTTATCTTTGCCGCGGCGGCTAGGATGGCCATCACGTTTCTTGCCGGATCCCTCAGCTCCATCTTGGCCTTTCTCCTTGTCTCACCTTTCATACTCGGCCTTTTGCTTCTCTGCGAGCTGCTCGACTTGTCGGCAGTTCTGGAGGTCATGGCCTTTGGTGTGGTGGATCTTGCAGTACTGCTTTTCGGAGCTTCATGGCTTGTCGGCGGCCGCCAAGGCCCGGCAGGCGACACACCCGGCAATTTCTTTGCCGGGGTTGTCTGCCTTGGTTTTCTTGGCAGCGTCGGCGTCGTCAGATCCCTCGACGGCAAGCACAGCCTTGCCCTTGCGTTTCCTGTTGCGGCGTCGACCCTTTTTCGTCGGGGCGACGGCGTCTTTGTCCGAGGAACCGGTTTCCACACCGGCGTCTTCGCCGGGGTACTTCCTTCCCTCTTCAGCCCGAGCGCATCTGTCGGCTAGAACGTAGAGTTCGGCCATATCCTTGACTTTATTCATCGCCAGCTCCTCACGCATCTTGCAGTTGCGCACATTCTGGTGGAATGCACTGATGATGGCGGCGGGATGAACGTCTGGGATGTTTTACTGTACTCCGTTAAACCTCTGTATGTACTTGCGCAAGCTTTCACCTTCCTTCTGGGGGATGGCATGCAAATACTTGCTTGTCCATGAGCCTGGTGGCCTCCCGTAAAGGCGCCAACAAACTCATGGCACAAATCCGACCAGGAAGAAATGGAATCCGTTGGCAACTGCATCAACCATGACTTAAGTGCCAATGGGAAATAATTGGCAAGCACCTTGTCGTCGCGCGCCCCAGCAGCCTGCATCGCGATGGTGTAGATGCTGAGGAACTCTGATGGGTGAGTCTTGCCATTGTACTTCTCGCCGATGTCAGGCTTGAAGGTGCGGTGGGTGGGCCACTGGAAACGCCACAGCTCGCGGGTAAAGGCTGACAGCCTACCTCATAAGGTAAGCCTCAAGAGCCTCTAGGTGTTGGTTTGTCCGTAGTGGGCCCTGCCCGCCTATCTGACTGGTGGCGTGCCTCGCGCCTGCGTAGATTGTGGTTCGAGCGTCCTCGTGGGCACGCTCTTGAAGAACTTGGAGCTGATCATGGTGGGTCCGTGGGTCGGACGACGCTATGGATATGTCATCGCAAGCGTCGTCCCGACGGGCCAGTACTTGTGGTAGCTGGCGAGGAGGAAGAGAATGCACCGGGGCTGCGGCGCCTCCGGTCCTTCCACCGCTGGCATGCGGCGGCTCAACAGAGCGTCGGCCCGAAGGCTCCGCCGGTCGAGGTTCATCTTTGTTGGCGATGGCAACGAGGCTACGAACGGTAGCTCTCCACTCGTCGAGCTTCTCCGCAGCAGGAGGGAAGTCGAGGAGCAACTGCGCGCATGCTAAGGCCTCCGTCGGCGTGGGTCGCGGTGAGAGCTGCGTGGACCGTGACGCGCTGGGACTTCTAACTGTCGGATTACGGGCTCCGCAAACCCAAGAAGTTCGAACACAGGGGCGTGAACGAAGATCTCTTCCACTCATGTCTACCTAGCGCCATGCCCTCGCCCGGTGGTGAGATTCAAGCAAGCAACAAGTAAAAGCACATGCGAGTTTACCAAGGTTTAGGCCACCTTGCGGTGTAAAACCCTATCTCCTGCTTGAGTGGATTAGCCTCGGGAGGGCTTGAGTATGAACAAGTACAATGGTTGTTGAGCTCAGGAGGAGAGCTCAAGAAGGACAGGAGGCAAGTGTTCTTGATCCTTTGGTATTTTAGATGAGGTCTCTCCAGATCTGATCAGCCTCAGTTCGCTTGGCTCCATAGTGGGAACCCTAGCTACTTATATAGGCGGCCAGGGTCATCTTCCCCCGAAATGTTTAGGCGGGAAGGGATTCCACAACTATCATTTTGAGCGGGAACACAAGGATGTTCTTATCCCGACAAAAGCGGTCTTCGCCTGCAAAGGGATCAGACGATGACGCGGTGGTGGGCTCGGTGGTGACATCCTCCCTGTCGTCCTTGTGGTCTTCGGTCTTGTTGCACCGAAGGGGAAACCTTTGTGTCGCCCCTCGGGAACTCGCGCCGACGTTGTCTCTTTTGCACCAAAACGGCAACTGCGCTGCTGGCACGCGCTGGCACCAGCTGGCGCGGTGCGTCACTGCTCGCGTCACTGCCTCCTCCTGAGGCAGGCTTGGCCTTGGCTTCTCCGCCCCTCCGGAGCAGCCTAGCTGAGGCCGCTCCTGAGGGGCTGTTGGTGTCGTTCTCCTCGCGAGGCCTAGCCCCCTCGTGAGGATCTTGAGCAGCTGGTCGATCAGCTGGGCCGTACCAGGCCGTAGTAGGAGCGCGTCGCAGCCCGCAGGCATGCACGTCTGAATACCCTGGTTCCCAGGACGCCGATAGTAGCCCCCGGGACCAAGGCGCGCACGGAGTTGGCTTCGGGGTGAAGCCTTAGTCGAGGACGAAGCGCCACGGGCCCCAAAAGACTGCGGGCCAGGCTGGCGCGTGACGGTTGGATGGGACGTGGGCGACTCCGCTCCCCACACAGTCTTGGTGACCGTGCGACTTGATGTCTCCGTGGCACGGACGACAAGGTCATCCTGGCCGTGCGTGAGTGCCCGGCGATTGATCTTCTCATCCTATAAACAGGGGGTGAAGCGCCACCCCCGTTCACCTGACTGTTGCAGATCAAACCCCAGCTCCTCTTTCTTCGTCGAGGGTTTCTCCATGGCTCTGATACGTAGGTTCTCGGCTGCATAGAAAGGGAAGGCTCCGATGGTGGAGCTCGAGTAGCTCCCGCCGAAGAAGAGGCGCCGTGACTCCCCAAGGGTGCCCCTGAGGCTGGCAGACACCCGTACGTGGTGCACGTGGGCGCCCCCGGGATTCCTGCCTTGCCTGGGTGCTCCGACGACAGGCGTGCGATGCGCAGGCAGCGGCGACAGGGGCGGTGCGGTCGGACGCCCGGAGAGGCGAGTGATTTCACGCCTCCCGTCGCCGTCCCACACTGAAGACGACGTCCGTGAGTTTGTCGTGTGGGCGGGAGCCCCTCTGCATTCTTGGATCCTCCTTCCCCATTTTTGAAGGAGGTGTTCCCGGCTCGCGGACAGGTAACGATGCAGCTACGGCACGAAGGATGCCATCTCCCTCCTTCATATGTCGACGTGGAGGTGATCTCCTCTGGCAGGGTCTACATGACCTGGGGTTGGGGCATGGTGCGCCGCGCCTGCGCCCCTGCCGGGAGGCACATTCTTCATTTCACGCTGGACGGGTTGGCCATGTTGACCTTCAAGGTCTTCAGGGCGGACGGCCGGCGGCTGTCGTGTAGCGTGGAGGATGGGCCCGCCGACGGCCATCTCCCATGCTGCCAGGGCAACGAGTTTTGGGGCGAAGCGTTCGCCGTCGGCTTTGCCTCTGACTCCTCCAGCAGCAGCTATGCTTCTCCTGAGACGGCCTCGAGCTCTAACGAGAGCTACGAGTCGCCGAGTCACCGCTCTCGTCGCCTAAGGGGAGTAGTGTCCTCCAGCCGCCGTCACCGCTGAAGGAGCCCCGGTCGTGTCCCTCCGGAAGCGGCCTTCTTTTGCTTGGTCCCTGCGAGGCAACCATGGATTGCCCCATGGGGGCATGTCAATCTTCTACGACACTCTTGATGTTATCCAATGTCATGAACTTATGTTCCCCATGAGATCTTTCGCTAGAGCAAGATTTTCCCTTTCTTCCGTCCCCGCGGTAGATTAGGGCCCTATGCCTGCGAGACCCAGTCCCTAGGTAGGCTTCAGCCATCGCTGGTATGCCAGGTTGCGATGCCGTGGTCAAGGCCAGGAGGTGAGCGGCCCAGGGTCCAGCAAGAGCCCCCGAGGCACGATGCTCGGGAGGTCCCCCTTGGCGTGCTGGTAGCGACCCCGAGAGCCGGCAAGAGGGGCCTTCGTGCTCCAGCGAATTCACAATTACGGTGGGTGGAGGCGTAGGTATGCAAGTGAATGTGGGCGTTGAACAATTATCTTAGTGATACTTTGCGATCAGGCGGCAGTGGCGCATCGTGCCCTGTCCTGCCAACTGTTGACAGCCGCGGGGCCATGCCTTCCGTGTTCCCCATGAGGCGAAACTCTGCGCTCTTGGGACCCGCCCCCTGAGGTGCCTAGGCCGTCGGTGGTATGCCGGGTTGCGATGCGACGCGCAAGGCCAGGGGGTAAGGGCTCAGGGGCCAGTTGGGGCCCTGAGGCGTGATGCTCAGGAGCTCCCCCTTCAGCACCCAAGTTGCCTTCGCGAAGGGGTGGTAGCAGCCGCTCCCGAAGTCCCGTCCTAGGTTCGCCTGTCAAGATGAGAGAAATGCAAGTGCCTCGGGGAGGCATAAGGACTCGCTTGAATTACGGGAACTTGATGTTATTGTAATAACTAGGCTTGAACTTGGTGATTTCCGTGCTGGCTTCCTTTCATGTTTTCTTAGGTGCTCTGCGTCGGCAGGGCCCAACCCCGCGCATACCTCGATAACCATTGAGCCCTATGGGTGACCAGGGTTATCGTGATAACTAGACTCAAGGAAAGAGGGGCTACGAGGCTAGTGAGGCCCCTGGGTCGCGATGCCCAGGGGTCCCCCTTAAAGATCAAGCGATCCCGTTTGTGTTCCGCGTCGGCAGGGCCCAGCCTTGCGCATACCTCAACCACCGTTGAGCACCGGGCTCAAGGAGTTAGGGGCTACGTGACTAGTGAGGCCCCTGGGTCGCGATGCCCAGGGGTCCCCCTTGACGTGCGAACGACTCTCATGAGGGAGAACGAGCACCATACCTTGCTCACGAGCCTTCGCCTAGGATGGGCGCGCGAGGAAGCAAGGTGTCTGGGCATCTGGTAGGGTGGCGTCCGCCAGGTGTGACTTGAGCATAGCCCTCGTGCCTAGCCCCCCTCACGACACCCATCCAAGGAGAAGTTGTGAGCGTCGTGAGCTGAAAAGCTCCCTGAGGTTGGTGCGACCGCTGGGGGCCGCCCTCAGTTGTTTATAACTAGCACGGAGCATAGAGCTACCACACTTGCACGGAGTGTGGGCATAACCGCGCCTCAGTCGTAGCGGCCAGCACGGAGCTTGGTGCTTCCACTGGTTTGTGGGCAAAACCGCTCCTCAGTTGGTTCTGCCAGCGCGGAGCATGGTACTTCCACTAGACTGTGGCAAGGAGCCTCCCACAAGGAGAGACTCCGGGGCGTGTACAACCCTGTCCTGACACGTGGCTTGCACGGCAGGACAGCCAAGGTGTATATGGGCCCTCCTCGGGACGAGCTGAACGACTCTGAGGAAGTTCTCATGAACTTACGCATCACTCACGAGACCCTACCCTGAGACAGGTTGCGCCTGAGTCTTCTTTTGCAAAATGTGAAAAGAGATGTGTTGTGTTGACCTGCGCCGAGTGCATCTCTAGAGGGCATTGCATAAGAAGGCCGCAGCACCAACGACCCCAGGAGGTGACGTTAGTGGGACCGGCCCGTAAGACGGAGCTCAGCCGCTGGATTTATCGACGCTGCAGGGACGGACCCGAGCACAGACGTCGTGCCTAGTCTTCTCATGCAACAATCCAAAAGAAAGACAGCCGGCGCGCGGTTCCCGCGTGAGCGAGGCACCAGCCACGCGCCCCCACTTACCTATCCGCGATTAGCCCATGCGAGAACAAGAGACCAAGGACCACGGGAGGTGACGTCACGGGAATAGCTCGCGAGACAGAGCTCAGCCCTTGGATTTAGCGACGCTGCAGGGACGGACCCGAGCACAGACGCCGTGCCAGGCCTTAATCATGGGGCAGTCGCAGGCGGGCTCGCAAGGGCTCGTGACCTTAGTGGCGGTGAGAACGCCAAGCATATAGATAATGCAAGTAGGAAGAAACAACTAGCCTTGATTTATGCGCAAAAGAGACAGTTGTGGGGGTGAGCCCCTAGCAGCTCGAGGATGATGCAGCCCGGGGGCGCCCTCGATAGAATACTTGAGACATCACCTGATACTTGTCTAAGAAGAGTTGGGGTAGCTGAGGACGCGAGTCGTGCAGGTCGCTCCTAAGGATCGCCGGGCTCCGGAGGCCCTCAGTGGTCACGGCGGTCCGGCTCCTACTCCGTCAGGACCGCCTGGCACTGAGCCTCCTGAGCCCCCAAAGTCTGCCGCGTGAGGTACTAGAATGTGGTAGCTGCGTTGCAGAACCCGAAGAGCATGTGAATGTAACTGCAGGGGAGAGTCCTCCTCCAGCCGACAGCCGTCGGCCAGAAGGGCTCTAGAGAAGCGGCTCGGTTGAGGCCTGCGATATCGATGCAGACGCGGAATTGGTTGCTTGGGTTGCGGGTAGGTGAGCTTGGTGTCGTGCCGTTGCACCCACCGCATATGAGCCTTGCGTACTGAAGTTCCTCGGTAACCTGGTCAATGAAGTCCCGAGCCCCCAGCGTTGTATGGGTCACGCTGGGCTCACAAAAACGCGCATCGAGACACGCCTGCAGGTGGTGCCCGAACACCTCCCTCGTGACGCTGGTGAGACCAGAGGCACTCCAGAGGAGAGCCCCCGAGCCCGTCCTGAGAGGTGCGCCGCGCGCCTCCCTATGCGAGGGTGGAGGGCGCCTCGTCAGCAGGCGCGGGACCCAAGGCGGTGCCGTCAGGATCCCCTGCGTCTTGAGGTCCGTCTGCGGGCAGGTGCTTCTGAAGGAAATATGCCCTAGAGGCAATAATAAAGTTATTATTTATTTCCTTATATCATGATAAATGTTTATTATTCATGCTAGAATTGTATTAACTGGAAACTTAGTACATGTGTGAATACATAGACAAGACAGAGTGTCCCTAGTATGCCTCTACTAGACTAGCTCATTAATCAAAGATGGTTATGTTTCCTAGCCATAGACATGAGTTGTCATTTGATCAACGGGGTCACATCATTAGGAGAATGATGTGATGGACAAGACCCATCCGTTAGCTTAGCAACTTGATCGTTTAGTTTTATTGCTATTGCTTTCTTCATGACTTATACATGTTCCTATGACTATGAGATTATGCAACTCCCGAATACCGGAGGAACACTTTGTGTGCTACCAAACGTCACAACGTAACTGGGTGATTATAAAGGTACTCTACAGGTGTCTCCAAAGGTACTTGTTGGGTTGTCGTATTTCGAGATTAGGATTTGTCACTCCGATTGTTGGAGAGGTATCTCTGAGCCCACTCGGTAATGCACATCACTATAAGCCTTGCAAGCATTGCAGCTAATGAGTTAGTTGCGGGATGATGTATTACGGAACGAGTAAAGAGACTTGCCGGTAACGAGATTGAACTAGGTATTGAGATACCGACGATCGAATCTCGGGCTAGTAACATACCGATGACAAAGGGAACAACGTATGTTGTTATGCGGTTTGACCGATAAAGATCTTCGTAGAATATGTGGGAGCCAATATGAGCATCCAGGTTCCGCTATTGGTTATTGACCGAAGACGTGTCTCGGTCATGTCTACATAGTTCTCGAACCCGTAGGGTCCGCACGCTTAAGGTTTCGATGACAGTTTTATTATGAGTTTTTGAGTTTTGATGTACCGAAGGAGTTCGGAGTCCCGGATGAGATCGGGGACATGACGAGGAGTCTCGAAATGGTCGAGACGTAAAAATCGATATATTGGACGACTATATTCGGACATCGGAAAGGTTCCAAGTGATTCGGGTATTTTCGGAGTACCGGAGAGTTACGGGAATAGAGGAGAGAGGCCAAAAGGAAGGAGGCGTGTGGCCCCTTCTGGTCCGAATTGGACAAGGGGTGCAGCCCCCTTTTCCTTCTCCCTCTCCCCCTCTTTCCTTCTCTCCTACTCCGGAAAGGAAAGGGGAATCCTACTAGGACTTGGGAGTCCTAGTAGGACTCCCCACACTTGGCGCGCCCCTTCTAGGGCCGGCCTCTCCCTCCCTCCTTTATATACGGGGGCAGGGGGCACCTCTAGACACAACAGTTGATCTCATGATCTCTTAGCCGTGTGCGTTGCCCCCTCCACCACAGTTCTCCTCGATAATATTGTAGCGGTGCTTAGGCGAAGCCCTGCGACGGTAGAACATCAAAATCGTCACCACGCCGTCGTGCTGACGGAACTCTTCCTCGACACTCGGCTGGATCGGAGTTCGAGGGACGTCATCGAGCTGTACGTGTGCTAGAACTCGGAGGTGCCGTAGTTTCGGTGCTTGATCGGTCAGGCCGTGAAGACGTACGACTACATCAACCGCGTTGTTCTAACGCTTCCGCTTCCGGTCTACGAGGGTACGTAGACACACTCTTCCCTCTCGTTGCTATGCATCTGGTAGATAGATCTTGCGTGATCGTAGGAAAATTTTAAAATACTACGTTCCCCAACAGTGGCATCAGAGCCAAGTCTATGCGTAGATGATATGCACGAGTAGAACACAATGAGTTGTGGGCGATACTAGTCATACTGCTTACCAGCATGTCATACTTTGCTTCGGCGGTATTGTGAGATGAAGCGGCCCGGACCGACATTACGCGTACGCTTACGCGAGACTGGTTTCACCGTTACGACCACTCGTTGCTTAAAGGTGACTGGCGGGTGTCTGTCTCTCTCACTTTAGCTGAAACAAGTGTGGCTACGCCCGGTCCTTGTGAAGGTTAAAACAGCACATACTTGACGAAACATCGTTGTGGTTTTTGTATGCGTAGGTAAGAACGGTTCTTGCTAAGCCCGTAGCAGCCACGTAAAACTTGCAACAACAAAGTAGAGGACGTCTAACTTGTTTTTGCAGGGCATGTTGTGATGTGATATGGTCAAGACATGATGAGTTATACGGTTTTGTATGAGATGATCATGTTTTGTAATGTTATCGGCAACTGGCAGGAGCCATATGGTTGTCGCTTTATTGTATGAAATGCAATCGCCATGTAATTGCTTTACTTTATCACTAAGCGGTAGCGATAGTCGTAGAAGCAATAGTTGGCGAGACGACAACGATGCTACGATGGAGATCAAGGTGTCGCGCCGGTGACGAAGGTGATCATGACGGTGCTTTGGAGATGGAGATCAAAAGCACAAGATGATGATGGCCGTATCATGTCACATATTTTGATTGCATGTGATGTTTATCTTATTATGCTTCTTATTTTTGCTTAGAACAACGGTAGAATTATAAGATGATCCCTTACTAATTTCAAGGTATAAGTGTTCTCCCTGAGTATGCACCGTTGCGAAAGTTCGTCGTGCCGAGACACCACGTGATGATCGGGTGTGATAAGCTCTACGTTCAAATACAACGGGTGTAAGCCAGTTTTGCACACGCAGAATACTCGGGTTAAACTTGACGAGCCTAGCATATGCAGATATGGCCACGGAACACTGGAGACCGAAAGGTCGAGCGTGAATCATATAGTAGATATGATCAACATAAGATGTTCACCATTGAAAACTACTCCATCTCACGTGATGATCGGACATGGTTTAGTTGATTTGGATCACGTGATCATTTAGATGACTAGAGGGATGTCTATCTAAGTGGGAGTTCTTAAGTAATATGATTAAATTGAACTTTAATTTATCATGAACTTAGTCCTGGTAGTATTAGCATATCTATGTTGTAGATCAATAGCTCACGATGTTGCTCCCCATTAATTTTTTATATGTTCCTAGAGAAAACTAAGTTGAAAGATGTTAGTAGCAATGATGCGGACTAGGTCCGTGATCTGAGGATTATCCTCATTGCTGCACAGAAGAATTATGTCCTTGATGCACCGCTAGGTGACAGACCTATTGCAGGAGCAGATGTAGACGTTATGAACGTTTTGACAAAAGCTCGGTATGATGACTACTTGATAGTTTAAGTGCACCATGCTTTACGGCTTAGAACCGGGACTTCAAAAACGTTTTGAACGCCACGGAGCATATAAGATGTTCCAAGAGTTGAAATTAGTATTTCATACTCATGCCCGTGTCGAGAGGTATAAGACCTCTGACAGTACTTTGCCTACAAGATGGAGGAGAATAGCTCAACCAGTGAGCATGTTCTCAGATTGTCTGGGTACTACAATTACTTGAATCAAGTGGGAGTTAATCTTCCAGATAAGATAGTAATTGACAAAGTTCTCTAGTCACTATCACCGAGTTAGTAGAACTTCGTGATGAACTATAATATGCAAGGGATGACGAAGTTAATTCCCGATCTCTTCGCGATGCTGAAATCGGCGGAGGTAGAAATCAAGAAAGAGCATCAAGTGTTGATGGTTAATAAGACCACTTGTTTCAAGTAAAGGGCAAAGGGATAGAAGGGGAACTTCAAGAAGAATGACAAGCAAGTTGTCACTCCCATGAAGAAACCCAAAGCTAAACTCAAGCTTGAAACTAAGTGCGTCTACTGCAAAGGAAATGGTCACTGGAAGTGGAACTGCCCTAGATACTTGGCGGATAAGAAGGATGGCAAAGTGAACAAAGGTATATTTGATATACAGATTATTGATGTGTATTTTACTAGTGTTCATAGCAACCCCTCGGTATTTGATACTGGTTCAGTTGCTAAAGAGTAGTAACTCGAAATGGGAGTTGCATAATGAACAGAAACTAGTTAAATGATAAAGTGATGATGTGTATTGGAAGTAGTTCCAAGATTGATATGATCATCATCGCACACTCCCTATACTTTCGCGATTTGTGTTGAACCTAAATAAGTGTTATTTGGTGTTTGTGTTGAGCATGAATATGATTTGATCATGTTTATTGCAATACGGTTATTCATGTAAGTTAGAGAATAATTGTTGTTCTGTTTACATGAATAAAACCTTCTATGGTCATACACCCAATGAAAATGGTTTGTTGGATCTCGATCGTGTGATACACATATTCATAATATTGAAGCCAAAAGATGCAAGGTTAATAATGATAGTGCAACTTATTTGTGGCACTGCCGTTTAGGTCATATTGGTGTAAAGCGCATGAAGAAACTCCATAGTGATGGGCTTTTGGAATCACTTGATTATGAATCACTTGGTGCTTGCGAACCATGCCTCATGGACAAGATGACTAAAACTCCGTTCTCCGGAACTGTGGAGCGAGCAACAGAGTTGTTGGAAATCATACATACTGATGTATGCGGACCAATGAGTGTTGAAGCTCGCGGCGGGTATCGTTATTTTCCGACCTTTACTGATGATTTGAGCAGATATGGGTATATCTACTTAATGAAGCACAAGTCTGAAACATTTGAAAAGTTCAAAGAATTTCAGAGTGAAGTAGAGAATCATCGTAACAAGAATATAAAGTTTCTACGATCTAATCGTGGAGGAGAATATTTGAGTTACGAGTTTGGTCTTCATTTGAAACAATGTGGAATAGTTTCACAACTCACGCCACCCGGAACACCACAGCGTAATGGTGTGTCCGAACGTCATAACTGTACTTTATTAGATATGGTGCGATCGATGATGTCTCTTACCGATCTACAACTATCGCTTTTGGGGTTATGCATTAGAGACAGCTACATTCACGTTAAATAGGGCACCATCTAAATCCGTGGAGATGACATCGTATGAACTGTGGTTTGACGAGAAACCTAAGCTGTCATTTCTCTAAGTTTGGGACTGCGATGCTTATGTGAAAAAGTTTCAACATGATAAGCTCGAACCCAAATCGGAGAAGTAAATCTTCATAGGATACCCAAAAGAAACTGTTGGGTACACCTTCTATCACAGATCCGAAGGCAAGGTCTTTGTTGCTAAGAGTGGATCCTTTCTAGAGAAGGAGTTTCTCTCGAAAGAAGTGAGTGGGAGGAAAGTAGAACTTGATGCGGTAATTGTACCTTCTCCCGAATTGGAAAGTGGAACATCACAGAAACTAGTTCCAGTGATTCCTACACCAATTAGCGAGGAAGCTAATGATGATGATCATGAAACTTCAGATCAAGTTTCTGCTGAACTTCATAGATCAACCAGAGTTCGTTCAGCACCAGAGTGGTACGGCAACCCGGTTCTGGAAGTCATGTTACTGATGAACCTATGAACTATGAGGAAGCGATGATGAGCCCATATTCCGCGAAATGGCTTGAGGCCATGATGGGATCCATGTATGAGAACAAAGTATGGACTTTGGTTGACTTGCCCGATGGTCGGCAAGCCATTGAAAATAAATGGATCTTTAAGAGGAAGACTGACGCCGATGGTAATGTTACTGTCTACAAAGCTCGACTTGTTGCGAAAGGTTTTCGACAGGTTCAAGGTGTTGACTACGATGAGATTTTCTCACCCGTAGCGATGCTTAAGTCTGTCCGAATCATGTTAGCAATTGCCACATTTTATGAAATCTGGCAAATGGATAACGAAACTGCGTTCTTTAATGGATTTATTAAAGAAGAGTTGTATATGATGCAACCAGAATGTTTTGTCAATCCTAAAGGTGCTAGCAAATTGTGCAAGCTCCAGCGATCCATCTATGGACTGGTGCAAGCATCTCGGAGTTGGAATATACGCTTTGATAAGTTGATCAAAGCATATAGATTTATACAGACTTGCGGTGAAGCCTGTATTTACAAGAAGTGAGTGGGAGCACTACAACCTTTCTGATAAGTATATGTGAATGACATATTGTCGATCGGAAATGATGTAGAATTTTCTGGAAAGCATAAAGGAGTGTTTGAAAGGAGTTTTTCAAAGAAAGACCTTGGTGAAGCTGCTTACAAATTGAGCATCAAGATCTATAGAGATAGATGAAGACGCTTGATAAGACTTTCGATAAGTACATACCTTGATAAGATTTTGAAGTAGTTCAAAATGTATCAGTCAAAGAAGGAGTTCTTGCCTGACTTGTAAGGTGTGAAGTTGAGTAAGACTCAAAGCCAGACCACGGAAGAAAAATATAGACAGAATGAAAGTCATTCCCTATGCCTCAGCCATAGGTTCTATAAAGTATGCCATGCTGTGTATCGAACACTTTGTGTACCTTGCCATAAGTTTGACAAGGAGGTACAATAGTGATCCAGGAGTAGATCACTGTACAGCGGTCAAAATTATCCTTAGTAACTGGATGACTAAGGAAATGTTTCTTGATTATGGAGGTGATAAAGAGTTCGTCGTAAAGGGTTACGCTGATGCAAGCTTTGACACTAAATCCAGATGACTCTAAGTATCAATCTGGATGCGTATTGAAAGTGGGAGCAATTAGCTAGAGTAGCTCCATGCAGAGCATTGTAGACATAGAAATCTGCAAAATACATACGGATCTGAATATAACAGACACGCTGACTAAAATTCTCTCACGAAGCAAAACATGATCACACCTTAGTACTCTTTGGGTGTTAATCACATGGCGATGTGAACTAGATTGTTGACTCTAGTAAACCCTTTTGGGTATTGGTCGCATGGCGATGAGAACTATGGGTGTTAGTCACATGGTGATGTGAACTATTGGTGTTAATCACATGGTGATGTGATCTAGATTATTGACTCTAGTGCAAGTGGGAGACTGAAGGAAATATGCCCTAGAGGTAATAATAAAGTTATTATTTATTTCCTTATATCATGATAAATGTTTATTATTCATGCTAGAATTGTATTAACTGGAAACTTAGTACATGTGTGAATACATAGACAAAACAGAGTGTCCCTAGTATGCCTCTACTAGACTAGCTCATTGATCAAAGATGGTTATGTTTCCTAGCCATAGACATGAGTTGTCATTTGATCAACGGGGTCACATCATTAGGAGAATGATGTGATGGACAAGACCCATCCGTTAGCTTAGCAACTTGATCGTTTAGTTTTATTGCTATTGCTTTCTTCATGACTTATACATGTTCCTATGACTATGAGATTATGCAACTCCCGAATACCGGAGGAACACTTTGTGTGCTACCAAACGTCACAACGTAACTGGGTGATTATAAAGGTACTCTACAGGTGTCTCCAAAGGTACTTGTTGGGTTGGCGTATTTCGAGATTAGGATTTGTCACTCCGATTGTCGGAGAGGTATCTCTGGGCCCACTCGGTAATGCACATCACTATAAGCCTTGCAAGCATTGCAGCTAATGAGTTAGTTGCGGGATGATGTATTACGGAACGAGTAAAGAGACTTGCCGGTAACGAGATTGAACTGGGTATTGAGATACCGACGATCGAATCTCGGGCTAGTAACATACCGATGACAAAGGGAACAACGTATGTTGTTATGCGGTTTGACCGATAAAGATCTTCGTAGAATATGTGGGAGCCAATATGAGCATCCAGGTTCCGCTATTGGTTATTGACCGGAGACGTGTCTCGGTCATGTCTACATAGTTCTCGAACCCGTAGGGTCCGCACGCTTAAGGTTTCGATGACAGTTTTATTATGAGTTTATGAGTTTTGATGTACCGAGGGAGTTCGGAGTCCCGGATGAGATCGGGGACATGACGAGGATTCTCGAAATGGTCGAGACGTAAAAATCGATATATTGGACGACTATATTCGGACATCGGAAAGGTTCCAAGTGATTCGGGTATTTTCGGAGTACCGGGGAGTTACGGGAATAGAGGAGAGAGGCCAAAAGGAAGGAGGCGCGTGGCCCCCTTCTGGTCCGAATTGGACAAGGGGTGCAGCCCCCTTTTCCTTCTCCCTCTCCCCCTCTTTCCTTCTCTCCTACTCCGGAAAGGAAAGGGGAATCCTACTAGGACTTGGGAGTCCTAGTAGGACTCCCCACACTTGGCGCGCCCCTTCTAGGGCCGGCCTCTCCCTCCCTCCTTTATATACGGGGGCAGGGGGGCACCTCTAGACACAACAGTTGATCTCATGATCTCTTAGCCGTGTGCGGTGCCCCCCTCCACCACAGTTCTCCTCGATAATATTGTAGCGGTGCTTAGGCGAAGCCCTGCGACGGTAGAACATCAAAATCGTCACCACGCCGTCGTGCTGACGAAACTCTTCCTCGACACTCGGCTGGATCGGAGTTCGAGGGACGTCATCGAGCTGAACGTGTGCTAGAACTCGGAGGTGCCGTAGTTTCGGTGCTTGATCGGTCGGGCCGTGAAGACGTACGACTACATCAACTACGTTGTTCTAACGCTTCCGCTTCCGGTCTACGAGGGTACGTAGACACACTCTTCCCTCTCGTTGCTATGCATCTGGTAGATAGATCTTGCGTGATCGTAGGAAAATTTTAAAATACTACGTTCCCCAACAGCTTCTTCTTCTTAGGGGCGGTCTGCAGGGCAAAGACTGCTCCATCTTCATCGGAGCTCTCGACCGCTGCAGTCTGGTAGGCGTGCTCCAGGGAACGCACTGCTTCCTTCTCATCGCAGGCGATCTTGATGACCCCGCCACTCCCGGGCATCTTGAGGACGTTGTAGCCATGATGGATCGCTGCCATGAACTTGGCAAGGACCGGATACCCTAGGATGGAGTTGTACGGGATGTGAATGTTGGCGACGTCGAAGTCGATGAGCTCGGTGTGATAGTTGTCGCGGTCGCCGAAGGTGACGGGGAGGCGAACCTGCCCCATCGGGAGCGTGGAGCCATCTGTGACTCCGTAGAATGGCTTGGTTGGGTGGAGCTGATCGTAGGGGACATGGAGCGTCTTGAAGGTCTGGACGGAGAGGACGTTGAGCCCTGCTCCACCGTCGATGAGGGTCTTGGTCACGAGGACGTTGCTGATGGTCGGAGTGCAGAGCATCGAGAGAGTGCCTGGGGCTGCGATGCACTTGAGCTGGTCCTTGGGGTCGAAGGTGATGACCTGCTTGGTCCACCTGAGTTTCAGCGCGGTGTCCGGCCTGGGGAGCACCGCGTTCACCTCACGAGCGAACTACTTGAAGATGCGGTGGGAAGCCGGAGCATGGGCTCCTCCCAGGATGCATGCAACCGCGCGTGGCTCCTGAAAGACCCCTACTTTGTCTCCTTGGCGGTCGTGGTCGTTCCTTCTTGGCGGTGGTGGCAACGGAGGCAGGCCCGCGTTGCCCTGAGGGCGACCCTCACGAGGCTAGTCGCGCCAGGGGGCGTCATGAGGCTGCTCCTGCCAACGGTCTTCACGTGTTGGTCACGCCATCCTTGGCGCGAGTTCCTACCATCCCAGCGTCCTCCACCACGGCCCCCTCCGTGGCCTTAGCTGCGGTTGTCGCGCTCAGGACGCTGCCTGGCACGCCCGCCACGCATCGCCCTTCATTGGTGTTGTGGCTATGAACATCGTTGAATATGTAGTACGGACGGTTGTCCCTAGGGGGTCGTTGTAGTCACAGCCACACTTCACTTCCGGCTCCGCAGCCAGCATGGCGGGTCCCTTGCGCTTTCCTTCATTGGCCTTGGCCTTCTTGTTGTTAGCCTTCACTTCAGGCAGCTCCCGGAGAGAGAGGCGGCCTTCTTCAGCCCTGGCGCACTTTGCCGCGAGGTTGAACATCTCGAGGGCCGTGCACAGGTCCTCGTGGATGGCGAGCTCCTCCTTCATCCTGACGTCGCGGACACCGTCGGAGAACGCCGAGATGATGGCCTCGTCCGAGACCCTGGGGATCCTGAGGCGCACGGTGTTGAAACGCTGGATGTACTTCTGCAGGGTTTCCCTAGGTTGCTGCCTCACGCGGCGCAGATCCGCGGCCGTCGGGGCTCGGTCGCGGGTACCTTGGAAGTTGGCGACGAAACGCTCATGAAGCTCCCCCCCAGGAGGAGATGGATCCTGCGGGGAGGTTCAGGAGCCAGGAGCGAGCGCCGTCCTTGAGGGCCATGGGGAACCAGTTCGGCATGACCTGCTCGGTGCCATTGGACGCCTCCATGCTCAGCTCATAGAGCTGGAGGAACTTTGCGGGGTCGGCGGTGCCATCGTAGCGCGGAGGCAGATCCGACTTGAACTTGCTGGGCCAGACGAGGCGCCGCAACTCTGGAGCTAGGGCGCGATGTCCAGCCATGCTCATGATTGCAGGCGCCCCCTGCGCCTGCGGTGCTGGCTCCTGGGGTGCAGGCGCCACCACCTCATGTGGTGCGCGGTTCTGGTGCTGCGGAACGGGTAGCCCGCGAGCATCTGCCTCGGGATGCGGGACCACCTGGAAGCTCTCCTCGTCGCGCGCACGGGCCATGCGGGGCTGCTCGTGCCATGGAGCCTCGCGTCTGAGCCCCTGGCCGCCGCCGTGCAGTGGAGGTGGAGCCGAGACGCCGTGGTCCACGTTTCACGCCATGAGCGACGGAGGACGGGAGGAGTGAGTCGATGCAGGTACCTCCTCGGCAGCGTTGACCAACTCGGTGATGCAGTGGAGCCACTCGTCGTAGAGGTCGTCCGTTGGACGGTAGCGTAGGAGCTCCCGCCCCATCAGTAGTGCAGGCTGCTAGAAGACCGTCCCGCGGCGGATCAGCGAAGACGACGCCGCGGCAGACGACGGTGATGGGGTCGCCATGCGGCCATCGCTCCGCACGGACAACGGCAGCGACGAGTCCTGCTGCTCATGGACGGCCAGGTCAGTGGCGGCGTTGGCGACCGGCGAGTTGGGGCGGAGCGGTGCACATTCCCCGCGGGCGCCGTCTGAGTGACGTTGGCGGCGCGTGCTCGGCATGTGTCCACCATGGCAGTGAAGCGAGGTCGACGAACGAGAGAGGGACGAGGTCGTCGGAGAGGCGAGATTTCGACACGCCCCCTACCTGGCGCGCCAATTGTCGGATTACGGGCTCCGCAAACCCAAGAAGTTCGAACACAAGGGCGTGAACGAAGATCTCTCCCACTCACATCTACTTAGCGCCACGCCCTCGCCCGGTGGTGACATTCCAGCAAGCAACAAGTAAAAGCACACACGAGTTTACCCAGGTCCAGGCCACCTTGCGGTGTAAAACCCTACGTCCTGCTTGAGTGGATTAGCCTCAGGAGGGCTTGAGTATGAGCAAGTATAGTGGTTCTTGAGCTCAGGAGGAGAGCTCAAGAAGGACAGGAGGCAAGTGTTCTTGCTCCTTGGGAGTTTGAGATGAGGTCTCTCCAGATATGATCAGCCTCGGTTCGCTTGGCTCCATAGTGGGAACCCTAGCTACTTATATAGGCGGCTAGGGTCCTCTTCCCTCGAAATGTTTAGGCAGGAAGGGATTCCACAACGGCCTTTTTGAGCAGGAACAGAAGGACATTCTTATCCTGACAAAAGCGGTCTTCGCCTGCAAAGGGATCAGACGATGACGCGGTGGTGGGCTCGGTGGTGACTGATACGTCTCCAATGTATCTACTTTTCCAAACCCTTTTGTCCTTGTTTTAGACTCTAACTTGCATGGTTTGAATGGAACTAACCCGGACTGACGCTGTTTTCAGTAGAATTGCCATGGTGTTGTTTTTGTGCAGCAATAAAAAGTTCTTGAAATGACCTAAAAATCCACGGAGAATTATTTCGGAAAATATAAAAAATACCTGCAAGAAGATCCAGACCAGGGGCCCACACCCTGTCCACGAGGGTGGGGGCGCCCCCCTAGGGCGCGCCCCCTGCCTCGTGGGCCCCCTGGTGCTCCACCGATGTATCCCCAGATCCCATATATTCACTTTCGGGGAGAAAAAAACCAGAGAGGAAGAATTATCGCGTTTAACGATACGGAGCCGCCGCCAAGCCCTAATCTCTCTCGGGAGGGCTGACTTGGAGTCTGATCGGGGCTCCGGAGAGTGGAGATCGTCGCCATCGTCATCATCAACCTTCCTCCATCACCAGTTCCACGATGCTCAGCACCATGCGTGAGTAGTCCCATCGTAGGCTTGCTGGATGGTGATGGGTTGGATGGGATATATCATGTAATCGAGTTAGTTTTGTTAGGGTTCGATCCCTAGTATCCACTATATTCTGAGATTGATGTTGCTATGACTTTGCTATGCTTAATGCTTGTCACTAGGGCCCGAGTGCCATGATTTCCGATCTGAACCTATTATTGTTTCATGAATATATGTGTGTTTTTGATCCTATCTTGCAAGTCTATAGTCACCTACTATGTGTTATGATCCGGCAACCCCGAAGTGACAATAATCGGGACCACTCTCGGTGATGACCATAGTTGGAGGAGTTCATGTATTCACTATGTGTTAATGCTTTGGTACGGTACTCTATTAAAAGGAGGCCTTAATATCCCTTAGTTTCCAATTGGACCCCGCTACCACGGGAGGGTAGGACAAAAGATGTCATGCAAGTTCTTTTCCATAAGCACGTATGACTATATTCGGAATACATGCCTACATTGCATTGATCAACTAGAGCTAGTTCTGTGTCACCCCAGGTTATAACTTCTACATGATGAATTGCATCCGACATAATTTCCCATCACCGATCCAATGCCTACGAGCTTTTCACATATTGCTTGTTGCTTATTTACTTTTCCATTGCTACTATTACAAAAACTACAAAAACACTATCGTTACTTTTATTGCCGCTACCGCCACTATCATATTACTTTGCTACTAAACTATCTTGTTGCAGATACTAAGTTTCCAGGTGTGGTTGAATTGACAACTCAGCTGCTAATACTTAAGAGTATTCTTTGGCTCCCCTTGTGTCGAATCAATAAATTTGGGTTGAATACTTTACCCTCAAAAACTATTGCGATCCCCTACACTTGTGGGTTATCAAGACTATTTTCTGGCGCCGTTGCCGGGGAGCATAGCTCTATTCTTTAAGTCACTTGGGATTTATATCTGTTGATCACTATGAAGAACTTGAAGGACTCAAAAACCAAGATCTTACCCTCAACTACGTGGGGAGGTAAGGAACTGCCATCTAGCTCTGCACTTGATTCACCCTCTGTTATGAGTAAACTTGCGACACCTACTCCTGCTATTGAATCTGATATGTCGTATGTTCTTGATGATGCCACTTCTGCTATGTATGATGAAACTACTTCTATGCCAGATACCGTGCCACTAGGTGAATTTCTAGATGAACAAATTGCTAAGGTTAGGGAGAATGCAAATATTGAAACTGATGATATTTATGAAAGTGATGATGAAGCTTCTCCCAATAGATATGAATTGTCTGTTGTTCCTGAGGGTTATGTTATGGATGAAGAAACTGCTAGAGACTTTCTTGCTTGCAATGATAGATATGATCATAAGAAATTATTAGCTAAGCTGAAAGAAAAGTCCTCGAATGCTAGAATGAAACATGACCCTGCTTTCGCTACTTCACCTATCTGTGTTACTGATAAGGATTATGAATTCTCTGTTGATCCTGAGTTAATTACTTTGGTTGAATTTGAACCTTTCCATGGCTATGAATCTGAAACTGTTGTGGCACATCTTACTAAGTTGAATGATATAGCCACCCTGCTTACCAACGATGAAAAGATTCGTTATTACTATATCCTTAAGTTGTTTCCTTTCTCGTTAAAGGGTGATGCTGAGACTTGGTTTAATTCTCTTGATCCTGGTTGTGTGCGTAGTCCCCAGGATATGTTGTATTAATTCTCTGCTAAATATTTTCCCGCTCATAAGAAACAAGCTCCCTTACGGGAGATATATAACTTTGTGCAAATTGAAGAAGAGAGTCTCCAACAAGCTTGGGGGAGGCTTCTCCAATTACTTAATGCTTTGCCTGATTATCCTCTTGAGATGCATGATATACTTGATGTCTTTTATAATGGACTAACTGATGCTTCCAGAGACCACTTGGATAATTGTGTTGGTTGTGTTTTCAGGGAAAGAACAGTTGATCAAGCTGAATTATTGAATAATATGTTGGCCAATGAAAATAATTGGACACTTCCTGAACCAGCCCCTAAGCCAACTCCGAAGAAAAGAGGTGTTCTATTTCTCAGTCCTGAAGATATGCAAGAGGCAAAGAAATCTATGAAAGAAAAAGGTATTAAAGTTGAAGATGTTAAGAATTTACCCCCTATTGAAGAAATACATGGTCTTGATAACCCGACACATGTAGTAAAGGTAAATTCTCTTAATAGATTTGATGAAGGTAATATCCCTCGTTATAAGTCCGCTGGCCAATGCTTAGATGAGTTTGAAAATTTTATTGTGAAACAAGAAAACTTCAATGCTTATGTCAGTAGACAATTACAACACAATGCTTATATGATTGAACGCTTGAGTGATTATCTGTCTAGAGCTAAAGGTGAACTGAAACTCATTAGTAAACATGCTTCCATGGTCACCACTCAAGTAGAACAAGTACTTAAGGCTCAGAATGATTTGCTCAATGAATTAAATAGTAAGAATAATGACTATGTTGTTAGAGTTGCTGCTAGAGGTGGCAAGATGACTCGGGAACCTCTGTATCCTGAAGGCCACCCTAAGAGAATTGAGCAAGATTCTCAGCGAGCTAATTTAGATGCACCTAGTTCTTCTAAGAAAAAGAAAAAGAAAAATGATAGGACTTTGCATGCTTCTAGTGAACCTGTAGCTAACACACCTGAGAATACCAATGATATATATGTTCCTGATGCTGAGACACAATCTGGTAATGAACATGAACCTAGTTATACTATTAATGATAATGTTCATGATGACGCTCAACCTAGCAATGATAATGATGTAGAGATTGAACCTGTTGTTGATCTTGATAACCCACAATCAAAGAACCAACGTTATGATAAGAGAGACTTTGTTGCTAGGAAGCACGGTAGGGAAATAGAACCATGGGTTCAGAAACCCATGCCTTTTCCTTCTAAACCATCCAAGAAAAAGGATGATGAGGATTTTGAGCGCTTAGCTGAAATGATTAGACCTATCTTTTTGCGTATGCGTTTGACTGATGTGCTTAAAACAAATCCTTATGCTAAGTATATGAAAGATATTATTACCAACAAAAGAAAGATACCTGAAGTAGAAATTTCTACCATGCTTGCCAATTACACTTTTAAAGGTGGAATACCTAAGAAACGAGGAGATCCAGGAGTACCCACTATACCTTGCTCCATTAAAAGAAACTATGTTAAAACTATTTTATGTGACCTTGGAGCTGGTGTTAGTGTTATGCCTCTCTCTTTATATCATAGACTTGACTTCAGTAAGTTGACACCTACTGAAATATCTTTGCAAATGGCTGATAAATCAACTGCTATACCTGTCGGTATTTGTGAGAATGTGCGTGTTGTAGTTGCAAATGTTACTATTCTGACGGACTTTGTCATACTTGATATTCCCGAGGATGATAGTATGTCTATTATTCTTGGAAGACCCTTTTTGACTACTGCAGGGGCTGTTGTTGATTGCAACAAAGGCAAAGTCACTTTTCATGTCAAAGGTAATGAGCATACGGTACACTTTCCGAGGAAACAACTTCAGGTCCACAGTATCAATTATATTGGAAAAATTTCAACTATTACTATTGGAGGTTTTGAATTTCCTCTTCCTACTGTCAAGAAGACATATGACATTCTTATTGTTGGGGACATGCATATCCACATTGAGGTAACCTAGTGTTATTCGAAAATTCTCCGGTTTCATGTTATTCGGAAATAGTTTATTAACAAGACCTGATCAACCTTGTTAATGGATTCCTTTTGATGAGCATGGGATAGGTGAATCTAGATAGCACCACCTTCTGTACCCTCCTTTTACTTTCTGTTAATTAGGATAAATAAAGCAAAAATAGTATTTTCTGTCTGTTTCCAGACTTATTCGTGCAATAAAAAATACCCTAAAAATAAAAGTTCTCCAAATGCCCTGAAAATGAAATATGATTTTTTGGATTAGTTGAGAAAATATGGCATAGAACACACAGCGAGGGGAGCCAGCACCTGGCCACGAGGGTCCAGGGCGCCCCCCTGCCAGGGCGCGCCCCCTGCCTCGTGGGCCCCACGTGCCCCCCTCCACTTATTCCTGCACCCACACTCTTCTTCTTCCTCCCAAAAAAATCACCAACCAGCTCAAACCAGAGTTCTAGCTCATCTTGCTGCCATTTTCGATCTCCTTGCTCAAAGCACCATTCACCAAACTGTTTGGGGAGATTGTTCCCTGAAAAATGCATAGGAAAAACTACCAAGGTGGTTCGTCAAGGAAGCAAGAACTGAGCCTCATGTTTCATGAGCCGGACGATGAACTACCGAGGGATGCTGACGTGCGGCCTTGTGAATGGCCGTCAGATGACTTTATGGATCAGGTTGGCATCAAGGATGAATTTTACGCATATGTGCGCAACGCTAACCTCGAGGGATTCATACAAGATAAGTGCCCTCAATACCGTGGCTTAACTGATAGCTTTGTGACAAGGTTTAAATTTTCATCTTCACGTAATTCTCACAATGTCCTCTTTGACCTGTATAATAAATCTTACACCATGGACTTAGAGTATTTTAATGATGCATGTAAGCTCCCACGGTGGGGCAGTATGGGTGATCCTCGCAAATTTGAATTTAGAGAATTCCTTGCTAGTATCACAGTGGGGGAATCTAGAGAAATCACACAGGCTACCATAGGGAGCATCCATTTTCCTGGTATTCATTACTTTGCTCTCTTTATTGGTAGAAGCATAAATGGTAAAGATGAGGCTTGTCACATGTGTGTCCCAGATCTCAATGTTCTCAGGAGTGTTGTACTAGGTGATAGACAATATAACTTGGGAGCCATTGTTGCATGTAGGCCACACCATAATGGCATGAATGGAGATTTATTTATGCCACTCGCATAGCCCACCTTCCTTGTGTGCCTGTGCACGAGAATGATGAACCTCTACCTCCTGCTCATTTAGATTGCCATGCTATGACTAGTCATCGGTTTATAGAGAGGGATGATCAATCCCTCAAATACGGATTAATCTTTAACAGGCAGCAGGCCATCCCTATTGTTCCTCCTGCCCCTACTTTATTTGACTTTCAGGAAAGAGGGAGATACACTATAACCATGGAGGAGGCAAATGCGTATCATAATATGATGGAGGCAGCCCACCTTCGAGCTGCAGCTCAGCGGTCAGTAGCTGCTACATCATAGTATCACCCCAACTACGAGTTTCGATATCTGTCAGGCCAATACTGGCCATAGACCAACTTAGGCCAAAAGCCTAATCTTGGGGGAGTACGTGTTTCTCACCGACTTTACATTCATGTTCACACTTATTCTAGTTGTCGGTGCTCACAGTCTTTCACTGTACCATCCATGCGTAGTTTCATTTCTTTTTCTTAGTCTTTTCTTGTGTGTTAGAAAAACCTTAAGAAAAACAAAAAAAATATTAGTTGTAGCTTTTAGCTAGTTCACCTTCCTTGTAGTAGTAATTAAAAGAAAACCCAAAAAGATTTCCCATTCTTCTTTTGCTTGTTGGGAGCTTTCCCGTGTAAATAGTTTATTTTCTTTTCTTTAGGGGTCAAGAGTAGAAGACCATGATTGAAATAGCTTACAGGCTCTCTTATGCTTGATTGTTGATTTAACCTTGAGCCATATTACCTTGTCTTCTCTCTTGTATTAAATGTCTGCAGATTCCAGCTTGGTCCAATGCACGTGCACTATTATTATTATTCACACCGTTCGGTCGTGCGAGTGAAAGGCAATAAGGATGATATATGATGAACTAATTGAGATGAGAAAAGCTGGTATGAACTCAACCTCTCTTGTTTTTGTAAATATGATAGTTCATCGTTCCCGATTCAGCTTGTTATGAATGAAACATGCTTGCAATGACAATTAGAGATCATAGCTACTTATGGCATGCTTAATTAGCTGAGAGTTTATAATGGTCTATCTTGCGTGCCAACATGATATTAAAATGGTTGTGATGTGGTATGATGGGGTAGTATCCTCCTTTGAACGATTTAAGTGATCTGACTTGGCACATGTTCACGCATGTAGTTGAAACAAATCAACATAGCCTCCACGATATTTATGTTCATGGTGATTTATATCCTACTCATGCTTGCATTTATTGTTGATTAATTTTAATGCATGTTCATGACCATTGTTGCTCTCTAGATGGTCGCTTCCCAGTCTCTTTCTAGCCTTCACCTGTCCTAAGCGGGAATACTACTTGTGCATCCACTTCCATAACCCCCAAAGTTATTCCACATGAGTCCACTATACCTTCCTATATGCGGTATTTACCTGCCGTTCCAAGTAAATTTGTATGTGCCAAACTCTAAACCTTCAAATGAAATTCTGTTGTGTATGCTCGAACAGCTCATGTATCAACTAGGGTTGTCTATATCTTCCATGCTAGGTGGGTTATTCTCACGATGAGTGGACTCCGCTCATCATTCATGAGAAAATGGCTGGTAATTGGGATGCCCAGTCCCATGCTCAAAATCAAAATAATTAAACAAAACTCCCCCGGGGTTGTTGCTGGTTTGGACGGTACCCGTTGTTTCGAGCTAGCCGTGGAGTGTGCTTGTTGGTGGTTGGGGAGTATAAACTTCACCATTCTGTTTGGGAACTGCCTATAATGTGCGTAGCATGGGAGATATCGAGATTCTTGGTTGTTATGTTGACAATGAAAGTATACCGCTCAAAATGTTATTCATCTCTATTTAAAAATCGAGCTCTGGCACCTCTAAAAATCCCTGCTTCCCTCTGCGAAGGGCCTATCAATTTACTTTTATGCAGAGTCATCATCCTCTTATAAAAGAGCACCAGTAGGAGAGCACATCTGTCATTTGCATGTATTACTATTAATTTGCATTGAGTATGATCATGACTGGATCTCTTTTACCATGAATTACAATGTCTAGTCAGTCCTTGATCATTAAAGGTGCTCTGCATTTATGTTTTGCAGTCTCAGAAAGGGCTAGCGAGATACCATCTTGTTATATCATATCATGATTGTTTTGAGAAAGTGTTGTCATCCGAGGTTTATTATTATTGCTCGCTAGTTAATTATGCCATTTATATGAGTAGACTTGAGACATGAAAGTTATTGTGAATGTGGTTAGTTCATGATCTTGCTGAAAACCTGAATGTTGGCTTACATGTTTACAACAAGAAGAGCAAACAGAGTTTGTCAAAGTTTTTCTTTATCACTTTCAGTTTATCAACTGAATTGCTTGAGGACAAGCAAAGGTTTAAGCTTGGGGGAGTTGATACGTCTCCAACGTATCTACTTTTCCAAACCCTTTTGACCTTGTTTTCGACTCTAACTTGCATGATGTTATTGGAACTAACCCGGACTGACGTTGTTTTCACCAGAATTGCCATGGTGTTGTTTTTGTGTAGAAATAAAAAGTTCTCGGAATGACATGAAAATCCACGGAGAATTATTTCGGAAAATATAAAAAAATACCTGCAAGAAGATCCAGACCAGGGGGCCCACACCCTGTCCTCGAGGGTGGGGGCGCCCCACCCCCCCTAGGGTGCGCCCCCCTGCCACATGGGCCCCTGGTGCTCCACCAAGGTATCCCCAGATCCAATCTCTCGAGAGGGCTGATCTGGAGTCCGTTCGGGGCTCCGGAGAGTGGAGATCGTCGCCATCATCATCATCAACCTTCCTCCATCACCAATTCCATGATGTTCACCGCCGTGCATGTGTAATCCCATCCTAGGCTTGCGGGACGGTGATGGGTTGGATGGGATCTATCATATAATCGAGTTAGTTTGGTTAGGGTTTGATCCCTAGTATCCACTATGTTCTGAGATTGATGTTGCTATGACTTTGCTATGCTTAATGCTTGTCACTAGGGCCCGAGTGCCATGATTTCAGATCTGAACCGATTATGTTTTCATGAAAATATGTGTGTTCTTGATCCTATCTTGCAAGTCTATAGTCACCTACTATGTGTTATGAGCTGGCAACCCCGAAGTGAAAATAATCGGGACCACTCCCGGTGATGACCATAGTTTGAGGAGTTCATGTATTCACTATGTGTTAATGCTTTGGTCCAGTACTCTATTAAAAGAAGGCCTTAATATCCCTTAGTTTCCAATAGGACCCTGCTGCCACGGGAGGGTAGGACAAAAGATGTCATGCAAGTTCTTTTCCATAAGCACGTATGACTATATTCGGAATACATGCCTACATTGCATTGATGAACTGGAGCTAGTTCTGTGTCACCCTAGGTTATAAATTCTACATGATGAATTGAATCTGACATAATTTCCCATCACCGATCCAATGCCTACAAGCTTTTCACATATTGTTGTTTGCTTATTTACTTTTTCGTTGCTACTATTACAAAAACTACAAAAACACTATCGTTACTTTTATTGCTGCTACCGCCACTATCTTATTAATTTGCTACTAAACTATCTTGCTGCAGATACTAAGTTTCTAGGTGTGGTTGAATTGACAACTCAGCTGCTAATACTTAAGAGTATTCTTTGGCTCCCCTTGTGTCGAATCAATAAATTTGGGTTGAATACTTTACCCTCGAAAACTGTTGCGATCCCCTACACTTGTGAGTTATGAGTGACATCCTCCCTGTCGTCCTTGCGGTCTTTGGTCTTGTTGCACCGAAGGGGAAACCTTTGTATCGCCCCTCGGGAACCTGCGCTTGCATTGTCTCATTTGCACCAAAACGGCAACTGCGCCGATGGCACGCGCTGGCACCCGCTGGCGCGGTTCGTCACTGCTCGCGTCACTGCCTCCTCCTGAGGCAGGCTTGGCCTTGGGTTCTCCGCCCCTCCGGAGCAGCCTAGCCGAGGCCGCTCCTGAGGGGGTCTTGGTGTCGTTCTCCTCGCGAGGGTCTTGAGCAGCTGGTCAATCAGCTAGGCCGTACCAGGTCGAAGTAGGAGCGCGTCGCGGCCCGCAGGCAGGAAAGTCTGGGTACCTTGGTTCCCAGGACGCCAACACTAACCATGTTAGAAGGAGATCTATCACGGTCCCGTAGCAGCACGCCATTCTCACCAGCGCCTCGGCGGGCATGGTGATCCTCTTCATCTCGCGACTGATGCGCAGGTCTCTTTCCGCGGCGGCGCCCGGGGTCCTCCGCGTGGTGACGCTGCTCACCATGCACGACCTAGGAGGAACGCGCCGTGGGTGTCTTGGAAGTCGCCGCGTCGCCCGTGCGTGGTACGACGCTGCTCTTGGAGGGCCCCGCGCCGCCTGCGGGGGTCCCGGCTCCGCCCTTGGACTTGGTGGTGTGCGGCTCATCGTCTCGCGCACGAACGACGCCGCTTGCCAGGCTTCGGCTGCTGGAACGATGCGGGTGTTTGTGGGTCACGCCTCGGCTTCCATCCGCGACCACCCCGTCGCCAGCCCGTGCCGGCGGTCCGTTCGGCTCCAGACGAACTGACCGCCGCGATCGTCTTCTTCTTAGGAGCCATGGCGATGAAGAACCACTACACTAACTGCTAGACCAGATTTTCACAATGGCAACCCCTACCTGGTGCGCCAGAGATGTCGGTGCGAAACGACACCTATGGGATCACTCTAATCCCTTCTACGGTTGGCGGGCGCAAGGTTGTGCAAAGAGCGGGTCCAAGAGTCAGCACAGCGATCGTTTACCCAGGTTCGGGCCGCGAGGATGCATAATACCCTAGTCCTGCTTTGGTGTATATTGGAGTGTTCTTGAGTTCTTGAGCTAGCTACCGTGCCTGTCCAACTTTCCAGGGTCCGAATCCTCCTCCGATTTGCCACGGGCCTCCTTTTATAGTCCAAAGGAGCTGCCACAGTGCCACACAGGAGGTGGAAAGGTGTACAGTGCATAGGCTTATCCTATGCCATTACGGGACAAGACGCATTAAATGCGCTGCTTAGGTGTCTATTTGCTTTATCGGGGACGGAAAAGAAGCTCGTCCTGTCCATGGCCGCCTCGCCTGGTCACGACGCGCGTCCAGGCCAGCGAGGCAGGCAGCTGAGGTGGCGTGGTGGTAAGGTCTTCACGAAGATCAGCATGCCACCACGCAGGTGCTTGATTAGCTGGCCCAGGAACCTCGTACCGCCACGTGGGTACCTGCCTGGGCTAGTGGGCCGGCCGCTGAGCCGGGGCGACGACGGGGCGGCAAGGGCTTGGCGTGGATCTGCTTCTGTTCCTGGCAAGGGTCTTGCCGGGGCCTTTGTGAGTGTCCCTCGGCAAGAGGCTTGTCGGGGCCCTGGGGTGTCTTCGGCAAGGAGCCTCGCCGTGGCCTCGTGGGCGTCCTCGGCAAGGAGCCCCGCGATCGCCGTGTCTTCTGGTTCTTACCTTGAGATTCATAGACCTTTCTCTTCACAAAGATCTGCATGCCATCACGTGGGCGCTTCTCGAGACTTGGTGTAATGCCCCGGATGTAATACTTTCCCTTTTGGGCATATAATATATCTCTGGCTTCATCTATTCCATTCCGGGTTCTTTGTCTTTCGGGTTTTCGTCGTTGTGTTGTGTGCGTGTGTGGCATTCATTCACATCATGTAGTCATGTGCATCGCATTGCATTTGTGTTGTCGTTTGCATCCAGTTCCACGCGTTCCTTCCCGTTGTCCGTTTCGCGTCCCGGAGCTCTCTCACGTGTCCGTGGCGTCCCGTAGGCCTACTTTGGTGTTTGGCCGTGTAACGTTACCGGTGTGGTGCGAGACTTGTCGTGTGTTGTTGTTTTGGTGTGTGTAACCCGCCTGTCAAATATTGTCGCGTTTCGAGTCCGTTTGCTACCCCAACAGTTATTCTCGTGGGCTCAAAGTGCCTCCACTTTGAGGCCCAAGACACCCCTCCAACAGCCCACCAACCACTCCTAGCCACTTCTATCATCTAGGCCATCCAAATCTGATATTGTGGCCGAAAACCGCACTCCATTTGGGCAACCCTAGCTCCTTGTGCCTATATATTTGTCCACTCCCCCAAATTTTGCCCCAAATTTAGGAAACCCTAGCTCCCACTTCATCCCCTTCCTCCAGCCACCACCTCGCCGGAGACTTCGCCGGAATCTCGCCGGAGATCACCACCACCTCGCTGGAGTACCTCCTCGTCCCCACCGGCGCCACCTCACCACCGCCACCGCCTCCGGCCAGGTCCCGCCGGATCCCGCCGACTGGGGCCTCAAGCCGCCGGCGCCCGCCTCTTCCTCCGCTTCGATCGAAGCCAGCAGCGCCGCCGTTCTCTGGAGCTCGGAGCGCCCGAGCCTCAGATCCGCCGATCCGCCGGCTCAGCCTCCCGATCGACCGGGCCAGGCGTCGCTCGCTTCCCCAGGCCCGAGGCCCAGGCCGCCTCCTTCCGCGCCGAAGGCCAGCAACGGCGCCCGACCGCCTGGACCCTCCGTGCCGGGCCGCCTCCCTTCGACCCCGAGGCCCGTACCTTCCAGCGCGCCGGCTGGGCCTCCCTCCGTCGCCCTAGGGCCCAGCCGCGCCCTTCGTCGCATCGCCAGCCGCCTCCCGAGCGAGCTGGGCCGACTCCCCGCCTCGGCCCGGTAGAGCGCCTCAGCCGCCTGCCAGCGCCAGCCGGGTCGAAGCCCGCAGGCCGCGCTGCCTCTCTCTGCTGGGCCGCGTGATCCGCTGGGGTTGGCTCCAGATCCGATCCGCCGCTCCGACCCGCGGGCCTTCAGCCGCCGATCCGCCGGGCCGCGCCAGTTCCGCCGGGCCTGAGCCCGTTGACCTTTTTTCTTCAGATCTGAGAAGGTTGCCCCCAAATCTCTAAGTCCCCAGTATTTTGTTCTCTGACGCATATTTCAAATGGTGATATCTTTTTGCATGATGCTCCGATTTGAGTGAATGAGATGTCCAGACGTTCGTGGTGATTAGCACTACGTTTCATTCCATTGTGCTATGCGTGTTTGAGATCATTTAGATGCTTATTTTTCTGTTGCAAGAGTGCATCCCGTTATAAACTGCTGCTATGTGTCGTTTTTATGCCATCTTTGCATAGTGATAACTTTTAGCTCGTTTATCCGAATGATGCAAATGACATGTCCACGTGTTCATCTTGCCATGCTCTACATGTTGCTTGTGTTAGGTTGCAGGATAGATTTATTCTTGCCATGTATATCTTCGTTGCAAAGTGCTATGTGGCTGTTTAGTTATTTAACTTGTTATGAGATGCCATCTTGTTGAGCTCATTGCTATCGTTGTGTTTATCTCCATGATGCATGCTTGTATGTTTCGGAATCACCATCATGTGTACTTTGATGTGGTGCTTACCACTTGCCATGTTTAGTTTCGAGGTGACTTAAACTTGCTCTTATAGATGCCATGATGAAACTGCTGTTTCAACACTTAGTGAAATTTCACTAAGTCTGGAATCTGTAATGTTCCGATGCCATGTTTGCTTGCTGTTCTAGGACAAACCATGATAGTTTTGGAGTGACTCTTGATGTTTCCTTGTAGTAAATATTGTTGGCTCTCCATTCATGTTCTCACATGCTTATTTGAGTGGCTGTAGCACATTTAACTTTTGCTCCAAAGTTTCAATAAAATTCTGCTGTCAGGATTTTGTTGTCAAGTTCAATATGTCCAAGCTTGTTGCTATTGATCCGTGGCTCCTTTGGGGGTGCACCTTTGGAATTATTTGCTGTAGGATATGTCTAGTTTCTGTTCACGCTCTTTGCCATGATGTTTGAGTGCTGTAGCTTATTTATCTAGTGCTCCGAAGTTGCTATGTTGCTGTAATTTTCAGCTTTCGCATGTTTCTTGTTTCAGGCATAACTTTTAGCCCGTAGCTCCGTTTTGAGCGAGTCTTATATGGAACTTGATTGATTTTCCGTGTAGATTCATAATCTCTATTGTTATCATGTTTTGAAGCTTTTTGCTTGAGTGCTATTTTCCGTGCTCCGTGTGCTTCCTTAGTGCATCCATCATGCATCCATCATTTTTGTGTGCGCATTGCATCTTGTTGATTCGTGCCTTGTGTGATTGTATTGTTTAGAGCCGGAAGCTGAGACCGAGTATGAGTACGAGCACGAGGATACCACTGAGCTTGTGAACGAGGACCCTTCTTACGATCCGAACGACAACTCTTCAGGCAAGATGACCGAACCCCGATAACATTACTATCTTTGCCTATTGCTAGAAGTCTCGATCTATAGTTTTGCCTCGATGCCCATGTCTTTCCTGTCAGCCTCCTACTTGTAACCATGAACCTGTTTAACCACCCTACCTATGCAAACCGTTGCTTGGCTAAGTACGCTTCGCTCAGCCCCTCTTATAGCATTGCTAGTTGCAGGTGAAGTTGAAGATGCTTGCTTCATGTTGAAGTTTTGTTGGGTTATATCACACTATATAAATGCTTAAAATGAAATCATCTACATATTGGCAAGGGTGGAAGGCTAAGCCTTTTGCTTGGTGATTTGTTCCACTCATGCCGTTAGGAACCGTTTAAACCGGTGTTATGTTCCTTGATTATGCGTTCCTCACACGGTTGGGGTTTATGGGACCCCCTCGATAAACCGCTAAGTGCTAAGTCTTTTCCAGCAAGTCCCAACATTGGTACTATTTGCCTAATAACTAAATAAACTTGCATAGGGAGTAATTAACCCTCTTTCTTAATCAACAACCCCGGGCCAGTGCTCCACATGAGTGTTGGTCCGAAACGAGCAGACTACAGGGCCGCCTTGTTGAAACCCGAGGTATCTGGCATACACCTGTAGGATGTCTCATCCGGTCATGGCCTGAGACGAGATACGCGCGGCTACTATCAGGGTGTCGGCACGCCGGGAGGATTTGCTGGATTAGCCTTACCTTAGTTCGGAGTATCTTGAGCACGGGATTCCGAGAATACTCGGGTCTTCCCGCCTTGGAGTTGCGACTCCGCGGATCGTGGGCTTGTAATGGGCCAAGTTGGAACACCCCTGCAGGGTTTGAACTTTCGAAAGCCGTGCCCGCGGTTATGTGGCAGATGGGAGCTTGTTGATATCCGGTTGTAGATAACTTGACACATTGTTCTAATACACTACCAGCGTGTGTACCGTGACTGTCAATTTCCGAATAGGGATTCGGGAGTTGAACACGGTGGGGTTATGTTTGTTGAGCTTTAGCTAGGATCACTTCGTGATCACTTCTCGACCCAGGCACTTCTCTTCTCGCACTCCTTCACGTAAGCTAGTGCTAGTTGCTGCTGCAGACACTTATTCTTTTCTTCAGCCTTATCCTCTCCCAAGGCTTAAATAGTCTTGTTACCCGGGAACGGGATTGCTGAGTCCTCTGTGGCTCACAGTTACTTCACCACACCAGATGCAGGTCCAGTGGTGAGCTATCCAGGTGATGGCACTGAGCTAGACTGGGAGTATGACGAGGAGCGTAGTCGATACTATGTTCGTTATCCTGATGATCAGTAGTGGTGACTTCTACTAGGATTCGATCCGACCTGTGGATTTAAATTATGTTTGGTATCTTGTCATTTGGATTTTACCCTTAGAGGGCTGTGATGTTTTATTGAATGATGATTGAGACATGTATTGACGTGGCGAGTGTAAGCCAACTATTTTATGTTTTCCATCCCCATCTTTTACATGAGTTGTGCAAAGATACCAGACTTGCGATCATTCCAGCATGGGGTTATGTCTCTAAGTCGTGCCTCGACACGTAGGAGATATAGTCCCATCCTGGGCATTACAAGTTGGTATTCAGAGCCTTCTCCGACCTAGGAGCCCCCACTGATTGATCGAATCGTTGACGGTCGAGCCTAGGCACACACTGAAAATATTTTGAGTCCTATATTTATATCGGAGAGTAGGATTTTTGTGCTTCTCATCCGCTTTCTCTCTGGTGAGGACTCCTGACGACTATTCTTGTCTCTTCTACTTTCAAAAATTGCACCAAATTTTTTTTAGGAATCTCGCGAGTATTCTGGGATTGTTTCGATGTTCTTGTGACGAGAATATTGTTCTCGATGCCTCCTGACATTAGGGGTTGTGGCAGTGTCCCGGGGAGTTGAGCTTCGGGGTATTGTCGTCACAAGCATATCGCGGCAGTACTAAATACTTAAGACGGCCGACATCGAAAATCTCTCCTATACGGTTAGTGGCAAGATAACCCCGACATCACCCAGTACTGGGGAGGTAGTTTGGGAGTATTTCCATATCTTGTTATAGTGGATGCTTTTCGAAGGCCCGAGGTAGACAGTTTCCGAGAAAGACTGGTTATGTGTTGAAGGATGGATACAGTTGGATGTAGGTTTAGAGTTGATTGCGCGGTGCTTCCCCTGTATCCCCAACACCTGATTGCATAACTGGAATCTTTCGAAAATTCATAGGTGGGTTTATCCAGTAGATTGTAGGCATTCTTCCAACGAATGCAGGTTAGCGAGTTCGGGGTTCTACATTGAGTGAAGTGGTATTATGACCGATGTTCCGATCGGGAGTTGCATCTTAAAGGGTCCTTGGCTATGCTGATCCGGGGATTGCAAAACCCTTTCGTAACGCGTTCATAAGCTTTCAGCACAAAGATGTTAGAACGAAGCTCCTATCTTGTGTTTGTTTCCATCCGTACCTTGTTGTTTTCTTATTTTACCTTTTGTCCCCTATGTGGCTTCTCGTGAAGATTGATGTTATCATTTAACTGAGAATTTCATTCGTTCCTCTTGTTCGAATGATTTCATTCGTTCCTATTGTTCGAATGATTATTGTGAAGACTTGTTGCAATTCATTCCATTGATTCAACTTATACCTTCTGTCAATCAAATTGCTGATTCGTGGTCATCTCTTTCAGGATGGCTCCGAAACGGGTTCCCAACGCTAACCCAGAGGGTGAAGAGGTTCCAGACCGTCCTCCTTCCCCTCCTCCTCCGTCTGAGGCTTGGAGAGCGATTATGCAGACTACAACTCAGAACACCCAGATGTTGATGCAGATGCAAGCTAATCAAGCTAATCAGGATGTTCCAGGGAATCAAGGCAACTTCTTCAACCAACAGCACCATGCTACTCTCAACCAGTTCTTGGCCAATAATCCAAAAGCTTTCAGTTACTGTGTCGACCCTCTTGATACTGAAGATTGGTTAACCGACATAAAGAAGCATTTTGAGTGCAGTAACGTAAGAGAAGAGGATTATGTGAAGTTTGCAGCCTTCCAACTCAAAGACCAAGCAGCTGACTGGTGGCAGCAGTACAAAGACTCCAGGCCAGGTCGTGTGATCTCTTGGGAGGATTTCTGCAAGGACTTTCGCTCTCACCACATTCCAACAAGTGTCATCGAGGGTATGCGTGAGCAATTCCGCAACCTGAAGTAGGGCTCTATGACTGTCTACCAGTATAATGTCAATTTCCAAAACCTCGCCCGCTATGCTAAGCAAGACATTCCTGATGGCAAGAGCAAAATCTACCAGTTCCGCGGAGGTCTCAAAGATGAACTTCAACTTGCTCTCACCTTGTTCGAGCCTGAGGAGTTCGACAAATTCTATAACATGGCTTTGAAACAAGAGGCAGCTCAGCTTAAGATGGAGGCTTCTAAAAAGAGGATTCGAGATGCCGTTCACTCTTCCTCATCGTCTCAGATGGTCTCGAAGCAACATAAATTTTGGCTTCCTCCTCCTCCAGTGATTCGAGCTCCTTACAACAACTCCAACAACTCCAACAGCAACAAGAACTCCGGTGGACGTGGTTTCTACCACCCACCCAACCCGAGCAACCAGTCGAGGAACCAGTTTCAGTCTCAAGGCTCCAAGTCAAGTGGTTCTCATTTCTGTCCTCTCTCAGAAGTGGTGTGCAACAAGTGTGGCAAGAAAGGTCACTATGCCAACAAGTGCCCCAACCCGAAGCGTCTTCCACCTCCTCCACCTGTGAGTTCAGCTATTGTCAGGCATGATCCAAAGGCAGCAAGGGTAAATCTGATGAATGCAGCGCAAGCGGAGAATTCTTCTGATGTCATATTGGGTAACCTTCCAGTTAACTCTTTTCCAGCTAAAGTGTTGTTTGATTCGGGTGCTTCACATTCCTTCATGTCATTCCCGTTTGCATCCAAGTACAATGTGGGCACAGTGCCTTTGTGTGACGCCCGAGACCGACGTCCCAGAAGATTCCAGAAGCTTCCAGAAGATTCCAGATGTTCCGGGTTGCCCGTGTGTTTCAGTTCTGTTTGTGTTATTTATTTTTCTGCTTTGCATCATGTCATCATGCCATCATGTCATATTTTGTTTTTGCATCTCAACCTAATAAATTGTGTGGGCCTTCGGTCCATTTAAATCGAGGGAAGATGTCTTCTCTTTATAACATATAAAAGCCTCCTAATAATTATGGAGCTATATTTAAAATATTCCATTTGTTGGAAATCACCGTAACACACTTGCATAATTTCCCCATGTCTTTTCACTTTGAGTTTCACCTTCAAAACCTTGCCAATAATTCTTTTCCGTTGTTTCGAGGCTCCTCCAAAAATCTAAACTCCTTTTTTTCGCAAGGTAAATGTTTTAGTTTGCACTTCCTTTGTGTTGGAACTATTTTTGTTGGGTTGGTAATATCCCGTAAAGCCTTATAAAAATGTTCCATATTTTATTTTCTGTTCTGGCCTCTTTTCTTAATTTTCTTTTGCACTCTCTCTATTTTTCTATTTCTGTTAAAGAAATATAAAGAAAAGAGCCTCCCAGCCAGCCCAGGCCTCCCTGGCCCAATTCCTTCTGGGCCTCTCTCCCTCCCAGCCGGCCTACATCTCCTCCTCCCTCCAGGCCTCAAGGCCCATCTCTTCTCCCAGCCCAACTCCTGGCGATCGAACCCTAGCCCATCCCTCGCTCCCAGTCCCGAACGCTCTCCCCTCGCTTTCTCTCCCTCTCGTCCCGACCCCGTCGCCACTCTCTCTTTCTCTCGCTGTTTCCCTCTCCCGATCCCGTTTCTCTCTCCCTCGCCTCTCCTTCTCGCGCCCGACCCAGTCCCCCGCAGCGCCTCGCGCGGCCGCGACCGCTCCCTCACCTCCCGATGCGCGCAGCCGCGCCCCTGCCTCCCTTCTCCTGGCGCCCGAGCGCCCGGCCAGGCCAGCGGCCGCAACCAGCAGCGCGCCCGCGCCCGTGCGGTTCCCTCCTTCCTCCTCGGCGCCGCGCCAGGGCCCCGAGCGCCCAAGGACTGCGGCTCCCTCCGTTCCCGAGAGCTCCTCCCTCGTTCGATCTTCCCCAGCCCGAGCGCCCTTTCTTCCCTCGTCCAGGAGCCCGCGCCCGGCTGCTCCTCTCCAACGCCGGCCAGGGAAGCTGCCCCGCCGGCCAGGCCCTGGTCTCCAGCTGCTCCCTCCGTTCTCCGATCCCGCGGCCGCGTCGCGTCTCCAGAGCCCCTCCGCCCCGGGCCGTGTCACCTCCAGCAGCACTCGGTTGCCTCGTCTCCAGCCCCGAGCGGCGCCCGGCTCGTCCGTCCTCCAGGGCGCAGCCACCACGTCTCCTCGCCGCCTAGCCTTGCTGCTGCCTTTGCCCCCTTGCTGCCTTTTTCTTTGTTTGTTTTGTTGCTGCTGTATGTCTCCAGGTTGACATGTACAGCTACGGGTTCGATAAAATGGCAAGTTCGAGACAAGTACCTCTACACGTGATGTTGAACGGCTACGAGTTCGAGAACGACTACATGACCCGGCAAGTACCCCTACGACCAAGTACCTCGACAAACCGAACATCTACGGGAAAACAAGCTCGTGAACACCTCCGGGAACAAGTACCGCGACCGACTCGTCAAGTACCTCTTCGGATGCGTCAAGTTCCACTACTTCCACTACCGTCGCAAACGGGAACCCCGAGTACCACGACGCCCCGAACGACTACCGATGACCGTGAACAACTACCGCCGTCGTGGAACCGCCAAGACGAACGGAACAACTACTTCCCACTACGATCGTGTACCACTACCGTCGCCCCGTGTACCACTACTTCCTCTACTACGGCTACTTCCTCGACGCTCTCGAACCGCTTCGAGAGAGAACGCTTCGAAGGTATAACCCCGAGACGTGACCCGTGAGATGCATGCTTGTTGTGTTGTATGAAATGTCTCTCGTGTGTGCTTCGTGCCCGTTCCGACCTTTTGTCGAGCTCCTCGGTTGCCTCGTCACCCACTCGTGGGAACCCGGCAACGGGACCACCCCATCATCTTGTTCAACTCGTTCACTCCACCTTTTGTTTTGCACCGGTCCCTCACCGAGTTACCGGTACCGATATGTTGCCATGCTTCATTTTTGGATCATTGCCGTGGCCCCCTTTTCATTCCACCACGGTGACAAATGCTTCTTATCCTCTTAAGTCAACCTTTTAATATAAACTTGCATAAACTTGATCATGTCATCCGCATCATGTTAACAACCTTGAATGTTTAATTGTTGTTGCTTTATAATTATTAAACATGCTCATGGGGATTTTCCGGATATGTTGTTGTTCTCCGGCCTCATTTAAATTGCCTAGCTAGTGTAGTTTTATTATGCTTCACCTCTTGCCATGTTAACCAACAATTAATCTTGTCTTGTTAATAACGAGAGTCAACTAAATAATTAATGTGGTGTTTCGTCAATATGCAACTCGTTGCATATTGGGCTCCACTTAACTTGTAGTGTTGTTTGCGCTTTTTGCCATGTCATGCATATTTAAACCGGACATGCATCATACTTGTTTGTGCATCGTAGGCCATGTTAATGAATTGTGTGTTTACCGTGTTGTTTCTTTCTTTCCGGTTGCTTCTCTTGTTAGCTTCGGTTTCGTTCCGGAGTTGTGAGGTTCCGCTCGTCTGTTGCTCCGTCTTCTTCTTGGATCCGTTCTTCTCCCTTGTGGAATCCCAGGCAAGATGACCGAACCCGGATACCATTACTATTTTTGCCTATTGCTAGAAGTCTCGATCTATAGTTTTGCCTCGATGCCCATGTTCTTCTTGTCAGCCTCCTACTTGTAACCATTGCCATGTTTAACCACCCTACCTATGCAAACCGTTGCTTGGCTAAGTACGCTTCGCTCAGCCCCTCTTATAGCTTTGTTAGTTGCAGGTGAAGATTGAAGATGCTTGCTTCATGTTGAAGTTTGGTTGGGTTATATCACACTATATAAATGCTTAAAAATGAAATCATCTATATACTGGCAGGGTGGAAAGCTAAGCCTTTTGCTTGGTGTTTTGTTCCACTCATGCCGTTAGGAACCGTATAAACCGGTGTTATGTTCCTTGATTATGCGTTCCTAACACGGTTGGGGTGTATGGGACCCCCTTGATAAACCGCTAAGTGCTAAGTCTTTTCCAGCAAATCCCAACATTGGTACTATTTGCCTAATAACAAACTAATAAAACTTGAATGGGACTAGCTACCCCTTTCATCTTAATTCCACCCCCCTGGGCCAGTGCTCGATTTGAGTGTTGGTCCAAACTAGAGTCGTGTGCGGGGCCCCCCTTGGCAACTTGGGTTTCGGCCACTGTACGCTGTGCTCATCCGGTCGTGGCCTGAGACGAGATACGCGCGGCTACTATCAGGGTGTCGGCACGCCGGGAGGATTTGCTGGATTAGCCTTACCTTAGTTCGGTTTAACTTGAGCACGGGATTCCGAGAATACTCGGGTCTTCCCACCTATGGAGTTGCGACTTCGCGGATCGTGGGCTTGTGATGGGCCAAGTTGGAACACCCCTGCAGGGTTTGAACTTTCGAAAGCCGTGCCCGCGGTTATGTGGCAGATGGGAGCTTGTTAATTCCGGTTGTAGATAACTTGACACAATGTTTCAATACACTACCAGCGTGTGTACCGTGACTGTCAATTTCCGAATAGGGATTCGGGAGTTGAACACGGTGGGGTTATGTTTGACCGGCTTTAGCTAGGATCACTTCGTGATCATCTTTCGACCGATGCTCTTCTCTTCTCGCTCTCTATTACGTAAGTTAGTGCCAGTTGCTGCTGCAGACTCTTGTTTGTTCCTTCACCTCATATTTCTTTCTTCAGCCTTATCCTCACCCAAGGCTTAAATAGTCGTGTTACCCGGGAACGGGATTGCTGAGTCCTCTGTGGCTCACAGTTACTCCACCACACCAGTTGCAGGTTCAGCCGAGTTTGCTGCAGGAGTTGGACCAGTTCTTCACCAGGAGCTCGATGAAGAGTGTGGCCTCTTGTTTGTGACGTTTCGATGTTCAGTAGTGGTTTCTACTAGGATTCGTTCCTGGCCTGTGGCTTTATGTTGTTTTGGTATCTTTCTTTTGGATCTTACTCGTAGTCGGGCTGTGATGTTTTGTATGATGATTGCTTATGTATTGTATTGTGTGAAGTGGCGAGTGTAAGCCAACTATCTCCTTTTGCATTTTAATCCCTCTTTTACATGAGTTGTGCAAAGATACCAAACTTGAGATCATTCTAGGATGGACTTATGCCTTTAAGTCGTGCCTCGACACGTAGGAGGTATAACTCCATCCTGGGCATTACAAGTTGGTATTCAGAGCCTTCTCCGACCTAGAAGCCCCCACTGATTGATCGAATCGTTGACGGTTGAGTCTAGGCACACACTGAAAACTTTTTGAGTCCTATATTATATCGGAGAGTAGGATTTCTGTTTGCTTCTCATCCCTTTTCTCTCTGGTGAGGACTCCTGACGATCACTCTTACCTCTTCTACTTTCAAAAATTGCACCAATTTTTTTTTAGGATCCCGCGAGTATTCTGGGATTGTTTCGATGTTCTTGTGACAAGGATATTGTTCTCGATGCCTCCTGTTACCGAGGAGTTGAGCTTCGGGGTATCATTGACATAAGCATATCGCGGCAGTACTAAATACTTAAGACGGCCGACATCGAAAATCTCTCCTATACGGCCAGTGGCAAGATAACCCCGACATCACCCAGTACTAGGGAGGTAGTTCGAGAGTATTGCCATAGCTTGTTATAGTGGATGCTTTTCGAAGGTCCGAGGTAAACAGTTTCCGAGAAAGACTGGTTATGTGTTGAAGGATGGATACACCTGGATGTAGGTTTAGAGTTGATTGCGCGGTGCTTCCCGTGTATCCCCAACACCTGATTGCATAACTGGAAACTTTCGGAAATCTATAGGTGGGTTCATCAAGTAGTTCTAGGCATTCTTCCAACGGATGCTCGATATGAAGTTTGGGGTTCTACATTGAGTGAAGTGGTTTTATGGACTTGTTCTGATCGGGAGTTGCATCTTAAAGGGTCCTTGGCTATGCTGATCCGGGGATTGCAAAACCCTTTTGTAACACGTTCCATGAGCTTTCAGCACAAAGATGTCGAACGAAGCTTCTATCTTGTGTTTGTTCTATCTGATCCTTGTTTCTTTTATTTTCTTTTGTTCTCCAAGTGGCTTCTCGTCAAGTCGATGTACCTGCGGAATTCATTCGTTCAATTCTCTGTTCGGATGATATTGTGAAGATCATGTTGGACATCTACCCTTTGTTTTGTTTTGATTCTGGTATTCGAGCTGCTTCGATGTCAAATGTTGATCCCATACCTTTTCCTAATCGGTGTTCTCATATTTCTATGGGAGTGCTAATTCCTCTTGACCATCAAGATGGTCATGTTAAATTCTTTTTCAACCGGTGTCCATTTTGTTCATCCCAAGTTGTCTTTGTTTTTCCCCACCCTCCCTCCCTTCTTTTCTTGGAGCCAGAAATTCTCAAATGAAGTATCCATTTTGTTCATGTGATATTTCTTCATTCTTTTCCTTCAATGTTCTTATCCGGTGATTTATCGTGAAGATGCTCAAGAGCTTCTAGTTCATCATTCTTTTGTTCTCTAATTCTTCAGGTGGATGTAATTCAAGTTTTTGGTGTTGATCTTATCCTTTTTCCTCATTTCACAATGCTTTCTTATTCCGGTGGACCAATTAATCATTCTCCTCTTGCTATTCGTATCCGGAGTGCTGAAGATTCATAATCCCATTCTTAATCCGTTCAAGCTACTTTTGAGGATTGTTATCTTACTCAAGCCTTTTTGATTCAACCGGTGCAATATCTCTTAAGCAATTTTTCCAACGGTGATTTCTTTGAGTGGGCCCTAACCCACAGGTCTTTTCCCAGGATCTTACCTGACTCTTCTTTTTCCGGAGTATTCTGAAATTCTTTTCAAAGTGTGACGTAAGAATGATTTCCATCAGTCATATGCCTTCTCCAAGTTTACTTTCAAATTCTTTTCATCATTGGTTCAACCTTCTAATTCTTCATTCCGGAGTGCTCAATAATTCTTATGACATTTCTCGTCTTCATTCTCAACATTTGAAGACCGGAGAAGAGTTTCTCTTAAATCTTGGCCCGTTCTATTCAGATTCGTGGTTCTAGCTTCTTGCCATCCTCATTTTTGTTTCGATTGTGTGGAATTATATTCATACCATCTGAAGCATTTCATGAATTCTTTTCCTTGTGTTCCTCCGAAGGCCATCATTTCAGAAGATTTCTTCGTCCTCAGTTTTCAACTTCGTTCTTCAAATATTCTTCATTGATGTCTCTTCGTTCGTCTCCATATTCTTACGGTGGTTCTTTCAAGTTTACCCTTCCGTTGTTATCGTTTTAATTCATTTGTTCTTTCCATAATCCTACCGGTGGTTCGTTGAATACTTATCCAAGCTTGTGCTAGATCTCTCTTTAATTCCTTTCCAACGAGAATAAGTAGTATGCCAAATCCTTTGGTTGTCATCAATTAAATTGGTGAAGAAGCATAACATAATTCTTATTCTTGTTCCTTCAGGTGATTTAATTCTTTTGTCTGGAGTTTGTTCATCATATCATATCCTTGGTTCTAAATTCTTCATCTTGTTTTCCGGAGCTCCAAGTTATTTTAATTATATCATTTCAAAGCTCAATCTATTCATCGCAGTCCTTGATTCATATTCTTTTCATCTTTCACTTCTCTTGCTTTCATTACCGGAGTTCTCATGATGATTGATCATGTTTTAATTCATCCTCAAAGTTTCATCAAGATTCTTGTTGGATCTCAAGCATTCTTCTTCATGCTTTCCAATTGCAATTCTTTCAACCTTATCTTTTCAGGTGGTGTTATGTCATTCTTGTCAATTCCTTCATGTTGTATGTTTCACGAGTTGTCAAGAATGAGATAATTAAAACCATCATTTCTTTCTCTTTAGGAGATCCTTTCAACCCCTCCTTTTATCTCTTGGAGTTATCTTGGGTTATTTTTCACCTAAAAGCTTTCCTTGAGAATTGTTGCTATTGTGGTGCTTATAAATGACCCAAGTTCTTCTTTTATCATTCCGGTGAGTTAAGATTTCATCAACTTGTTCTTCTCAATCCAAGCAATTTGTTTCTGTTAGTGGCTGGTTGTCAACTCATAATTTCGAGATGTTTTCTATAAGCCCACATCAAGCTTATTCTTTTCGTTGTTGATTTTTCCAACAACTCCGTTCAACCCTTCTTCGTAAGGATGCCCTTTCAAATTCAATTTTGAGAGATGTTGTCATTTTCTTCTCCGTTCATTTCTTTCATTGAACTATATGCTATTCTTTCATTCCGGAGGCATTGTGATGTTGCTCTCTCTTTAACCATCTTCTCGTTTTATCAAGATCATGTTCTTTTCCTTGTTTACCTTTTTAATCGGAGTGTTGTATTCTTCATTCAAGTTCCCTCATCTTACCAAGTTTTAACTCTCTTTTCAACCGGAGTGCTGTCTGAATCCTTCTTACCTCTTGTGCCATTCTTTTAATTGTTCCGGAGGCTGTGTGTTGTTGTTTTCATCAAGTATCATTCCATCTCCTCAAGTTTATGTTCAATTCCTTCCATTTTCAGACGGAGTGCTGTCCAAATTCTGTCATTCTTATTCCTTGGCCATACCATTGCAGTTTCATATTCTTTCCGTCCGTGAGCTCTTGTTTCATGTCTTTCAACCTTCAAGGTTCTCATAATGCTCCTAGTTACTCTTTTCTAACGGAGTGCACTTAACTTCGTTCATCTCCGTTGCTTTCTTTCTTTCAGTTTGTTTAACCTCTCAAGGTTCTTGGTTTCACTCGTCTGTCGAAGAAGCAACTTTGTTTTACCTCTTCCTCTTCCGTTTTTACCCGGTGATATCTCTAGGATCTCGGGTCGAGATCCTCTGTTAGTGTGGGAGAGTTGTGACGCCCGAGACCGACGTCCCAGAAGATTCCAGAAGCTTCCAGAAGATTCCAGATGTTCCGAGTTGCCCGTGTGTTTCAGTTCTGTTTGTGTTATTTATTTTTCTGCTTTGCATCATGTCATCATGCCATCATGTCATATTTTGTTTTTGCATCTCAACCTAATAAATTGTGTGGGCCTTCGGTCCATTTAAATCGAGGGAAGATGTCTTCTCTTTATAACATATAAAAGCCTCCTAATAATTATGGAGCTATATTTAAAATATTCCATTTGTTGGAAATCACCGTAACACACTTGCATAATTTCCCCATGTCTTTTCACTTCGAGTTTCACCTTCAAAACCTTGCCAATAATTCTTTTCCGTTGTTTCGAGGCTCCTCCAAAAATCTAAACTCCTTTTTTTTTTTGCAAGCTAAATGTTTTAGTTTGCACTTCCTTTGTGTTGGAACTATTTTTGTTGGGTTGGTAATATCCCGTAAAGCCTTATAAAAATGTTCCATATTTTATTTTCTGTTCTGGCCTCTTTTCTTAATTTTCTTTTGCACTCTCTCTATTTTTCTATTTCTGTTAAAGAAATATAAAGAAAAGAGCCTCCCAGCCAGCCCAGGCCTCCCTGGCCCAATTCCTTCTGGGCCTCTCTCCCTCCCAGCCGGCCTACATCTCCTCCTCCCTCCAGGCCTCAAGGCCCATCTCTTCTCCCAGCCCAACTCCTGGCGATCGAACCCTAGCCCATCCCTCGCTCCCAGTCCCGAACGCTCTCCCCTCGCTTTCTCTCCCTCTCGTCCCGACCCCGCCGCCACTCTCTCTTTCTCTCGCTGTTTCCCTCTCCCGATCCCGTTTCTCTCTCCCTCGCCTCTCCTTCTCGCGCCCGACCCAGTCCCCCGCAGCGCCTCGCGCGGCCGCGACCGCTCCCTCACCTCCCGATGCGCGCAGCCGCGCCCCTGCCTCCCTTCTCCTGGCGCCCGAGCGCCCGGCCAGGCCAGCGGCCGCAACCAGCAGCGCGCCCGCGCCCGTGCGGTTCCCTCCTTCCTCCTCGGCGCCGCGCCAGGGCCCCGAGCGCCCAAGGACTGCGGCTCCCTCCGTTCCCGAGAGCTCCTCCCTCGTTCGATCTTCCCCAGCCCGAGCGCCCTTTCTTCCCTCGTCCAGGAGCCCGCGCCCGGCTGCTCCTCTCCAACGCCGGCCAGGGAAGCCGCCCCGCCGGCCAGGCCCTGGTCTCCAGCTGCTCCCTCCGTTCTCCGATCCCGCGGCCGCGTCGCGTCTCCAGAGCCCCTCCGCCCCGGGCCGTGTCACCTCCAGCAGCACTCGGTTGCCTCGTCTCCAGCCCCGAGCGGCGCCCGGCTCGTCCGTCCTCCAGGGCGCAGCCACCGCGTCTCCTCGCCGCCTAGCCTTGCTGCTGCCTTTGCCCCCTTGCTGCCTTTTTCTTTGTTTGTTTTGTTGCTGCTGTATGTCTCCAGGTTGACATGTACAGCTACGGGTTCGATAAAACGGCAAGTTCGAGACAAGTACCTCTACACGTGATGTTGAACGGCTACGAGTTCGAGAACGACTACATGACCCGGCAAGTACCCCTACGACCAAGTACCTCGACAAACCGAACATCTACGGGAAAACAAGCTCGTGAACACCTCCGGGAACAAGTACCGCGACCGACTCGTCAAGTACCTCTTCGGATGCGTCAAGTTCCACTACTTCCACTACCGTCGCAAACGGGAACCCCGAGTACCACGACGCCCCGAACGACTACCGATGACCGTGAACAACTACCGCCGTCGTGGAACCGCCAAGACGAACGGAACAACTACTTCCCACTACGATCGTGTACCACTACCGTCGCCCCGTGTACCACTACTTCCTCTACTACGGCTACTTCCTCGACGCTCTCGAACCGCTTCGAGAGAGAACGCTTCGAAGGTATAACCCCGAGACGTGACCCGTGAGATGCATGCTTGTTGTGTTGTATGAAATGTCTCTCGTGTGTGCTTCATGCCCGTTCCGACCTTTTGTCGAGCTCCTCGGTTGCCTCGTCACCCACTCGTGGGAACCCGGTAACGGGACCACCCCATCATCTTGTTCAACTCGTTCACTCCACCTTTTGTTTTGCACCGGTCCCTCACCGAGTTACCGGTACCGATATGTTGCCATGCTTCATTTTCGGATCGTTGCCGTGGCCCCCTTTTCATTCCACCACGGTGACAAATGCTTCTTATCCTCTTAAGTCAACCTTTTAATATAAACTTGCATAAACTTGATCATGTCATCCGCATCATGTTAACAACCTTGAATGTTTAATTGTTGTTGCTTTATAATTATTAAACATGCTCATGGGGATTTTCCGGATATGTTGTTGTTCTCCGGCCTCATTTAAATTGCCTAGCTAGTGTAGTTTTATTATGCTTCACCTCTTGCCATGTTAACCAACAATTAATCTTGTCTTGTTAATAACGAGAGTCAACTAAATAATTAATGTGGTGTTTCGTCAATATGCAACTCGTTGCATATTGGGCTCCACTTAACTTGTAGTGTTGTTTGTGCTTTTTGCCATGTCATGCATATTTAAACCGGACATGCATCATACTTGTTTGTGCATCGTAGGCCATGTTAATGAATTGTGTGTTTACCGTGTTGTTTCTTTCTTTCCGGTTGCTTCTCTTGTTAGCTTCGGTTTCGTTCCGGAGTTGTGAGGTTCCGCTCGTCTGTTGCTCCGTCTTCTTCTTGGATCCGTTCTTCTCCCTTGTGGAATCCCAGGCAAGATGACCGAACCCGGATACCATTACTATTTTTGCCTATTGCTAGAAGTCTCGATCTATAGTTTTGCCTCGATGCCCATGTTCTTCTTGTCAGCCTCCTACTTGTAACCATTGCCATGTTTAACCACCCTACCTATGCAAACCGTTGCTTGGCTAAGTACGCTTCGCTCAGCCCCTCTTATAGCTTTGTTAGTTGCAGGTGAAGATTGAAGATGCTTGCTTCATGTTGAAGTTTGGTTGGGTTATATCACACTATATAAATGCTTAAAAATGAAATCATCTATATACTGGCAGGGTGGAAAGCTAAGCCTTTTGCTTGGTGTTTTGTTCCACTCATGCCGTTAGGAACCGTATAAACCGGTGTTATGTTCCTTGATTATGCGTTCCTAACACGGTTGGGGTGTATGGGACCCCCTTGATAAACCGCTAAGTGCTAAGTCTTTTCCAGCAAATCCCAACATTGGTACTATTTGCCTAATAACAAACTAATAAAACTTGAATGGGACTAGCTACCCCTTTCATCTTAATTCCACCCCCCTGGGCCAGTGCTCGATTTGAGTGTTGGTCCAAACTAGAGTCGTGTGCGGGGCCCCCCTTGGCAACTTGGGTTTCGGCCACTGTACGCTGTGCTCATCCGGTCGTGGCCTGAGACGAGATACGCGCGGCTACTATCAGGGTGTCGGCACGCCGGGAGGATTTGCTGGATTAGCCTTACCTTAGTTCGGTTTAACTTGAGCACGGGATTCCGAGAATACTCGGGTCTTCCCACCTATGGAGTTGCGACTTCGCGGATCGTGGGCTTGTGATGGGCCAAGTTGGAACACCCCTGCAGGGTTTGAACTTTCGAAAGCCGTGCCCGCGGTTATGTGGCAGATGGGAGCTTGTTAATTCCGGTTGTAGATAACTTGACACAATGTTTCAATACACTACCAGCGTGTGTACCGTGACTGTCAATTTCCGAATAGGGATTCGGGAGTTGAACACGGTGGGGTTATGTTTGACCGGCTTTAGCTAGGATCACTTCGTGATCATCTTTCGACCGATGCTCTTCTCTTCTCGCTCTCTATTACGTAAGTTAGTGCCAGTTGCTGCTGCAGACTCTTGTTTGTTCCTTCACCTCATATTTCTTTCTTCAGCCTTATCCTCACCCAAGGCTTAAATAGTCGTGTTACCCGGGAACGGGATTGCTGAGTCCTCTGTGGCTCACAGTTACTCCACCACACCAGTTGCAGGTTCAGCCGAGTTTGCTGCAGGAGTTGGACCAGTTCTTCACCAGGAGCTCGATGAAGAGTGTGGCCTCTTGTTTGTGACGTTTCGATGTTCAGTAGTGGTTTCTACTAGGATTCGTTCCTGGCCTGTGGCTTTATGTTGTTTTGGTATCTTTCTTTTGGATCTTACCCGTAGTCGGGCTGTGATGTTTTGTATGATGATTGCTTATGTATTGTATTGTGTGAAGTGGCGAGTGTAAGCCAACTATCTCCTTTTGCATTTTAATCCCTCTTTTACATGAGTTGTGCAAAGATACCAAACTTGAGATCATTCTAGGATGGACTTATGCCTTTAAGTCGTGCCTCGACACGTAGGAGGTATAACTCCATCCTGGGCATTACACTTTGCCAAACATGTTGCAAGTTATTTCTCCGGGCAGATGCATGACTTCAAATTTGATGGCTCCGAATGTATCTATTCGCATGGGTGATTATCGCTTTCTGGCTAATCCGGTGGTTCTTGGTAATTCCGACATTGACCTCATCCTCGGGATGGATTGGCTTTCTCAGCATGATGCTCACATTGATTGTGCACAGAAGGAAGTCAAGATGACTCATCCTGATGAAGATGTGATTATCTTTGCCTCCAGGGATAACACTATCAGGCTTTTCTCTCTCAATGATAAGGGCAAAATTAATGCCATATCTCAAATTCCGGTGGTAAACGAATATCAAGACGTCTTTCCTGAAGAACTTCTAGGCATGCCTCCACACCGTCAGGTGGAATTCGTTACTGAACTCGAGCCGGGTACTGAGCCAGCATGTCGGCGTCCGTACAAGCTCTCTCCTAAAGAATTGAAGGAATTGAAGAAGCAGCTTGATCAACAGGAGCGTATGGGTCTCATCAGGCCTAGTACGTCGCCTTGGGGCTGTGGTGTCTTATTTGTCAAGAAGAAAGATGGCACGGAGCATCTATGCGTTGATTACGGGCCATTGAACAAGAAGACGATAAAGAACAAATATCCGCTCCCCAACATCAACGAACTCTTCGAGCAGCTCAAAGGAGCTAAAGTGTTCTCTAAGCTCGATCTCCGAATGGGCTATCACCAAATTCGCATTCGCGAGAAAGACATTCCCAAGACTGCCTTCAGAACGAGCTACGGCTCATATGAGTATACCGTCATGTCCTTTGGTCTCGCCAATGCTCCTCCTACCTTTTCGAGAATGATGCACTACATCTTCAACCCCTACACCGGCGAGTTTGTGCTTGTGTATCTGGATGATATTCTGGTGTTTTCCAAGAATGAAGAAGATAACGAAAAGCACTTACGTCTGGTTCTTGATCGACTCCGTGAGCATAAGTTCTATGCCAAGTTCTCCAAGTGCGAAATTTGGCTCGTTGAGGTTTTGTACCTGGGCCATATCATCTCAGCTGACGGTATTGTGGTTAATCCTGAGAAAGTTGAAGCAATTGTCAACTGGGAAGCTCCTCAGAACGTCAAGCAACTCCGCAGTTTTCTGGGTCTTGCCAGCTATTGCAGAAGGTTCGTTGAGAACTTCTCCAAGATTGCCAAGCCTCTTTCCAACTTGCTTCAGAAGAATGTCAAATACTTTTGGTCTCCAGAGTGTGAAGTGGCATTCAGAACTCTCAAAGAAAAGCTCGTCTTTGCTCCAGTTCTTACTCCTCCAGATGAATCCAAGCCCAATGAAGTATTCTGTGATGCTTCTCTTCAAGGACTTGGTGGTGTGCTTATGCAAGATAAGAGAATTGTGGCATACACTTCTCGTCAGCTCAAGCCAAGTGAGAAGAACTATCCCACACATGATCTCGAGCTAGCAGCTGTGGTACATGCTTTGATTACGTGGAGACATCTGTTGTTGGGCAGAAAATTCGACATCTTCACTGATCACAAGAGCTTTAAGTACATCTTCACACAGCCGAATCTGAACCTCCGCCAGACTCGTTGGGTTGAAATGATCCAAGAGTATGATCCCAGCATTGAATACACTCCTGGCAAGGCGAATGTGATTGCAGATGCTTTGAGCAGAAAGGCATATTGCAACAGCCTTCTTATCAAGCCGTTCCAGCCTGAGCTTTGTGAAGCATTCAGGAAACTCAACCTCCAAATTGTTCCGCAGGGTTTTCTTGCAAATCTTCAAATTGCTCCTACCTTGGAAGATAAGGTCCGTGAGGCCCAACTCAGTGATACCATGGTGCAGAAGGTGAAACATGGTATTGCAAAGGGCACTCCTAAATACAAGTGCTTTCGTGTTGACGAGAGAGATACCTTGTTCTTCGAGGACAGACTCGTTGTTCCCAAAGGTGATCTCAGGAAGCTCATAATGGAAGAAGCACATGATTCTCTCCTTTCCATTCATCCTGGCAGTTCCAAGATGTACCAAGACCTCAAGCAATCTTACTGGTGGACACGCATGAAAAGGGAAATTTCCCAATTCGTGAATGAATGTGATGTCTGCAGAAGAGTGACGGCAGAACTTCAACGTCCAGCCGGTCTTCTCCAACCTCTTCCTATTCCCGAGTGGAAGTTCGACCACATTGAAATGGATTTCGTCACTGGTTTTCCTAAGTCCAAAAGAGGGAATGATTCTATCTTCGTGGTGATTGACAAGCTTACCAAAGTTGCTCACTTCCTTCCAGTCAAAGAATCCATCAATGCAGCTCAACTTGCAGAGTTGTATACTTCCAGAATTGTGTCCTTACATGGCATTCCTCAAGTTATATCCTCAGACCGTGGAAGTTTGTTCACTTCAAAGTTCTGGGACTCCTTTCAGTCAGCCATGGGCACTAAGATCAGGTTTAGCACTGCTTTTCACCCTCAGACTAGTGGTCAAGTCGAGCGAATGAATCAGATTCTAGAAGACATGCTCAGAGCCTGTGTCATATCTTTTGGCATGAAATGGGAAGACTGTCTTCCATTTGCCGAGTTCTCTTACAACAACAGCTTCCAAGCAAGTGCAAGCAAAGCTCCGTTTGAAATCCTCTATGGCAGAAAGTGCCGTACCCCTCTCAACTGGTCTGAAACAGGCGAACATCAACTTCTTGGCAATGACTTGATCTCAGAAGCCGAAGAAATGTGCAAAGTAATACGTGAGAATCTCAAGGCCGCTCAGTCGCGTCAGAAGAGCTACTATGATGGCAAGCATCATGATTTGGCATTCAACATTAGTGATCATGTCTATCTCCGTGTTTCTCCGATGAAAGGCACACAAAGATTCGGTATCAAAGGAAAGCTTGCTCCTAGATACATCGGGCCTTTCAAGATTCTTGGCAAAAGAGGCGACCTAGCCTATCAACTTGAGCTCCCTTCCAACTTCGCCAATGTTCATGATGTGTTCCATGTGTCTCAACTCCGCAAATGCTTCAAGGCACCTGAACGCATGATTCCGTTTGAAGAGAATGATCTTCAACAAGATTTGTCCTACCGAGAGCATCCCGTTGCTATTCTCGAAGAGACCGAACGCAAGACCCGCAACAAGTCCATCAAATTCTTGTAAGTCAAGTGGTCACATCACACCGACCGAGAAGCTACGTGGGAACGAGAAGATCATCTTCGTTCCGAGTACCCCTCCTTTTTCCAGTCCTAGATCTCGGGACGAGATCTTTTTGTAGTAGAGGAGAGTTTGTAATGCCTCGGATGTAATACTTTCCCTTTTGGGCATATAATATATCTCTGGCTTCATCTATTCCATTCCGGGTTCTTTGTCTTTCGGGTTTTCGTCGTTTTGTTTTGTGTGTGTGTGGCATTCATTCACATCATGTAGTCATGTGCATCGCATTGCATTTGTGTTGTCGTTTGCATCCGGTTCCACGCGTTCCTTCCCGTTGTCCGTTTCGCGTCCCGGAGCTCTCTCACGTGTCCGTGGCGTCCCGTAGGCCTACTTTGGTGTTTGGCCGTGTAACGTTACCGGTGTGGCGCGAGACTTGTCGTGTGTTGTTGTTTTGGTGCGCGTAACTCGCCTGTCAAATCTTGTCGCGTTTCGAGTCCGTTTGCTACCCCAACAGTTATTCTCGTGGGCTCAAAGTGCCTCCACTTTGAGGCCCAAGACACCCCTCCAACAGCCCACCAACCACTCCTAGCCACTTCTATCATCTAGGCCATACAAATCTGAACCTGTGGCCGAAAACCGCACTCCATTTGGGCAATCCTAGCTCCTTGTGCCTATATATTTGTCCACTCCCCCAAATTTTGCCCCAAATTTAGGAAACCCTAGCCCCCACTTCATCCCCTTCCTCCAGCCACCACCTCGCCGGAGACTTCGCCGGAATCTCGCCGGAGTTCGCCGGAGATCACCACCACCTCGCCGGAGTACCTCCTCGTCCCCACCGGCGCCACCTCACCACCGCCACCGCCTCCGGCCAGGTCCCGCCGGATCCCGCCGCCTGGGGCCTCAAGCCGCTGGCGCCCGCCTCTTCCTCCGCTTCGATCGAAGCCAGCAGCGCCGCCGTTCTCTGGAGCTCGGAGCGCCCGAGCCTCAGATCCGCCGATCCGCCGGCTCACCCTCCCGATCGACCGGGCCAGGCGTCGCTCGCCTCCCCAGGCCCGAGGCCCAGGCCGCCTCCTTCCGCGCCGAAGGCCAGCAACGGCGCCCGACCGCCTGGGCCCTTCGCGCCGGGCCGCCTCCCATCGACCCCGAGGCCCGTACCTTCCAGCGCGCCGGCTGGGCCTCCCTCCGTCGCCCTAGGGCCCAGCCGTGCCCTTCGCCGCATCGCCAGCCGCCTCCCGAGCGAGCTGGGCCAACTCCCCACCTCAGCCCGATAGAGCGCCTCAGCCGCCTGCCAGCGCCAGCCGGGTCGAAGCCCGCAGGCCGCGCCGCCTCTCTCTGCTGGGCCGCCCGATCCGCTGGGGTTGGCTCCAGATCCGATCCGCCGCTCCGACCCGCGGGCCTTCAGCCACCGATCCGCCGGGCCGCGCCAGTTCCACCGCGGGCCCGATCCCGTTGACCTTTTTTCTTCAGATCTGAGAAGGTTGCCCCCAAATCTCTAAGTCCCCAGTATTTTGTTCTCTGATGCATATTTCAAATGGTGATATCTTTTTGCATGATGCTCCGATTTGAGTGAATGAGATGTCCAGACGTTCGTGGTGATTAGCACTACGTTTCATTCCAATGTGCCATGCGTGTTTGCTTTCATTTAGATGCTTATTTTTCTGTTGCAAGAGTGCATCCCATTATAAACTGCTGCTATGTGTTGTTTTTATGCCATCTTTGCATAGTGATAACTTTTAGCTCGTTTATCCGAATGATGCAAATGACATGTCCACGTGTTCGTCTTGCCATGCTCTACATGTTGCTTCTGTTAGGTTGCATGATAGATTTATTCTTGCCATGTATATATCCGTTGCAAAGTGCTATGTGACTGTCTAGTTATTTAACTTGTTATGAGATGCCATCTTGTTGAGCTCATTGCTATCGTTGTGTTTATCTCCATGATGCATGCTTGTATGTTTCGGAATCATCATCATGTGTACTTTGATGTGGTGCTTACCACTTGCCATGTTTAGTTTGGCATACACCTATAGGATGTCTCATCCGGTCATGGCCTGAGACGAGATACGCGCGGCTACTATCAGGGTGTCGGCACGCCGGGAGGATTTGCTGGATTAGCCTTACCTTAGTTCGGAGTATCTTGAGCACGGGATTCCGAGAATACTCGGGTCTTCCCGCCTTGGAGTTGCGACTCCGCGGATCGTGGGCTTGTAATGGGCCAAGTTGGAACACCCCTGCAGGGTTTGAACTTTCGAAAGCCGTGCCCGCGGTTATGTGGCAGATGGGAGCTTGTTGATATCTGGTTGTAGATAACTTGACACATTGTTCTAATACACTACCAGCGTGTGTACCGTGACTGTCAATTTCCGAATAGGGATTCGAGAGTTGAACACGGTGGGGTTATGTTTGTTGAGCTTTAGCTAGGATCACTTCGTGATCACTTCTCGACCCAGGCACTTCTCTTCTCGCACTCCTTCACGTAAGCTAGTGCTAGTTGCTGCTGCAGACACTTATTCTTTTCTTCAGCCTTATCCTCTCCCAAGGCTTAAATAGTCTTGTTACCCGGGAACGGGATTGCTGAGTCCTCTGTGGCTCACAGTTACTTCACCACACCAGATGCAGGTCTAGTGGTGAGCTATCCAGGTGATGGCACCGAGCTAGACTGGGAGTATGACGAGGAGCGTAGTCGATACTATGTTTGTTATCCTGATGATCAGTAGTGGTGACTTCTACTAGGATTCGATCCGACCTGTGGATTTAAATTATGTTTGGTATCTTGTCATTTGGATTTTACCCTTAGAGGGTTGTGATGTTTTATTGAATGATGATTGAGACATGTATTGTATTTGTGTGACGTGGCGAGTGTAAGCCAACTATTTTATGTTTTCCAACCCCATCTTTTACATGAGTTGTGCAAAGATACCAGACTTGCGATCATTCCAGCATGGGGTTATGTCTCTAAGTCGTGCCTCGACACGTAGGAGATATAGTCCCATCCTGGGCATTACACTTGGTTCCAATGTTGTTGGTGACGTTGGAGCTCCTAGGCTCAAGGGTGGCCGCGACGGAGGTGTTTGGGTGAATTGCCCCGGCAAGGGCTCTTGGCAGGAGGTGCGAAGGCCACTCCGGCAAGAGTCCTTGTCGGGGAAGAGCATTTCTTCCTGGTTGGTCTTCTTGTGCCACCATCTTGGTATTGTTGGTAACCTTGTGTTTCTGGCTTCCCTCCTCTGCTTTGTTATGCGTGGTCGTAGGCACGGCTCTGACTGCCCGTGCACAAGTAAGGGGTAAAAAAGAGCGCCCCTACTTTTGTGCACTGACAAGGGGTATTCTATTGCTCAGTCCTGAAGATATTCAAGAAGCAAAGAAATCTATGAAAGATAAAGGTATTAAAGCTGAAGATGTTAAGAATTTACCACCTATTGAAGAAATACATGGTCTTGATAACCCGGCATAGGTAGTAAAGGTAAATTCTCTCTATAGATTTGATGAAGGTGATATTCCTCATAATAAGTCTGCTAGCCAATGCTTAGATGAGTTTGACAATTTTATTCTTAAACAAGAAAACTTCAATGCTTATGTTGGTAGAGAATTGAGCCATAATGCTAATATGATTGAACACTTGAGTGATTATATGTCTAGAGTTAAAGGTGAACTTAAACTCATTAGTAAACATGCTTCTATGGTTACCACTCAAGTATAACAAGTACTTAAAGCACAAAATGATTTGCTCAATGAATTAAATAGTAAGAAAAATGATAATGTTGTTAGAGTTATGACTAGAGGGGGTAGTATGACTCAGGAACCTTTGTATCCTGAGGTCCACCCTAAGAGAGCTGAGCAAGATTCTCGGAGAACTAATGTTGATACACCTAGTCCTTCTAAGAAGAAGAAAAGGCAAAATTATAGGACTTTGCATGCATCTAGTGAACTGTTGTTGACACACCTGAGAATCCCAATCATATTTCTATTTCTGATGCTGAAACACAATCTCGTAATGAACATGAACCTAGTGAAAATGATAATGATGATGTTCATGTTGATGCTCAACCTAGCAATAACGATGATGTAGAGATTGAACCTGTTGTTGATCTTGATAACCCACAATCAAAGAATCAACACTATGATAAGAGAGACTTCATTGCGAGGAAGCACGGTAAAGAAAGAGAACCATGGGTTCAGAAACCCATGCCTTTTCCTCCTAAACCATCCAAGAAAAAGGATGATGAGGAGTGCTGAAATGATTAGACCTATCTTTTCGCGTATGTGTTTGACTTATATGCTTAAAACCAATCCTTATGCTAAGTATATGAAAGATATTGTCACAAATAAAAGAAAGATATCGGAAGTTGAAATTTCCACCATGCTTGCCAATTATACTTTTAAAGGTGGAATACCAAAGAAACTAGGAGATCTAGGAGTACCAACTATTCCATGCTTCATTAAAAGAAACTATGTTAAAACTGCTTTATGTGATCTTGGAGCCGATGTTAGTGTTATGCATCTCTTTTTATATCGTAGACTTGATTTGAATAAGTTGACACCTACTGAATTATCTTTGCCAATGGTCGATAAATCAACTGCTATACCTGTTGGTATTTGTGAGGATGTGCGTGTTGTGGTTGCAAACATTACTATTTTAACAGACTTTGTTATTCTTGATATTCCCGAGGACGATAGTATGTCAATTATCCTTGGTAGACCTTTTTTGAATACTGCCGGGGCACACTTTCCGAGGAAACAACCTCAAGTCCACAGTATCAATTCTATTGGAAAATTTTCAACGATCACTATTGGAGGTTTTGAATTATCTCTTCCTACTATCAAGAAGAAATATGATATTCTTATTGTTGGGGACATACATATCCCCGTTGAGGTAACCTAGTGTTATTCGAAAATTCTCCGGTTTCATGTTATTCGGAAAGAGTTTGTTAACAAGACTTAATCAACCTTGTTAGTGGATTCCTTTTGATGGGCATGAGATGGATGAAGTTAGAAAGCACAACTCTCTGTACCCTCCTTTTACTTTCTGTTATTTAGATTAAATAAAGAAAAAATAATATTTTATGTCTGTTTTCTGAATTATCCTTGCAATAAAAAATACCCCGAAAATAAAAGTTCTCCAAATGTCTCGAAAATGAAATATGATTTTTTTGTAGAATATTTAAGAATATTTGGCACTGAGAACACATCAGGGGGACACACCACCTGACCACGAGGTTCCAGGGTGCGCCCACCCCCCTGGGTGCACCCCTTGCCTTGTGGGCCCCACGTGGCCCCCTCCACTTATTCCAGCACCCACACACTTCATCTTCCTCTAGAAAAAATCCTCCCATAGCTCAAACCCGTGTTCTAGCTCATCTTGCTGCCATTTTTTATCTCCTTGCTCAAAACTCCATTCACGAAACTGTTTGGGGAGATTATTCTTCAGTATGGCAACCCCGAAGTGACAATAATCGGGACCACTCCCAGTGATGACCGTAGTTTGAGGAGTTCATGTATTCACTAAGTGTTAATGCTTTGGTCCGGTACTCTATTAAAAGGAGACTTTAATATCCCTTAGTTTCCAATAGGACCCCGCTGCCACGGGAGGGTAGGAGAAAAGATGTAATGCAAGTTCTTTTCCATAAGCACGTATGACTATATTCGGAAGACATGCCTACATTACATTGATGAATTGGAGCTAGTTCTGTGTCACCCTATGTTATAACCGTTGCATGAGGAATCGCATCTGATATAATTATCCAGCACTGATCCAATTGTTGGGGATCATTGCAGAAATTCAAAAAAATTCTACGCATCACCAAGATCAATCTTTGGATTGACTAGCAACGAGAGATGCAAGTGCATCTTCGTACCTTTGAAGATCGTGATACGGAAGCATTGGAAGAATGCGGTTGGTGGAGTCGTACACGAAGTGATTCAGATCGCGGCCGAATCCGATCTATGCGCCAAACAACGACGCCTCCACGTTCAACACACGTGCAGCCCGGTGACGTCTCCCGCGCCTTGATCCAGCAAGGAGAGAGGAAGAGGTTGAGGATGACTTCGTCCAGCAGCAGCACAATGGCGTGGTGGTGGTGGAGGAGCGTGGTACTCCGGCAGGGCTTCACCAAGCGCTACGAGAGACGAGGAGGAGGAGAGGTAGGGCTGCGCCGAGAGTGAGAGGGACTCATGTGTCTGGCAGACCCAAAAAATCCCACTATATATAGGGAAAGGGGAGGGGTGCGCTCCCACTAAGGTTCCCACCCTAGGGGGGCGGCAGCCCTAGATTAGTTTTTTTTGGGGGGGGGGCGGCCAAAGGGGAAGAAAGGGGGGCGCGCCCTAGGGTGGGCCTTAGGCCCATCTGTGCCTAGGGTTTCCCCCCTCTTCTCCTCCTTGCGCCTTGGGCCCTGGTGGGAGGTGCACCAGCCCATCTAGGGGCTGGTTCCTTCCCACTCTTGGCCCACGCAAGCCTCCGGGGCTGGTGGCCCCTCCCGGTGGACCCCGGAACCCTTCCGGTGGCCCCGGTACATTACTGGTGATGCCCGAAACACTTCCGGTGACCAAATCCTCACTTCCTATATATAATTCTTTACCTCCGCACCATTTCGGAACTCCTCGTGATGTCCGGGATCTCATCCGGAACTCTGAACAATATTCGGTAACCACGTACATATATTTCCTATAACCCTAGATTCATCGAACCTTAAGTGTGTAGACCCTACGGGTTCGGGAACCATGCAGACATGACCGAGACATCTCTTTGGATAATAACCAACAGCGGGATCTGGATACGCATGTTGGCTCCCACATGTTCCACAATGATCTTATCGGATGAACCACGACGTTAAGGATTCAATCAATCCCGTATACAATTCCCTTTGTCTACCGATATGATACTTGCCCGAGATTCGATCGTCGGTATCCATATACCTTGTTCAAACTTGTTACCGGCAAGTCTCTTTACTCGTTTCGTAACACATCATCCCGTGACCAACTCCTTAGTCACATTGAGCTCATTACGATGATCCCTTACCGAGTGGGTCCAGAGATACCTCTCCGTCACACGGAGTGACAAATCCTAGTCTCGATTCGTGCCAACCCAACAGATACTTTCGGGGATACCCATAGTGTACCTTTATAGCCACCCAGTTACGTTGTGACGTTTGTCACACCCAAAGCATTCATATGGTATCCGGGAGTTGCACAATCTCATGGTCTAAGGAAAAGATACTTCACATTGAAAAGCTTTCGCATACGAACCACACGATCTTGTGCTATGCTTAGGATTGGGTCTTGTCCATCACATCATTCTCCTAATGATGTGATCCCCTTATCAATGACATCAAATGTCCATGGTCATGAAACCATGACCATCTATTGATCAACGAGCTAGCCAACTAGAGGCTCACTAGGGACATATTATGGTCTATGTATTCACACATGTATTACGGTTTTCGGTTAACACAATTATAGCATGAACAATAGATGATTATCATGAACAAGGAAATATAATAATAAACATTTTATTATTGCCTCGAGGGCATATTTCCAACAGTCTCCCACTTTCACTAGATTCAATAATATAGTTACATTGTGATGAATCGAACACCCATAGAGTTCTGGTGTTGATCATGTTTTGCTCATGGAAGAGGTTTAGTCAATGGATCTGCGACATTTGGATCCGTATGCACTTTACAAATATCTATGTCTCCATCTTGAATATAACCACGAATGGGGTTGATACGGCGCTTGATGTGCTTGGTCTTCTTGTGAAACCTGGGATCCTTGGCAATGGCAATAGCTTCGGTGTTGTCACAGAAGAGAGTCATCGGGCCCAACGCGCTTGGAATAACTCCTAGGGCGGTGATGAACTCCTTCATCCATACTCCTTCCTGTGCTGCTTTGGAAGCAGCTATGTACTCCGTTTCACATGTAGATGCCTCCACGATGCTTTGCTTGCAACTGCACCAGCTGACTGCCCCACCATTCAAAATATATACACGTATCCGGTTTGTGACTTGGAGTCATCCGGATCTGTGTTGAAGCTAGCATCGATTAACCCTTTACGATGAGCTCTTTGTCACCTCCATAAACGAGAAACATATCCTTAGTACTTTTCAGGTACTTCAAGATGTTCTTGACCGTTGTCCAGTGTTCCATTCCGGGATCACTTTGGTACCTCCCCACCAAACTTATGGCAAGGTTCACATCAGGTCTGGTACACAGCATGGCATACATAATAGAACCTATGGCTGAGGCATAGGGGATGACACTCATCTTTTCTCTATCTTCTATCGAGGTCAGGCATTGACCCGTGCTAAATCTCACACCTTGCAATACAGGCAAGAACCCTTTCTAGGACTTATCCATATTGAACTTCTTCAATATCTTGTAAAGGTATGTGCTTTGTGAAAGACCAATGAGGAGTCTCGATCTATCTCTATAGATCTTGATGCCTAATATGTAAGCAGCTTCTCCAAGGTCCTTCATTGGAAAACACTTATACAAGTAGGCATTTATGCTTTCAAAAGTTCTATATCATTTCACATCAACAATATGTCATCCACATATAATATGAGAAATGCTACAGAGCTCCCACTCACTTTCTTGTAAATACAGGCTTCTCCATAAGTCTGTATGAACCCAAACGCTAGGATCACCTCATCAAAGCGAATGTTCCAACTCCGAGATGCTTGCACCAGCCCATAGATGGAGCACTGGAGCTTGCATACCTTGTCAGTATTCTTAGGATCGACAAAACCTTCCGGTTGTATCATATACATTTCTTCCTTAAGGAAACCATTAAGGAATGCCGTTTTGACGTCCATTTGCCATATCTCATAATCATATAATGCGGGAATTGCTGACATGATTCGGACGGACTTCAGCATCGCTACGGGAGAGAAAGTCTCATCGTAGTCAATTCCTTGAACTTGTCGATAACCCATAGCGACAATGCGAGCCTTATAGATGGTCACATTTCCATCCGCGTCAGTCTTCTTCTTAAAGAGCCATTTATTTTCTATGGCTTGCCAATCATCGGGCAAGTCAACCAAAGTCCACACTTTGTTATCATACATGGATCCTATCTCGGATTTCATGGCTTCAAGCCATTTGTTGGAATCCGGGCCCGCCATCGCTTCTTCATAGTTTGAAGGTTCACCGTTGTCGAACAACATGATTTCCAAGACAAGGTTGTCGTACCACTCTGGTGCAGAACATGTCCTCGTGGATCTACGAAGTTCAGTAGTTACTTGATCCGAAGTTTCATGATCATTATCATTAACTTCCTCTCCAGTCGGTGCAGGCACTACAGAAACATCGTCCTGTGCTGCGCTACTTTCCGGTTCAAGAGTGGTTACAACAACCTCATCATGTTCCACTTTCCTCCCACTCACTTCTTTCGAGAGAAACTCTTTCTCCAGAAAGGATCCATTCTTGGCAACAAAGACCTTGCCTTCGGATCTGAGGTAGAAGGTATACCCAATAGTTTCCTTATGGTGTCCTATGAAGACGCATTTTTCAGATTTGGGTTCGAGCTTTTCAGGTTGAAGTTTCTTGACATAAGCATCGCATCCCCAAACTTTTAGAAACAACAACTTAGGTTTCTTCCCAAACCATAGTTCATACGGTGTCGTCTCAACGGATTTAGACGATGCCCTATTTAAAGTGAATGCGGAAGTCTCTAAAGCATAACCCCAAAATGATAGCGGTAAATCGGTAAGGGATATCATAGATCGCACCATGTCCAACAGAGTACGATTACGACGTTCGGACACACTGTTACGCTGAGGTGTTCCAGGCGGCGTCAGTTGTGAAACAATTCCACATTTCCTTAGGTGCGTGCCAAATTCGTGACTTAAATATTCTCCTCCACGATCAAGTTGTAAGAACTTTATTTTTCTGTCACGTTGATTCTCAACCTCATTATGAAATTCTTTGAACTTTTCAAAGGTCTCAGACTTGTGTTTCATCATGTAGACATACCCATATCTACTTTAGTCATCAGTGAGGGTGAGAACATAAGGATAACCACCGCGATCCTCAATGCTCATCGGACCGCACACATCAGTATGTATGATTTCCAACAAGTTGGTTGCTCGCTCCATTGTTTCGGAGAATGGAGTCTTGGTCATCTTGCCCAAGAGGCATGGTTCACACGTGTCAAATGATTCATAATCAAGAGACTCCAAATGTCCATCTGCATGGAGTTTCTTCATGCGTTTGACACCAATATGACCAAGCGGCAGTGCCACAAGTATGTGGGACTATCATTATCAACCTTACATCTTTTGGCATTCACACTATGAATATGTGTAGCATCACGTTCGAGATTTAATAAAAATAAACCATTGACCAGCGGGGCATGACCATAAAATATTTCTCTCATATAAATAGAATAGCCATTATTCTCATATTTAAATGAGTAGCCATCTCGCATTAAACAAGATCCAAATACAATGTTCATGCTCAAAGCTGGTACTAAATAACAATTATTGAGGTTTAAAACTAACCCCGAAGGTAGATGTAGAGGTAGCATGCCGACGGTGATCACGTCGACCTTGGAACCATTCCTGACGCGCATCGTCACCTCGTCCTTCGCTAGTCTCTGCTAATTCTGGAGCTCCTACTTTGAGTTACAAATGAGAGCAATTGCATCGGGATCAAATACCGAGGAGCTACTACGAGCGCTGGTAAGGTACACATCAATAACATGTATATCACATATACCTTTGACGTTGCCGGCCTTCTTATCCGCCAAGTATTTGGGGCAATTCCGCTTCCAGTGACCCGTTCCCTTGCAATAGAAGCACTCGGTCTCAGGCTTGGGTCCATTCTATGGCTTCTTCCCGGCGACTGGCTTGCCGGGCGCGGCAACTCCCTTTCCATCCTTCTTGAAGTTCTTCTTACCATTGCCTTTCTTGAAATTAATGGTTTTATTCACCATCAACACTTGATGTTCCTTTTTGATTTCCTCCTCCGCTGATTTCAGCATTGAATACAACTCGGGAATGCCCTTCTCCATCCCTTGCATATTGCAGTTCATCACAAAGCTCTTGTATCTAAGTGGAAGCGACTGGAGGATTTTGTCCACGACCGCGTCATCTGGGAGATTAAGTCCCAGCTGAGACAAGCAGTTGTAAAACCCAGACATTCTGAGTATATGCTCGCTCACAGAACTGTTTTCCTCCATCTTACAACTGTAGAACTTGTCAGAGACTTCATATCTCTCGACTCGGGCATGAGCTTGGAAAACCATTTTCAGCTCTTGGAACATCTCATATGCTCCGTGTTGCTCAAAACACTTTTGGAGCCCCGATTCTAAGCTGTAGAGCATGTCGCACTGAACCAGGGAGTAATCATCACTACGTGACTGCCAGGTGTTCATAATGTCTTGAGTTGCTGGGAAAATGGGTGCGTCACCTACCGGTGCTTAAAGGACATATGCTTTCTTGGTAGCTATGAGGATGGTCCTCAAGTTACGGACCCAGTCCGTATAGTTGCTACCATCATCTTTCAGCTTGGTTTTCTCTAGGAACGCGTTGAAGTTGAGGGTAACATTAGCGTGGGCCATTTGATCTACAAGACATATTGTAAAGATTTTAGACTATGTTCATGACAATTAAGTTCATATAATCAAATTTAATGAACTCCCACTCAGATAGACATCTCTCTAGTCATCTAAGTGATACATGATCCGAATCGACTAGGCCATGTCCGATCATCACGTGAGACGGACTAGTCATCAACGGTGAACATCTCCATGTTGGTTGCATCTTCTATACGACTCATGTTCGACCTTTCGGTCTTCCGTGTTCCGAGGCCATGCATGTACATGCTAGGCTCGTCATGTCAACCTAAGTGTATTACGTGTGTAAATCTGGCTTACACCCGTTGTATGCTAACGTTAGAGCCTATCACACTCGATCATCACGTGGTGCTTCGGAACAACTAACCATAGCAACGGTGCACAGTTAGGGGGAACACAATTCTTGAAATTTTAGTGAGAGATCATCTTATTTAAGCTACCGTCATTCTAAGCAAATAAGATGTAAAACATGATAAACATCACATGCAATCAAATAGTGACATGATATGGCCAATATCATTTTGCTCCTTTTGATCTCCATCTTCGGGGCTCCATGATCATCATCATCACCGGCATGACACCATGATCTCCATCATCGTGTCTTCATGAAGTTGTCTCGCCAACTGTTACTTCTACTACTATGGCTAACTATTAGCAATAAAGTAAAGTAATTACATGGCGTTTTCATTGACACGCAGGTCATACAATAAAATAAGACAACTCCTATGGCTCCTGCCAGTTGTCATACTCATCGACATGCAAGTCGTGATTCCTATTACAAGAACAAGATCAATCTCATACATCACATATATCATTCATCACATCCTTTTGGCCATATCACATCACACGGTATATGCTGCAAGAACAAGTTAGACGTCCTCTAATTGTTATTGCAAGTTTTTACGTGGCTGCTATAGGTTTTTAGCAAGAACGTTTCTTACCTATGCCAAAACCACAATGTGATATGCCAATTACTATTTACTCTTCATAAGGACCCTTTTCATCGAATCCGATCCGACTAAAGTGGGACAGACAGACACCCACTAGCCACCTTATGCAACTAGTGCATGTCAGTCGGTGGAACCTGTCTCGCGTAAGCGTACGAGTAAGGTCGGTTTGGGCCGCTTCATCCCACGATGCCGCCGAATTAAGATAAGACTAGTAACGGCAAGTAAATTGACAAAATCTACGCCCACAACAACTTGTGTTCTACTCGTGCATAGAAACTACGTATAGACCTAGCTCATGATGCCACTATTGGGGATCGTTGCAAAAATTCAAAAAATTCTACGCATCGCCAAGATCAATCTATGGAGTGACTAGCAACGAGAGAGGGGAGTGCATCTTCATACCTTTGAAGATTGCGATAAGGAAGCGTTGTGAGAACGTGGTTGGTGGAGTCGTGCACAAAGCGATTCAGATCGCGGCCGAATCCGATCTAAGCGCCGAACAACGGCGCCTCCGCGTTCAACACACGTGCAGCCCGGTGACGTCTCCCGCGCCTTGATCCAGCAAGGAGAGAGGGAGAGGTTGGGGAAGACTCCGTCCAGCAGCATCACGATGGCGTGGTGGTGGTGGAGGAGCGTGGTACTCCGGCAGGGCTTCGCCAAGCGCTACGAGAGACAACGAGGAGGTGAGGTAGGGCTGCACCGAGAGAGAGAGAGGGACTCGTGTGTCTGGCATCTCCAAAAAAACCCACTATATATAGGGAAAGGGGAGGGGTGCGCCCCCTCTAGGGGTCCCACCCTAGTGGGGCAGACCTAGATTGGTTTTGGGGGGCCAGCCAGAGGGGGCGCACCCTAGGGTGGGCCTTAGGCCCATCTACGCCTAGGGTTTACCCCCTCTTCTCCTTCTTGCGCCTTGGGCCCTGGTGGGAGGCGCACCATCCTACCTAGGGGCTGGTTCCTTCCCATTCTTGGCACACGCAAGCCTTCGGGGCCGGTGGCCCCTCCCGGTGGACCACTGAAACCCTTCCGGTGGTCCCGGTACATTACCTGTGATGCCCGGAACACTTCCGATAGCCAAATCCTCACTTACTATATATAATTCTTTACCTCCGGACCATTCCGGAACTCCTCGTGACGTCTGGGATCTCATCCGGGACTCCAAACAATATTCGGTAACCACGTACATATATTCCCTATAACCCTAGCGTCATCGAACCTTAAGTGTGTAGACCCGACGGGTTCGGGAACCATGCACACATGACCGAGACATCTCTCCGACCAATAACCAACAGCGGGATCTGGATAGCCATGTTAGCTCCAACATGTTCCACGATGATCTTATCGGATGAACCACGATGTCAAGGATTCAATCAATCCTGTATACAATTCCCTTTGTCTACCAGTATGATATTTGCCTGAGATTCGATTGGCCGTACCCCTATACCTACCAGCAAGTGTCTTTACTCGTTCCGTAACACATCATCACGTGACCAACTCTTTAGTCACATTGAGCTCATTACGATGATGTCTTACCGAGTGGGCCCAGAGATACCTCTCCGTCACATGGAGTGACAAATCCCAGTCTCGATTCATGCCAACCCAACAGATACTTTCGGGGATACCCGTAGTGTACCTTTATAGCCACCTAGTTCTGTTGTGACGTTTGGCACACCCAAAGCATTCCTACGGTATCCGGGAGTTGCACAATCTCATGGTCTAAGGAAAAGATACTTGACATTGGAAAAGCTTTAGCATACGAACTACACGATCTTGTGCTATGCTTAGGATTGGGTCTTGTCCATCACATCATTCTCCTAATGATGTGATCCCGTTATCAATGACATCCAAAGTCCATGGTCATGAAACCATGACCATCTATTGATCAACGAGCTAGCTAACTAGAGGCTCACTAGGGACATATTATGGTCTATGTATTCACACATGTATTACGGTTTCCGGTTAACACAATTATAGCATGAACAATAGACGATTGTCATGAACAAGAAAATATAATAATAACCATTTTATTATTGCCTCTAGGGCATATTTCCAACACCAATACCTACGAGCTTTTCACATATTGATCCTTGCTTAGTTACTTTTCCGCTGCCACTATTACAATTACTACAAAACTGTTACTGTTACTTTTGCCACCGTTACCATTACTTACATACTACTTTGCTATTAAATACTTTGCTGCAGATATTCAGTCTTTCAGGTGTGGTTGAATTGACAACTCAACTGCTAATACTTGAGAATATTATTTGGCTCCCCTTGTGTCGAATCAATAATTTTGGGTTGAATACTCTACCCTCAAAAACTGTTGTGATCCCCTGTACTTGTGGGTTATCATCGACGAAGACATGCATCGGTGTTGCCAGCACCGGGAATGTGCAGGCGAGAGACCTGCACGAGCTGTACGCCATGTCAGAGAAGTTGGATGGGCCAGCGGAGAAGAACTCGACGACGATTGCGACGTCCATCGGCGCGGGGCCAGTGTCACCAACAATGGTTGGAGTAGATTAAGTGGTCGGGGTAGATGACGTTGATACTGTCAACGTGGCTGGTGATGGATGAAGGCATGAGCGCGCGGAAGCGGCGCCGAAGAAGAGCGGCGGCAGTGGCCTGACGGCAGCGGTGACAGCTAGGTTAGGAGCGTGTCAGCGGTGCTCGAAGTAGGTGTAGAACCCAACAGCATGATGATGACCGGCCCTTGCGAATAGCGTGGCGCAGACCACGGGAGGTCGACGCGTGGTGACAATGGAGTGGACCGCGGGCCGCTGCACTACAGCCCGAAGGGACGACGCAGCGACGGCGGGTAGAACTCCGAGCGGTGGCGGGACTGTGCGTCGCGGCGCTACGGCTCGAAGTGGCGTGGCAACAACGGAACCCGGGTTGGTGCAACCACGGGAACGGTCTCGGGACGGCCGCGTGGACTGTGTGCCATGCTCTCCACGGCCCAACGAGGCGACGCAGCGGTGACGCGAGGGTCGGTGCAGCTACGGGGCCGACCTGGAGCGGACCACCTCGCGGCGTCGGTGGACCGCGGGCCGCGGCACTACGACCCGAAGTGGCGACGCAGCAGTGACGCCCCTCAGTGCAGCCAAGAGAAGAACCACGGGGCGGCGTCGCTGGGACCCGGCGAGGCGACGCAGCGGCAACCCGTCGCTCGATCAATGGAGGGGAGCGCTGAACTCGAGACAGTCTTTACATGACATGTGGAGGCGCGCGCAACCGATGTGCCAGGTCGGTCGCCCGGCGTAGATGAGTCGGATCGCGGCGGCGGGCGAGTAGGTCGGGAACGCCGCTCGGTGGAGGCGGGTTGGCGGTGGAGTCCGAGATGAAGCCAACGATGACAGTCGGCGGGGCGGCCGTACATGCGCGGCGTAGATCGATGGGCTGGCGGGCGCGCGAACGACGGCTATGAGATGGGCCGCCGGGTCGGAGCGATGCAGATGTTCCGATCGGAGCAGGATGGTGACGGCTGGTGCAGGGCGACCGGCGGGCCGACGCGCGGACGACGGTAGACCGTGACGGGCCGCCGGGTCGGAGGAGAGGCCGATCGGTCACGATGGTGTCGAAGTAGAGGCGCGATGGGTCAACAACGACAGCGGGCGACGCAACCCGATCTTAGAACGTAAAACCAAAAAAAACGTTGATCAATGCGACCGGCGAAGAGAGAAACCCGGATCAAAGGATCGGGAAAAAGACTCTTTAGGGCAGCCGGTCATCACGATCGGCGGACGAACCCTGGGTACAGGTGGCACGGCCCCCGGCGGCGAGCATGGAGGCCGACCCCCTCAGAGGCGGCCCGCGGGCGGAAGCTGTTGGAGGCAGCTAGGGTTTGAATCGGTTAGGCTGATACCATGTTAGAAGGGATAGAGAGGTGGATCGGTGGAATAATTGACGTGAAATATAATGGATGTTTATTATTTAAGCTTCGTGGGCATATATATATAGAAGTACATGATCTGTTTGAAGTGCAAGACAAGATAGAATACTTCTTATTCTATTATATGTTTCCAAATGATCAATATACTCAACATCGAGTGACAACTCAGTAGTCAGAACTTTTCTGAAGATTGATACGCCAGATTAAGCTACAATTTAGTTGGCACATGTAGAAAAGAAGACCGCACACGTCCTAACGGGTGATGTAATTTTGGAATATTGAGATCACGTGCAGTCACGTCCGGTTTCAAATAATACACCGACGTTAAGAGCTTTGATGATAATTCTGTTGTTAGAATGTGATGCAACTTAACAGAGTTGAAGTAGACACAGTATCTCCTTTCACGGGATGACCTTTTTTGGCACCCGGATGTCCACCCAACGTTCACCAGGGTGTGCATTATGATCGAACGAATCGTTCGATCAAGGATGGGGAAGCAGTGAACATTTTAGTTGCAACAGTGGTCTACCCTAATTGGCCTTTATCTATCTATTATATTATTAAAGTGATAGAAAAGGAACGGTCAAGATTTATCAATGTTAAGTCATGAGATTTCAACAGCTGAGATTTTTATAGTTTTTGTAGATTATATATAGTTTTTTTGTGAGCAGATTCTATATAGTTTTTTTAGCATATATTCTATATAGTTGACTTAACATAGATCTCACGTGTGTCTCCAACTACAAAGAGACGTAGGGCTGTTACTTCCTCCGAGAAGGGTCTGAACTCGTAAAACACCTTGCGTACAACTTCATCATAGCTAGGGCCTTGCCTCCTCCTACGTACCCCCTACTCGTACTGTCAGACTTAGAACCACGACAGTTGGCCCCACCATGGGGCAAGGCGTCTTAGCGACTTCTGGTGAGGTTGCAAACTTTTCTCCGACCTCCTTCATCATGGTTTCCGGCGGTGGTCTGGTGTTGGGCCGCGAGATCCGACTCGGCGCGCTCGTCTTCGTCGCCGATGACTCCGCTTGGCTCCAGGAGGCTCCTCTCGACGTTGAGGCGCTGCCCGTCTGCGGGGCTGCGCACTTCCGCGCCAGCGCCTGTGGCGTCCTTCTTCGGCAGCCGTCGACTCAGTACCTGCCGATTCCTACATCGTCCTCCATCCCCGCCGGACGCCGTCGCAAGCGATCCGGTCGCTCATGGCTCCAGCGGTGGGTAAAACACGCAGTGGCCCGCCAGGCGGCCACCCTTCAGGTCGCGGCCATCGAGCCCGACGGTTACCTCTACGGGCCGGTTGATCCATCGGTCGAGCTCGTAGATTCAGTTTCCGAGTGCGGGAGCAGCGATCCCGCAGCGAAAGTCCTCTTGGTCAACTCGCGCTGCAGCCCGCCAGGTTTTCCTCGCAGTGGTGACGGCGGCAGCGGTGGCGGTCATTCATTCGACAACGACGGAACATTCCCCAACCCCTCACTGCCGAGCAGAGGGACAAGCTCTGTCACCTACAATGAGGACGCGCTCTTCACCCCCATCGTGGGGGATACTCCAGAGGCTCTGGCCCTGGAGGCCACGCGCTTGGCCACCGTGGCTGAGTGCGCGCGCTTGGAGAATATCTAGCGCGCACTCGACGAACGGGCCCGCCGAATGGTCCCCGAGTCCAGTCGACGACCGCGGCAATCGCACCCGCGCGAGACTCAGGTGTTTCGTACACCAGTCTATAACCTCGAGGCCGCGGCTCGCATCGCGGAGTCTATTCAACCATCTCAGTCGGAGGCTGGGAGAGGCCTTCAGCAGATCCGGGCGTTGCTCCGAACGGCTGAGGAGCAAAACGCGGCTGTTTCTCAGTCGCGCAACAAGATTCACAGCAGATCGGTGGCTACAGACAACCGTTTGGTCAGCCCACAGTCCAAGATCGCCCCCAAGGCATGAGGATCGTGGCCCACGGCAAGACCGGCATCTGGGCCGGAATGACGAGCAATATGACTGTCGACCCGGTCATCACGACCGCCGTCGAGTACCCACGCCCCCTCCTGGAAGCAGATCATTCTCGCCCAGGCGGCACGAGGGCAGGCGCTTACGTGATGACGAGCGGAGGATTCCCCCAGATCCCCGGAGGCCCGGCTTCGATGCAAAGTCTATCCTTGTGCAGGGTCTGGTCGACCGGAATAGGGCGTTCAGAGAAGATCAAGGCAGAGATCGTCCGAGTGGAAGCCTAGCATCCGTCTTTGGGTCCGAGTGTTTGAGCAGTGCCATCAGGGCCGCTGAGATCCCCCCGAACTTCAGGTTGGCGGCGGGGGTAACTAAGTTCACCAGCGAGTCAAAACTAGACACCTGGCTCGAGGACTACCGAGTGGCTGTGCAGATTGGAGGCGGCAACGATGACGTAGCAATGAAACACCTTCCTCTGATGCTGGGCGGTTTAGCTCGGGCGTGGCTTAATCAGTTGGCCCCTGGGAGCATTTACAGTTGGGAAGAGCTGGCCCGAGTGTTTATTCGGACCTTCGAAGGCACCTGCAAACGGCCCGAAGGTCACGCGGAGCTTCAGCATTGCGTGCAGAAGCCGAATGAAACCTTGAGGGATTACATACAGCGATGGACCACCTTGCATCACACGGTGGAAAATGTGTCTGAGCACCAAGCAGTTTGCACCTTCAAGGACGGTGTACGATACAGAGAGATGAATTAGAAGTTTGGTCGAACGGGCGATATGTCCATGTCCCGGATGATGGAGATTGCCAGTCGGTATGCTAACGGCAAAGAAGGTGATCAACTCCGCAGTGGCAAGAAACCAGTCGGACAAGATGATCAGAACTCCAATCGGAAGCCCAAGCACAAGGCCGAGCCAGCCGCTCAGGGCGAAGCTGCAGTGGTCAACCAAGGGAAAGGCAAAGGAAAGCCCAAGGGGCCCTGGGTCCCCAAGAAAGTAAAGGATCAAGCTGGGAATAATGTACTCGACCAGCCGTGTCCTATTCACACGAAGAAAGATGAAGAGAGAAACTTGGTATATCCCAAGCACACCACTCGACAGTGCCGACTCCTGATCCAGAACTTCCAGAAAGATCAGTCGACTGAGAAGGAAAAGGAATCAAAGGAGATCGAGGACAAGGAAGGGGATGGAGGTTACCCCCAGATTAACTCCACCTTGGTGATCTTCGCAGACATCGAAAGCAGAAGTCGACTAAAAGTCATCAACAGAGAAGTCAACATGGTTGCCCCGGCAACAACCACATTTCTGAAGTGGTCCAAGACCCCCATCACATTCGACTAGTCTGATCACCCCACGCACATTGCTACCCCTGGGCGGCAAGCGCTGGTGGTCGACCCAGTGGTCGAGGGCACGCGTCTGACCAGGGTCCTGATGGATGGAGACAGTGGTTTGAATATTATGTATGCAGCAACCCTCCGGGATATGGGCATCCCAATGTCCAAGCTGAGTAAAAGCAACATGAGGTTCCATGTGGTCATCCCCGGGAAGAAGGCCGACTTACTTGGCCAAATCACACTCGACGGATTCTTTGGCGACTCAAAGAATTTTCGCAAAGAGAAGCTGACGTTTGAAGTGGTGGACTTCAGCAGCGCTTATCATGCCATTCTAGGTAGGCCCGCCTACGCCAGGTTCATGGCTCGACCGTATTATGTATACCTCAAGCTGAAGATGCCGGGACCCAACAGCGTTATAACCGTCACGGGGAACCGTCAGAAAGCGGAAGAATGCTTCTAGAAAAGCTCGAAAATCGCTGACGAGCAGATGGTAGCATTAGAGATGAAGGAGTACCAGAAAAACGTGGATCCGAGTGACTTGCTGCGGGCCAAGAAGCCGGCTTCTGAGTCAACTTTCCAGTCGGCTGGGGAGACGAAGCCCGTAGACATCCACCCCACCGACCCCAATGCAGCACCGACCCACATTTCCACTACACTCGACAGCAAATAGGAAGAAGCGCTCATCCAGTTCCTCCGTGAGAACTAGGACATCTTCGCATGGAAACCATCAGACATGCCAGGTGTACCCAGGGGACTGGCTGAGCACCATTTGCGATTCGACCCAAAAGTGAAGCCTGTGAAGGAACATCTCCGTCGGTCCGCTCCGGAGAAGAGAAAGGCAATTGGCGAGGAAGTGGCTCGACTTCTAGCAGCTGAGTTCATCCGCGAGATCTACCACTCTGAGTGGCTCGCCAATGTCGTCATGGTCCCCAAGAAGGACAAGTCTCTCCGCATGTGCATCGATTTCAAGCATATCAATCGGGCCTGCCCGAAGGATCATTTTCCTCTCCCCCGCATCGATCAGATAGTCGACTCGACTGCGGGATGCAAGCGTTTGTCCTTTCTGGACGCGTATTCCGGGTACCATTAGATCCGACTGTTTGGACCCGATGAAATCAAGACAGCTTTCATCACCCCGTTCGGGTGTTTCTGTTATGTCACCATGCCTTTCGGTCTCAAGAATGCCAGCGCTACCTTCATGCGAATGATCCAGAAGTGTGTGCTGAAGCAAATCAGTCAGAACGTTGAAGCATACATGGATGACATTGTTGTCAAGTCACGGAAAGGTTCCGACCTGTTGGCCGACCTCGCTGAGACATTTGCAAATCTGAGAAGCTATGATATCAAGCTCAATCCATCGAAGTGTACGTTTGGAGTTCCGGGCGGCAAGTTACTCGGTTTTCTCGTTTCCGAATGGGGAATCGACGCCAACCCAGAAAAGGTCGGCACCATCCTCCGAATGAAATGCCACGAGCGTGCACACGACGTCCAGAAGCTTACTGGTTGCTTGGCCGCATTAAGTCGATTCATTTCTCGTCTCAGTGAGAAGGCATTACCTCTCTACCGATTGATGAAGAAATCAGAAAAGTTCGAGTGGAATTCCGAAGCCAAAGCAGCGTTTTAAGAACTCAAAGCCCTGTTGTCCACCCAGTCGGTGCTTGATGCCCCAGTCAGCAAAGAGCCTCTCTTACTATACATTGCAGCCACCGGACAAGTTGTCAGCACTGTACTCACGGTCGAGCGGGAAGAAGAAGGCTAGGCCTACAAAGTTCAGCGCCCAATCTATTACATATCCAAAGTTTTGACTCCCTCCAAGCAAAGGTACCCGCATTACCAGAATGTTGTGTACGGGATTTACTTGACCGCAAAGAAGGTTGCCCACTACTTCTCGGATCATACAATCTCAGTCGTCAGCGATGCCCCACTGTCAGAAATCCTGAACAACCGAGACGCAACCGGTCGAGTGGCAAAATGGGCGATTGAACTTCTTCCGCTAGATATCAAGTTTGAAGCGAAGAAAGCCATCAAGTCTCAGGCAATAGCAGATTTTGTGGCCGAGTGGATCGAACAAGAGCTGCCGACTCAGGTTCAGTCGGATCACTAGACTATGTTCTTTGATGGATCCAAGATGTTGAACGGATCCGGCGCAGGTGTGGTCCTGGTATCTCCCAGGGGCGACAAGCTCAGTTACGTCCTTCAAATCCACTTTGACTCATTGAACAATGAGGCTGAGTACGAAGCACTTTTGTACGGATTGCGCATGGCCATCTCACTCGGCGTCCGTCGCCTGATGGTCTACGGCGACTTTGACTTAGTGGTGAACCAGGTGATGAAAGAATGGGATGTCAGAAGCCCGGCAATGACCAATTATTGAAGTGCAGTATGGAAGCTTGAAAAGAATTTCGAAGGTTTAGAGCTCCATCACGTGCCCAGAGCCAAGAATCAGCTTGCCGATGACCTCGCGAAAATTGGGTCGACTCGGAAGCCCATACCCAAAAATGTATTTCTGGAACATCTGCACACCCCCTCAGTCAAAGAAGACCCCTTCATGGAGGAACCCCCACAGCCAGTCAGCGCGTCAGATCCGACTGAAGTCGAAGTGCATGCAGTAGTCGACCTGATCATGGAGGTTTTAGTGATTACGCCCGACTGGACTGTGCCATACATAGCATATCTGCTCAGGCAAGAACTCCCGGAAGATGAAGAAGAAGCGCGCCATATCATCCGTCGATCCAAGGCTTTCACCGTCATTCAGGGTCAGCTCTATAGAGAGAGTGTCACCGGGGTCGCTCAGCGCTGCATCATCCCAGAGGAGGGTCGACTGATTCTGAATGAGATTCAGTCGGGGACTTGTGGCCACCATGCTTCCTTTCGGAGTATAGTGGCCAAGGCGTACCGAGCCGGGTTTTATTGGCCCCGAGCCAACGAGATGCTAAAGTGTAATGCCCAGTATGTGGCTATACCTCCCACGTGTCGAGGCACGACTTAAAGGTATAATCACATACTAGAATGATCTCAAGTATGGTATCTTTTCCCAACACATGTAAAATAGGCGGATGAAAATGTAAAAGAGTAGTTGGCTTACACTCGCCACGTCACACAATGAAATACATTAACACACATCATACGAATAACATCAGAGTCCGACTACGGACGAAGATCCAAATGAAAGATACCATAAATAAAGCAACACAAGGTCCCGATCATCCTAGTAAGAGCCCTACTGATCCTCGGGGTAAGACACGTAGTATCGCCCACGCTCTTCGTCGAACTCCCAACACAACTCTGAACCACCACCTGTGTAGTGCTCAACGGTACCTGCATCTGGTGTTGTGTAGAATCTGTGAGCCACAGGGGACTCATCAATCCCGTTCCCGGGTAGCAATACTATCAAATCCTTAGGTGTGACAAAATTCTTATAACAAGGTTACGGCAGCACTAGCACTAACTTATGGGTTTAGAGCGAGGAGAGAAACAAGTGCCAACGATCATCATTGTGATCACGAAGTGATCCTAACTACTCACGTCAAACATAACCCCACCGTGTTCACTTTCCGAACCCTTTCGGAAAGAGACCGTCATGGTTACTCATGTTGGTAGTGTATTATGAACATGGTGTCAAGTTATCAAACCCTGCAGGGGTGTCCCAACTTAGCCCATCACAAGCTCACGATCTACGGAGTCGCAACTCCAAGGTGGGAAGACCCGAGTATTCTCGGAATCCCATGCTCAAGATATTCCGACAAGGTAAAACTAATCCAGCAAGACCTCTCGGCGTGCCGACACCCTGATAGAAGTTGCGCGTATCTCGTCTCAGGCCACGACCAGATGGGTGATGCTACAGGTTTTTACCAGCCCTCGGGTTTCCCCAAGGTGGCCCTGCAGGACCCCCAGTTTGGACCAACACTCATGTGGAGCACTGGCCCAGGGTTGTTAATTAAGAACTCAGGTTTGCAACGTCCTATGCAAGTTTTAGTTATTAGGCAAATGTAAAACCAATGTTGGGCCTTGCTGGAAAAGCTTTAGCGCTAAGCGGGTTATCGAGGGGGGCCCATAAACCCCAACCGTGTTAGGGACGCAAAATCAAGGAACATAACACCGGTTTAACGGTTCCTAGGGAGGCATGAGTGGAACAAAACACCAAGCAAGAGGCTTAGCCTTCCACCCATTACCAATACATAGATAATTTAGTTTAACAGATTATATATTGTGATATCCCAACAATAACTTCATCATGAAGCAAGAAATCTTCAAATCTTCACCTGCAACTAACAATGCTATAAGAGGGGTTGAGCGATGCTTACGTAGCCAAACAACGGTTTGCTAGGTGGGTGGTTAGAGTGTTTCATGGCAACAATAGGAGGCTGACAAACAGACATAGGCATCGAGGCAAAATCTAAAAGAGCGAGACATCTAGCATAGGCAAAGATAGTAGTGATATCTGGGTAAGGTCATCTTGCCTGTTGATTCCACGGAGGGATCGTAACCTTGCTCCTCAAACTCAACCTCGGTAGGAACCTCGTACTCCGTATCGTCACCGGGTTCTGACCAAACACAACAATGCAACAACGGAACACAATCAATCACAATGCAATGCTCAGGCACATGATGCATGAACATGATGAACAAGGACAAGAGTAGATATGATGCATGGCCTAGAGTCACAAGGGAGCAACACATCATAATCAAACAAGAGCAAACACATGAAAGGAAAACAAACAAAAGAACAACTAAGAAGTTTATGTTGATTATTCAAACAAGCATCCAACAAGTTTTAAAGGAGTTGGTTAACATGGCAAGGTGCAACTAACATTACAGCAACATGCTAGCACATTTAAATGGGTTGGAAAAAATAACAACAATATCCAGAAACTCCCATATTAATTTATTTGCATTTGAGACAGATCTGGAAAACTTCTATGATAAAGTTGTCAAACATTCTAAACAACAGCACCAAAATATTTTACACATTTTTCCACCCCAAATGCATATAAAGTTTGTTAAAATTGGAGTTGTAGATATTTAGTTATGATTTTTACAAGTTTAAGCATATTTGAAACAACAATAAATTCAAATAGCATTTTAAATGTTTTTAAACATGGCAACAAACAACATATTCATAATCTACATAAAATTCTAAGCACTTATCATATAGGACTCATTTTCATTAGAAGAATATTTCAACAGAAATTAAATTAACAAGAAAAAGACAGAAAAGAAACAGAAAAAGAAAAACAAGGCGCAGGGTCAGAGTGACCCAGGGCTCAACTAGCCCGAGTCGCTGACGAGGGGGCCGGCTGGGCTGAGCTGGCGCCAGTGAGTGCGCGCGGGGTTGAAGAAGCATAGTGAGGCTCGCAGGAGGGGCCTACCTGTCAGCCACACGCGAAAATTAAAAAGGGGGCGAAACCCACTGCCCCGCACCGGATTCGAACACACGCCCCGGCGCTTATCTGACGGAGACACAACCACTGCGCTAGCACTCGAACCTTGACAGATAACAGGATCGATATCTGAAGACTAAACAGAAGAAGCAGAGCACAAGGGAAACGCAGGGCTCGTCGGAGCTGCTCCGGCGACCAAACGAGGCGGCGGAAGTGTGCGGGTTGCTCCTGGAGGAGTTCCGCACCTAATCGAGGCACTTGCAGCACCTAACGAACACTACAGCTCCGGCGGCGAGCAACGACAGAACGGCGGCGATGGAGCAACGATGAGATGATGCATAGGCCTAGGCGGAGCAGCGACTGCACAGGCAGCTCCTACACGACGCACTGAAGCGAACAGACAGCAAAGCACGGCCTAGAGGGGTCGGAACACTCGCCGGCGACGAGGCCCAACAGCGATGAGCTCGGGCGCTCGAGGAACTAGGACCTAGAGGGCGCGCAGGAAGGGGAAAAGGCACAGGGAGAAAGAGGACCTCACCACGAGCACGGAGATGTGCTAGGCTGGCCCAGGCGTGGAGGGAGTCGACGGCGGCGGGTCTCGAACAGGTATGGGCGCCGGAGACGAAGAAGAGGAAGAAGACGTCGGCATGGAGGCGACCGGCTTTGCGTAGAGGAAGTAGTCGAAGTAGTCGACAACGAGGAAGCAGCTGGACACCGTTGGCGAGGCTGAGGTCGATGAGGGGCTCGCCGGCGATGAGGAGGCGCTCTCAGATGCGTACGGGTATCGACTGGAGCGGCGGATCTGGTGGTGCTTGGCCCTCCAGGCGGCAAGAGGAGGAAGAGGAACCCTATGGGAAAGGAGAGGACAAGCTGCAGGTTTAAATGGGTGGCTCGGATCACGAGACCTCGACGTCCGTGATCACGGCGCGACGACGAGCGCGCGCTCTGCTCTGCTTTGCGTGACGGAGGTAGACGGAGACGCGAGCCTGTGACATAGACAGGTGGGGCCAGGGGGAGAGAAGGCACGGCATGACTGCAAGCACTCGGCTGGGCCCGCTGGAGAGAAATGGGCCACGCAGCTGTGGAGAAGAGAATGGGCCTGCGGGAGGAGAAGAAGGTGGAGGCCGAGAGCCACTGCTCAGCTGCTGCTTCTTTTCTTTTTCAATTATCTTCAGCCATAAAAGAAAAACAAAAGCACAGACAAAAAGGAAAAGAGTTATGGGAAAAGAAAAATATCCCCATGCTCAGTGATTTATGCCCTATTTAATAAAATTGACTTGGACATTTTTAGAGGCAGAAAAATAAAAGGAGTTTGAATATGGTTCAAACTCTAGTCATTTTAAAACCCAACCAAATCAATTCTAAAAGGGGTGATATTTGGTAGAGAGGGTGTAGACATGGTGCAAGATTTTTAGGAAAACAAAGAAAAATAATGGGCTTGACTAGGTAGCTTGCACAATGGAGTAAAGAGAGGAGAGAAAAAAATAAAAGAAAGAAGAAGAAGAAGAAGAAGAAGAAGAAGAAGAAGAAGAAGAAGAAGAAGAAGAAGAAGAAGAAGAGTGAAACAAGCAGGGGGTTAGGGTTTAGCTAGGCATAGCTAGAACCACACACACAACATCACAAGGCCTCACACACACTCATCATAACAAAGAAGTAAACTAGATGCCATGATGCCATGATGATGAAGCAATGCAAGGATGCAAAATAAAATAAAATGACATGGCAATGCAAAAATAAAATGAACTCAAAGACAAGAACCCCCAAGGATAAGGACAAGGATCAAATGAGAATGCTTTATTGCCCTTATAGGAAAGTATTACATATGGGGTGTTACAAACTCTCCTACACTACAAAAAGATCTCATCCCGAGATCTAGGACTGGAAGAAGGATGGATACTCGGAACGAAGGTGATCTTCTCGTTCCCACGTAGCTTCTCGGTCGGTATGGTGTGACCACTTTACTTTCAAGAACTTGATGGACTTGTTGCGGGTTTTGCGCTCAGTTTCCTCAAGAATAGCAACATGGTGCTCACGATAAGACAAGTCTTGTTGAAGATCAATCTTCTCGAACGGAATGGTGCGTTCAGGTGTCTTGAAGCACTTGCGGAGTTGAGACACGTGAAACACATCATGAACATTTGCAAAGTTGGAGGGAAGCTCGAGTTGGTAGGCTAGATCGCCTCTTTTGCCAAGAATCTTAAAGGGCCCACATATCTCGGAGCAAGCTTTCTTTTGATACCGAATCTTTGGGTTCCTTTCATAGGAGAAATATGGAGATAGACATGATCTCCAATGTGAAAGCCAAATCACGATGCTTGCCGTCATAGTAACTCTTTTGACGCGACTGTGCGGCTTTGAGATTCTCACGTATGACTTTGCACATCTCTTCGGCTTCTGAGATCAAATCATTACCAAGAAGTTGACGTTCACCAGTCTCGGACCAGTTGAGCGGGGTACGACACTTTCTGCCATAGAGGATTTCAAAAGGAGCTTTGCCGGCACTTGCTTGGAAGTTGTTGTTGTATGAGAATTCAGCAAACGGGAGACAATCTTCCCACTTCATACGAAAGAGATGACACAAGCTCTCAGCATGTCTTCGAGGATCTGGTTCACTCTTTCGACTTGACCACTAGTCTGAGGGTGAAACGCAGTGCTGAAGCGAATTTTTTTGCCCATGGCTGACTGAAAGGAGTCCCAGAACTTGGATGTGAACAAACTTCCACGGTCTGAGGAGATGACTTGAGGAATGCCACGCAATGAAACAATTCTAGAGGTGTACAGCTCTGCCAGCTGAGCTGCGTTGATTGATTCTTTGACGGGAAGGAAATGAGCTACTTTAGTTAGCTTGTCAATCACTACAAAGATAGCATCATTCCCCTTCTTGGACTTAGGAAACCCAGTGACGAAATCCATTTCAATGTGATCAAATTTCCACTCGGGAATAGGTAGAGGTTGAAGGAGACCGGCTGGACGTTGATGCTCTGTCTTCACTCTTCTGCAGACATCACATTCATTCACGAATTGGGCAATCTCCCTTTTCATGCGAGTCCACCAGTACGATTGCTTGAGGTCTTGGTACATCTTGGAACTTCCGGGATGAATCGAGAGGAGGGAGTCATGTGCTTCGTTCATTATGAGCTTCCTGAGATCACCCTTGGGAACCACAATTCTGTCCTCAAAGAACAAGGTGTCTTTCTCATCAACGCGATAGCACTTGTATTTGGGAGTACCCTTAGCAATACCATGTTTCACTTTCTGCACCATAGCATCACTAAGTTGGGACTCACGGATTTGATCTTCCAAGGTAGGAGCAACTTGAAGGTTTGCAAGAAAGCCTTGCAGAACAACTTGGAGGTTGAGCTTCCTGAATAACTCACAAAGTTCAGGCTGGAATGGTTTGAGAAGGAGACTGTTGCAATATGCCTTTCTACTCAAGGCATCTGCAATGACATTGGCCTTGCCAGGTGTGTACTCAATGCTTGGATCATACTCTTGGATCATCTCAACCCAACGAGTCTGGTGAAGGTTAAGGTTTGGCTATGTGAAGATGTACTTCAAGCTCTCGTGATCGGTGAAGATGTCCACTTTTCTGCCCAACAGAAGGTGTCTCCACGTGATCAAGGCATGTACAACTGCTGCTAGCTCGAGATCATGTGTGGGGTAATTCCTCTCATTTGGTTTCAACTGACAAGAAGTGTATGCCACAATCTTCTTGTCTTGCATGAGAACACCACCAAGACCTTGCAAAGAGGCATCACAAAAGACTTCATAGGGCTTGGACTTATCCGGAGGAGTAAGAACCGGAGCAGAAATGAGCTTCTCTTTGAGTGTTTTGAATGCCACGTCACAATCAGGAGTCCAGGAGTACTTGACATTCTTCTGCAACAGGTTGGAAAGAGGCTTGGCAATCTTGGAGAAGTTCTCAACGAACCTTCTGCAATAGCTAGCGAGACCAAGGAAGCTTCGGAGTTGCTTGACATTCTGCGGGGGTTCCGAGTTGACAATAGCTTCAACTTTCTCGGGGTTCACAGAAATGCCCTCGGCAGAGATGATATGGCCAAGATATAAGACTTTATCCAGCCAGAATTCACATTTGGAGAACTTCGCATAGAACTTGTGTTCACGGAGCCTGTCTAGGACCAAACGGAGGTGCTTGGCATGGTCTTCTTCATTCTTGGAGAATACCAAGATGTCATCCAGATAGACAAGAACAAATTCATTGGTGTAGGGGTTGAATATGAAGTGCATCATCCTCGAGAAGGTGGGTGGAGCATTAGCGAGGCCAAAATACATGACCGTGTATTCATAAGAGCCAAAACTCGTTCTGAATGCGGTCTTGGGAATATCTTCTTCATGGATACGGATCTGGTGATAACCCATCCGGAGATTGAGCTTTGAGAACACCTTTGCTCCTTTGAGCTGCTCGAACAATTCATTGATATTGGGGAGCGAATACTTGTTGTTTATTGTCTTCTTGTTCAATGGCCGATAATCAACGCAAAGGCGTTCCGTGCCATCCTTATTCTTGACAAATAGAACACCACAGCCCCAAGGAGAAGTACTAGGCCTGATTAGGCCCATACGCTCTTTCTCATCGAGTTGTTTCTTTAGCTCCTTCAACTCATCAGGGGAAAGCTTGTACGGACGCCGACATGTTGGCTCGGTACCGGGCTCGAGTTCAATGACAAATTCAACTTGACGATGCGGAGGCATGCCTAGAAGCTCTTCAGGGAAAATATCTTCATATTCATTGACTACCAGAATCTGAGAAATGGCATTAATCTCGCCCTTGTCATTGAGAGAGAATAGCCTGATTGTGTTATCTCGAGAGGCGAAGATAATCACGTCTTCGTCGGGATGAGTAAGCTTGACTTCCTTATTTGCACAATCAATGTTTGCATCATGCTTGGAAAGCCAATCCATCCCAAGAATAAGATCAATGTCGGAGTTGCCGAGAATAACCGGAGAAACCAGGAAATTGTAATCACCCATATGAATAGATATATCCGGAGGAAACACACTAGAATGCTTTCGTTTTCCCGGAGAAATAACTGATAACTCCATTGGTAAACTTTTGATGTCAACATTGTGCTTAGATGCAAAAGGTTGAGACATGAAAGAACATGATGCACCCAAATCAAACAAGACTTTTGCAGGAATAGAGTTAACTGGAAGATTACCAAGTATCACATCTGAAGAATTCTCTGCTTGAGCTGCATTCAACAAATTCACTCTTGCTGTCTTGGATTGTGCTTGACAATAGCAGTGCTGACAGGTGGAGGAGGTGGAAGGCGCCTTGGGTTGGGGCACTTGTTAGCATAGTGACCCTTCTGAGTACACTTGTTGCAAACCACTTCTGAGAGAGGCCGGTGCTTAGGGCCACTTGATCTTGAAGCTTGAAACTAAGACTTGGACTGATTGCTTGGGTTGGGTGGGTGGGAGAAACCACGGCCACCTGAGTGCTTGTTGTTGTTTGGAGGACGGAGCACTGGAGGAGGCGGTAGCCAGAACTTCTGCTGCTTTGCAACCACTTGGGAAGACAAGGAGGAGTGAACAGCATCTCTGATCCTCTTTTTGGAAGCTTCAATCTTGAGCTGGGCTGCCTCTTGCTTAAGAGCCATATTGTAGAATTGGTCAAATTTATCTGGCTCGAACAAGGTGAGAGCTATTTGGAGTTCATCCTTCAAACCACCACGGAACTGATAAATCTTGCTCTTGGCATCTGGGATGTCTTGCTTAGCATAGCGAGCGAGATTCTAGAACTTGACATTGTATTGATAGACGGACATGGTGCTTTGCTTCAGGTTGCGGAATTGCTCACGCATGCCTTCGATGACACTGGTTAGAATGTGGTGAGAGTGGAAATCCTTGCAGAAGTCAGTCCACGAGATCTCACGACCACCTCTGGAATCTTTGTACTGTTTTCACCAATCAACAGCTTGGTCTTTGAGTTGGAAGGCGGCAAACTTGACATAATCCTCAGGTCTCATGTTACTGCATTCAAAGTGCTTTTTGATGCTTGTTATCCAGTCTTCAGCATCTAGCGAATCCACACAGTAACTAAAAGACTTCGGTTGGTTTGCCAAGAATTGGTTGAGGGTTGCAAAGTGAGGTTGATTGAACATATTGCCTTGGCCTTGGTTCCCATGACCACCTTGATTTGCTTGGTTGGCTTGAATGTTCTGCATCATTTGCATAAGCATCTGGGTATTCTGGTTGGTCGCTTGCATAATTGCTCTCCAGGCCTCAGACGGAGGAGGTGAGGAAGGAGGACGTTCAGGAACACACTCTTCTTCACCCTCTGGGTTAGCATTGGGAACCTTTTTAGGATCCATCCTGAATGAGATGAAAACTATTAGCCATTGATTGAAAATATATAAGCTGAATCAATGGCTAGAATTGCAACATAAGTCTTCACAAGAACATTCAAACAGAATGAACAAATGTAATCCATAGTTTAATGATACAACAATCTTCTCGAGAAGCCACTTGGGAGAACAAAAGGTAAATAAAAAAACAAGGTGCAGATAGAACAAATACAAGATAGAAGCTTTGTCCCACATGTTCGCGCTGAAAGCTCATGGAACGTGTTACAAAAGGGTTTTGCAATCCCCGGATCAGCATAGCCAAGGACCCTTTAAGATGCAACTCCCGATTGGAACAACGCCCATAAAAACCTCTTCACTCAATGTTGAACCCCGAACTCCATATCATGCACTCGTTGGAAGAATGCCTACGAGGTACTAGAAGAACCCACCTATTAATTTCCGAAGGTTTCCGGTTATGCAATCGGGTGTTGGGGATATAGGGGAAGCACCGCGCACTCAACTCTAATCCTACATCCAGCTGTATCCATCCTTCAACACATAATCAGTCATTTTCGGAAACCGTTTACCTAGGACCTTCGAAACGCATCTGCTATACAAGCTGTGGCAATATTCCCGAACTACCTCCCTAGTACTGGGTGATGTCGGGGTTATCTCACCACTAACCGCATAGAAGAGTTTTCGATGTCGGCCGTCTTAAGTATTATAGAACCGTTGCGATACATTCGTGATGACAACACCTCGGAGCTCAACTCCCCGAGACACTGCCACAACCCCTAAATGACAGGAGGCATCGAGAACAATGTTCTCGTCACAAAGATATCGGAACAATCCAAACAATACTCGCGTGATCCTAAAAAAATAATTTAGTGAATTTTTGAGAGTAGAAGAGATAGAACATCGTCAGGAGTCCTCGCCAGAGCGATGAAGGGATGTGGAGTAAAAAGAAATCCTACTCTCCGATATATATATAGGACTCAAAACATTTTCATGTGTGTGCCTAGACTCAACCGTCAACGATTCAATCAATCAGGAGGGCTCCTAGGTCGGAGAAGGCTCTGATACCAACTTGTAATGCCCAGTATGTGACTATACCTCCCACGTGTCGAGGCACGACTTAAAGGTATAATCACATACTAGAATGATCTCAAGTATGGTATCTTTGCACAACTCGTGTAAAAGAGGGGGATGAAAATGTAAAAGAGTAGTTGGCTTACACTCGCCACATCACACAATGAAATACATTAACATACATCATCCGAATAACATCAGAGTCCGACTACGGACCAAGATCCAAATGAAAGATACCATAAATAAAGCAACACAAGGTCCCGATCATCCTAGTAAGAGCCCTACTGATCCTCGGGGTAAGACACGTAGTATCGCCCACGCTCTTCATCGAACTCCCAATACAACTCTGAACCACCACCTGTGTAGTTCTCAACGGTACCTACATCTGGTGTTGTGTAGAATCTGTGAGCCATGGAGGACTCAGCAATCCCGTTCCCGGGTAGCAATACTATCAACGCCTTATGTGTGGAAAAAGGCTTAAAACAAGGTTGCGGCAGCACTAGCACTAACTTACGGGTTTAGAGCGAGGAGAGAAACAAGTGCCAACTATCGTCAAAGTGATCACAAAGTGATCCTAACTACTCACGTCAAACATAACCCCACCGTGTTCACTTTCTGAACCCTTTCGGAAAGAGACCATCAAGGTTACTCACGCGGGTAGTGTATTATGAACATGGTGTCAAGTTATCTACAACCGGATATTAACAAATTCCCATCTGCCACATAACCACGGGCATGGCTTTCGAAAGATCAAACCCTGCAGGGGTGTCCCAACTTAGCCCATCACAAGCTCATGATCTGCGGAGTCGCAACTCCAAGGTGGGAAGACCCGAGTATTCTCGGAATCCCGTGTTCAAGATATTCCGACAAGGTAAAACTAATCCAGCAAGACCTCTCGGCGTGTCGACACCCTAATAGTAGCCGCGTGTATCTCATCTCAGGCCACGATCGGATGGGTGATGCTACAGGTTTTTACCAGCCCTCGGGTTTCCCCAAGGTGGCCTTGTAGGACCCCCAGTTTGGACCAACACTCATGTGGAGCACTGGCCCAGGGTTGTTAATTAAGAACTCGGGTTTGCAATGCCCTATGCAAGTCTTAGTTATTAGGAAAATGGAAAACCAATGTTGGGCCTTCCTGGAAAAGCTTTAGCGCTAAGCGGGTTATTGAGGGGGGGCATAAACCCCAACCGTGTTAGGGACGCAAAATCAAGGAACATAACACCGGTTTAACGGTTCCTAGGGAGGCATGAGTGGAACAAAACACCAAGCAAGAGGCTTAGCCTTCCACCCATTACCAATATATAGATGATTTAGTTTAACAGATTATATATTGTGATATCCCAACAATAACTTCATCATGAAGCAAGAAATCTTCAAATCTTCACCTGCAACTAACAACGCTATAAGAGGGGCTGAGCAATGCTTACATAGCCAAACAACGGTTTGCTAGGTGGGTGGTTAGAGAGTTTCATGGCAACAATAGGAGGCTGACAAACAGACATAGGCATCGAGGCAAAATCTAAAAGAGCGAGACATCTAGCATAGGCAAAGATAGTAGTGATATCTGGGTAAGGTCATCTTGCCTGTTGATTCCACGGAGGGATCGTAACCTTGCTCCTCAAACTCAACCTCGGTAGGAACCTCGTACTCCGTATCATCACCGGGCTCTAACCAAACACAACAATGCAACAACGGAACACAATCAATCACAATGCAATGCTCAGGCACATGATGCATGAACATGATGAACAAGGACAAGAGTAGATATGATGCATGGCCTAGAGTCACAAGGGAGCAACACATCATAATCAAACAAGAGCAAACACATGAAAGGAAAACAAACAAAAGAACAACTAACAAGTTTATGTTGATTATTCAAACAAGCATCCAACAAGTTTTAAAGGAGTTGGTTAACATGGCAAGGTGCAACTAACATTACAGCAACATGCTAGCACATTTAAATGGGCTGGAAAAAAATAACAACAATATCCAGAAACTCGCATATTAATTTATTTGCATTTGGGACAGATCGGGAAAACTTCTGTGATAAAGTTGTCAAACAGGCTAAACAACAGCACCAAAATATTCTACACATTTTTCCACCCCAAATGCATATAAAGTTTGTTAAAATTGGAGTTGTAGATATTTAGTTATGATTTTTACAAGTTTAAGCATATTTGAAACAACAATAAATTCAAACATCATTTTAAATGTTTTTAAACATGGCAACAAATAGCATATTCATAATCTACATAAAATTCTAAGCACTTATCATATAGGACTCATTTTCATCAGAAGAATATTTCAACAGAAATTAAATTAACAAGAAAAAGACAGAAAAGAAAAAGAAAAAGAAAAACAAGGCGCAGGGTTAGAGTGACCCAGGGCTCAACTACCCCAAGTCGCTGACGAGGGGGGCCGGCTGGGCTGAGCTGGCGCCAGTGGGTGCGCGCGGGGCTGAAGAAGCATAGTGAGGCTGGCAGGTGGGGCCTAACTGTCAGCCACACGCGAAAATTAAAAAGGGGGCGAAACCCACTGCCCCGCACCGGATTCAAACACACTACCCGACGCTTATCTGACGGAGACAGAACCACTGTGCTAGCACTCGAACCTTGACAGATAACAGGATCGATATATGAAGACTAAACAGAAGAAGCAGAGCACAAGGGAAACGCATGGCTCGCCGGAGCTGCTCGTCGGAGCTGCTCCGGCGACCAAACGAGGCGGCGGAGGTGTGCGGGGTGCTCCTGGAGGAGTTCCGCACCTACTCGAGGCACTTGCAGCACCTAACGAACACTACAGCACCGTCGGGGAGAAACGACAGAACGGCGGCGACGGAGCAACGACGAGATGATGCAGAGGCCTAGGCGGAGCAGCGACTGCACAGGCAGCTCCTACGCGACGCACTGAAGCGAACGGATAGCAAAGCACGGCCTAGAGGGGTCGGAACACTCGCCGGCGACGAGACCTGACAGCGATAAGCTTGGGCGCTCGAGGAAATAGGACCTAGAGGGCGCGCAGGAAGGGGAAAAGGCACGGGGAGAAAGAGGAGCTCACCATGAGCACGGAGAAGTGCTCGGCTGGCCCAGGCGTGGACGGAGTTGACGGCGGCGGGTCTCGAACAGGTACAGGCGCCGGAGACGAAGAAGAGGAAGAAGACGTCGGCGTGGAGGCGATCGGCTCTGCGTAGAGGAAGTAGTCGAAGTAGTCGACGACGAGGAAGGAGCTGGACACTGTTGGCGAGGCTGAGGTCGACGAGGGGCTCGCCGGCAACAAGGTGGGACTCTTAGATGCGTGCGGGTATCGACTGGAGCGGCGGATCTGGTGGTGCTTGGCTCTCCAGGCGGCGAGAGGAGGAAGAGGAACCCTAGGGGAAAGGAGAGGACAAGCTGCGGGTTTAAATGGGTGGCTCGGATCACGAGACCTCGATATCCGTGATCGCGGCGCGACGGCGAGTGCGCGCTCTGCTCTGCTTTGCGTGACGGAGGTAGACGCGAGCCTGTGAGACAGACAGTTGAGGACAGGGGGAGAAAAGGCACGGCGCGACTGCAAGCGCTCGGCTGGGCCTGCGGGAGAGAAATGGGCCACGCACCTGTGGAGAAGAGAATGGGCCTGGGGGGAGGAGAAGAAGGAGGAGGCCCGGAGCCACTGCTGAGCCGTTGCTTCTTTTCTTTTTCAATTATCTTCAGCTAGAAAAGAAAAAGAAAATCACAGACAAAAAGGAAAACAGTTAGGGGAAAAGAAAAATATCCCCATGCTTAGTGATTTATGCCATATTTAATAAAATTGACTTGGACATTTTTAGAAGCAGAAAAATAAAAGGAGTTTGAATATGGTTCAAACTCTAGTCATTTTAAAACCCAACCAAATCAATTCTAAAAGGGGTGATATTTGGCAGAGAGGGTGCAGACATGGTGCAAGATTTTTAGGAAAAGAAAGAACAATAATGGGCTTGACTAGCTGGCTTGCACAATGGAGTAAAGAGAGGACAGAAAAAAAATAAAAGAACGAAGAAGAAGAAGAAGAAGTGTGAAACAAGGAGGGGGTTAGGGTTTAGCTAGGCATAGCTAGAACCACACACACAACATCACAAGGCCTCACACACACTCATCATAACAAAGAAGTAAACTAGATGACATGATGCCATGATGATGAAGCAATGCAAGGATGCAAAATAAAATAAAATGACATGGCAATGCAAAAATAAAATGAACTGACAAGAACCCCCAAGGATTAGGACAAGGATCAAATGAGAATGCTTTATTGCCCTTATAGGAAAGTATTACATATGGGGTGTTACATAAAGATATCGTGGATAAGTGCGAAGTCTGCCAGTTCTACTCCAACATGTCCCACAGGCCAGCGTCTGCTCTGAAGACCATTCCACTAGTTTGGCCCTTTGCCGTTTGGGGCTTAGACATGGTCGGCCCCTTCAAAACTTGCAGAAGCGGATTCACTCACCTTATCGTGGCAGTCAACAAGTTCACCAAATGGATTGAGGCCAAGCCCATCAAGAACCTCGAGTCGAGAACCACCATCAGCTTCATCAGGGAATTGATATTCAGATATGGAGTCCCCCACAGCATCATCACGGACAACGGCTCCAACTTTGACTCGGATGAATTCAGAGCTTTTTGTTCCTCCCAAGGAACACGAGTCGACTATGCCTCCATAGCACACCCGCAGTCGAATGGACAAGCAGAAAGAGCGAACGGTTTGATTCTCTAATGCCTGAAGCCATGGCTCATGCGTGACCTTAAGCATGCCGCCGGAGCTTGGGTAACTGAACTACCGTCTATCTTATGGGGTCCGAGGACAACTCCAAACCGGTCGACTGGCCATACCCCTTTCTTCATGGTCTATGGAGCTGAAGCCGTGCTGCCAAGTGATTTGTTACATAATGCCCCCGGATGGAACTCTTCTCCGAAGCCGAAACAGAGCAAGCTCGTCAGGATGCAGTCGACCTCTTGGAGGAGGAACGTGAGATGGCCTTGATCCGGTCGACCATCTATCAACAAGACCCGCGTCGATTCCATGCTCGCAACGTCCGAAGCCGAGCATTTCAGGAAGGAGACCTGGTTCTTCGAGTGCATCAAAAACGACCACAAAAGCTCGCCCCAGACTGGGAAGGCCCCTTCATCATCACCAAGGTGCTGCACAATGAGCGTATCACCTCTACAATGTCGCTAAGAAGAAAGATGAACCTTGTTCGTGGAACGCGGACTTGCTCCGCCGCTTCTACACTTGAGACACTCGAACAGTCGAGTTGTAATAAAGATTTTCCAGTTTGTTTCAAAGACAAGTTTGTAATGATCCCTTAATGATTGTTGGTTTCTAAGATGTTCGTCTTCAAAATCCCCCAGTGGGTGCTTAGCCACGAACCCGATTCGCCTAAGTTACAAAAACTACTCCGAGTGAAGAGCAACCCTCTCACTCGGGTGCTTAGCCACGAACCCGATTCGCCTAAGTTACAAAAACTACTCCGAGTGAAGTGCAACCTTCTCACTCGGGAGCTTAGCCGCGAACCCGATTCGCCTAAGTTACGACAACTACTCCGAGTGAAGAGCAACCCTCTCACTCGGAGGCTTAGCTGCGACACCGTAATCGCCTAAGTTACAAAAGCTACTCCGAGTGAAGAGCAACCCTCTCACTCGGGGGCTTAGCTGCGGTCCTCCGAGCTGCGTCTTAAGTACAACGTGGCTCTGTCCTCCGAGCTCCGCCACAAGTACAACGTGGCTTGGAATCGCCTAAGTTACGAAAGACACTCCAAGTGAAGAGCAACCCTCTCACTCGGGCGCTTAGCTACGGTTCTCCGAGCTGCGTCATAAGTACAACGTGGCTCTGTCCTCCGAGCTTCGCCACAAGTACAACGTAGCTTGGAATCGCCTAAGTTACGAAAAACACTCCGAGTAAAGAGCAACCCTCTCACTCAGGGGCTTAGCTGCGACCCCGTAATCGCCTAAGTTACAAAAAACACTCCAAGTGAAGAGCAACCCTCTCACTCAAAAACACTCCGAGTGAAGAGCAACCCTCTCACTCGGGGGCTTA
>LR738715.1:679217633-679257033 GCA_902687465.1 Secale cereale | reverse complement strand
ACGTAGCTTGGAATCGCCTGAGTTACAAAAACTACTCCGAGTGAAGAGCAACCCTATCACTCGGGGGGCTTAGCTACGACCCCGTAATCGCCTAAGTTACAAAAACCACTCCGAGGGAAGAGCAACCCTCTCACTCGGGGGCTTAGCTGCGGTCCTCCGAGCTGCGTCATAAGTACAACATGGCTCTGTCTTCCGAGCTCCGCCACAAGTACAACGTAGCCTGGAATCGCCTAAGTTACGAGAACCACTCCGAGTGAAGAGCAACCCTCTCACTCGGGAGCTTAACTGCGGTTCTCTGAGCTCCGCCACAAGCGCGTTGCCATCAAGACGTCGACTCAAAATCCAAACGGCCAGAAAAGAGTCGGAAGCAAAACAAGCAAATGCGAAAGGAATCAATTCAACACAAAAGTCCCGCAAGATTCGGGCAAGAGTACCTGGGAAATGGGCCCACAAGAGTTTAACGATTACAGGATCAATCGGCATTCCGAGGCAAATTGAATCAAAGTATCAAAGTTCATTCACTCCTCGGGAGGAGGCGGGCTCGCAGGTGCAACAAACTTGTCCAGGTCGATCCCATCGGCGATGCGGGTGGCGGCTTCCAAGAAAGTCTCCATGAATGACTGGAACTGGAGCTCCTTCGTATTGGCGACCTTGAGCGCCGCAAGCCTCCTCTCATTCACTTCCTTGCAGTGCACACGGACCAAAGACAACGCCACGTCAGCTCCACAGCGGGCGGATGACTTCTTCCACTCCTACACTCGGCTAGGGATCTCATTGAGTCGAGTCATCAGGGACTCGAGGTCGTTCTCCTTAACGGCTCCCCTCCAGAGTGCAGTGTCGATCCGAGCCATCACTACTTTCAGCCGACCCAGGTAGCCCGTGGCAGCAGCAAGGTGGGACTCCAACCTCAAGATATTCATGGCAGCTTCGTCCTTGACAAAGGAATTGACTGGGTTCAGACCGGGTTCGATCCGCCCAGTCTCTTCTTCAAAGTTGCGGCAGAATTCTACACAACAAGGAACGCGTCGAGTCAGCAAGTAAATTTCGGGTCGAACAATCCAACTAAGTCCGAGCGAAAGTGGTATACCTTCAAGCACGAGGTACCACTTCTTGGTGAGGTCGCTCAGATAAGCCTCCATCTCGTTCTTCCTCTGGAAGAGGCCCTCGTATTTCTCGTTCAGGGCATTCTTGGCACCCTTCAGTCAAGTCACTTCTTGGTTGGCCGCTTCAAGTGTGTCGACCGAAGCCAGCTTCTGCTCCGCCAGTTCAGTTTTTTCCTGTGCCTTCTTCTGCGCCTCCGCCAAGTCGAGGTCCTTCTGCTCCAAGGCCACCTTCAGTTGATCTACAAGAGACATCACTAGACAGATGAACATGAGGATACACAGGGCATACTTATCGAAGGTCAGTCGATGAGTTGCTCGTGTCAGTTACCAGCTGCTTCGTCCCGAGTCTTCTTCAAGTGGTCCCGAGCCAGCTGCAAGTCGAGATTGAGCTGGACCTGCTTCTTCTCAAGATCCACAAATTTGGCTCCGAACTCCCAAGATCTCTGCATCAACACAACAAATCAGAACTCTAAAACTACAGTTGAGTCAAACACTCAACCGCAGTCTCGGGGAGTACACCCAGTGGGTGCACTGAGCATGCCCCCACTAGTTTTCGCCTGGCCAAGATCAGTCTGGCCCGAGCTTAAAAAAACAACACAAGGAGGAAAAGTTCTATTATCAGACCATGACCGACTACCAGCAGTCAACCACGGTCTCGGGGGCTACACCCAGTGGGTGCACTGAGCATGCCCCCACCGGTTCTCACTCGACCAAGATCAGTCTGGCCCGAGCTCAAGAGAAGTACAAAAACAAACAAACAATTCTAAAGACCAAGGTCGACTGACCTCAGTCGACCATGGCCTCGGGGACTACACCCACTGGGCGCACTGAGCGTGCCCCCAGTGGTACTATCGGTCGACCTTCAAAAGCTAAAAGCTACAAGACAAGGCACCCAGTGGGTGTGGCATCATCTCACGAACAAGGCAGTAGATTTCTCAAACTGAAGACTACACCGATACAGCAAATCAATCGGAAGAGACAAACCTGGACATTGGTCCGAAGGGCCGAGCTAGCGTCGTAAGCAGCCATGCTAGCCTCGTACGCCGCCTTTGTCCTCTCCATCATCAGCCCCGCCCGACGAACGGCTTCTTGAGTCGCGCCCACGGGATCCTCCGGAATGTGATGGGTGTTGAAGAGAACAGACGATGGAGCAGGCGCTGGGTCGACGGCCGGACCAGTCGACGAAGAAGGGCGGACAGTCGACACGGGGACGGCGAAGGAGACCGTGGTCCGGGCCACGTCTTCCTGTTGTTGGGCCTCAGAGCCAGAAGGCGCCTTTCGGCCCTTCCTTCCCGTGCATCGTTGAGCCACTCCCGAGCGCTCCTCATCATCGTCGTCATCATCGTCTGGGAGCTCTATGACATGGTGTGGCACTTCAAAAAAGACAATTGTGAAGTTCAGTCGACCATGAGCTCAAACCGACGAAAAGCGAAGCACGATCTACAACTCGCACCTGCGCGGGACGTAGTAGCATCCGCGGTCTCCTCATCATCCCGACCCTTGTCGATATCCATCGAGGTCGCGGAAGCAGCAGCACTGAAGATTTCCTTGAAAGTGAGTCGACGAAGACAAAGTCGACCTCCAAAAAGCAGAAAGAAATAAAACAGAACAGCACTTACATGAAGGCGATTAGGACGTCCACCTTGATCTTGGGCAGGACCTTCCGGGGCTTGGCGGTGGTGACCTTGGGCTGCTTGGGTGCCTTTTCGGATGGGTCGAGAGTGGCCGTACGAGCCCGCTTCTGCACCTGGGAGCTAGAGGGGCCCGCTCGGGAGCGCACAACCTCTGGGTCATGCTTCCCATTGGAGCGCTTCTCGCCGCGGGGAGGTGACTCGACCTCCTCGCCGCTGTTGGAATCCTCGCTCTCCTCTCCCATCTCTTCGTCGCACTTCCACTCGGAAACGTCGCCCGCGCCCTCTTCGCCCTCCTGGACCTGATCCCCGTTGGGCAACGAGTACATCTCGGTATAGATCTGCAGAAAGGAAAGATTTGCCAAATGTCAGTCGGGTTCATCAAGACAACTGCAAGTAAGAAACAAGAACATCACTCGGAAGTTAAGGCCAGACCTTGTCAGGAAGATGGTCGGCATCAAATGGAGGGACCCTTCCGAGCCCCCTGGGTTTGTCTTTGTTCCCCGTGATGCATCTCAGACACTGTGCCACCATCTTCGCTGATGCTTCCTCCGAGTGGACTCGAGACGAGTCGTCGATGCCGGAATACAGCCACATCGGGTGGTCTCGAGCTTGGAGAGGCTGGATCCTCCGCATAAGGTACACCTCAAGCAGATCTAGCCTTGTAGCCCCGTCACGAACCAGCTGGACGACCCGCTCCACCAGCATGTCCACTTCCACCCTCTCGCCCCGACTCACAACCAACGATGGAGGCTGACTGGCTCGACTAAGGGAAAAAGGGGGAAGACCGGTCGAGTGGCCAGGAGTCGGACTATCCTTGCAATAGAACCACGTCGACTGCCAGCCCCGAACCGACTCTGGGAGGATCATAGCAGGAAAAGCGCTCCTATTTCTAAGCTGGATGCCTAGCCCTCCGCACACGTGGAAGACGTGCATCTTCTCATCACTCGGATTTGCCTTCTTGATGGTTTGCGAGCGGCAAGTGAATATATGTTTGAACAAACCCCAGTGCGGTCGACAGCCGAGGAAGTTCTCACACATCGAGATAAATGCAGCCAGAAAAGCAATGGAGTTGGGCGTGAAGTAGTGCAGCTGGGCGCCGTAAAAAGTCAAGAAGGCGCGGAAGAAAGGGTGCGGGGGCATGGAGAACCTCGGTCGACGTGGGTCACGAGGAGGACGCACTCGCCCTCCCGCGGCTGAGGCTCGAGCTCGCCTTCCGGCACACGCCAGGAGCCGCGGGCGACCAAGCCCTCCTTCTCCAGCTCCTCCATGTCCTCCACCGTAATGGTGGACCTGATCCAGTCCCCCTGGATCCAGCCAGGAGGGAGCCCGGACCTCGACGACGACCCGCTGCGGCCGAACCACTTCACTTTCCCCGCCGCCGCCTTCTTCAAGCGCTCCAATGCCATGGTCTTCTCTTTGCCCATGGCGTGCGAGCTGGTGTTGGCCGAGGATAAGGAGGAAGAAGCAGAGGCGCGGTGAAGAGACGGGGGCGAGGAAACAGAGAATGGGCGCACAGTGCCCTCGCCTCGGACTCAGCACGCATTTATAGAACAACGGTCGAGTGACTGACCGGTGGCCTCGAGCAATCCTATCAAATCCCGCAACAGGCGCGCGCACGATACGTGGCGAAAAAGGCGGCGTGAGGATTGAGGCGTCCCGGGCATATCCGATCCGATTGCCACGGCACGACCCGTCTCGCTCGCTTCCCCAAATTTTGAAATCCCGCAAAAACCGGAGACCAGAGAGCAACCGATCCCGCCCAAAACTGCGCACGCCAACGGCGCTCGGTGCCTCGCGCAAAGTTCAATCGACGGCCAACGTAACAAGCAAACTCGGCGGATTCCGGAATTGATTAAGGCGACCAGGACGAGATTAAAAAGACGGCCTGGTCCATGAGCTCGGAGAAGACTACCCTAAGGGCATCGAACTCGGACTAAAACTCTCTTTAGCACTCTGTCCTGCTAAAGCCTCAATCCATTCGGGGGCTACTGATGAGGTTACGTACCTAGGGTAGGGTCACAGGCCTGACCAAGGTACCCCACCCAAGGTCATTACCCCAGAAGATCAAAAGACAAAACCAATGGGAACAAGGACAGTTGACTAAGACAGCCCAAGAGGACATCCCACTCGACTGCACACCACGTACCAGACGACTCAACTTCACTCGACCCATCCAAGGCACTCGACCCCCGAAGGTCAAAGGTCCCTTAGGACAGCAACGGTCTGGTATTCACTCACTATAGTGAATGCCTTTATTACTCTTTACTTCGGGCGTTATCAGTAACGTCCGCCTTTATGTACATTGAACCCTTAGTAACGTGGAGCATGGCTGGGGTCCTGGCGCACTATATAAGCCACCCCCCTCCTCTAGTACAAGGGTTCGCACCCCCTGTAACACACACACATATACCCATTTCAGTCGACCGCCTCCGGGCACCGAGACGTAGGGCTGTTACTTCCTCCGAGAAGGGGCTGAACTGGTAAAACACCTTGCGTACAACTTCACCATAGCTAGGGCCTTGCCTCCTCCTACGTACCCCCTACTCGTACTGTCAGACTTAGAACCATGACACTACGTTTAACGCTAGCATGCTTAAAACAGAAAACAGTAGGAAGGGGATAAACGAGTTATAGCCTCCAGTAGGCCATGCAGAGGCCGCGGCGACGGTGACGGCAGCAGCGTCCTCGGCTGCCTTCTTGTCGGCTTCGAACTTCTCGACGGCAGCATGTTCGGCGTCTGTGGACATGGTGATGACGAGGGTGACGCGAACGTAGAGGAAGTAGACGAACGGTGAGCAGTCGTGTAGTCGCTTCCCAAAAACCTATTTGCCCCTCTCCCGTACAGGATCCGGAGAGGTGAGGTTTCGGAGACCTGCTCTCCCGTCGACCGTGTACGCGGCGGACGGTGTTGACGTATAATGTGCTGCCTAGTCTCTTCCATCAGATCGGTCTGATGGATGAACTGGTTAGGTGCATAAACTTACAACCAAAAGGTCCAGGGTTCAAAACCCGGTAAACGCAATAAATAATTGCGGCCGGCCCCCGCTTCCGCTGCCCACGTCATATAGCTTCAAAGGAGCATAGACGTGAGGGGGAGTGTTGGAGTATAATGTCCAGCCCTCTATCTTAGATCGTACTTTTGGTTGCACTGGCTAGAGCATGCACTTCTACAGACGGGATGGAGTCACCTGCGGTAGCAGCAGCAAAGGAACGACGGCGGGCGTGGAGGCAGATGCGTTCTGTTGTGGCGGCTAGGGTTAGGAGACACCTTGCACCTATATAGGTGCAGCCGCGTGGAGAGACGTGGGCTCGACCCACGTACGGGTCCGTGACAGCCCACGATCCGACGTCTCAGATCATGGCCCCGCTGTCAGAAACTCTTTGTTAGTGACTGACAAAAATAAGCGCATAGGTGTGAGCTCGCCTCGGCTCAATTCCGCAACCAGCGGCGCGTCGTAACGAGGCATGGCGTGGCGAGGCGGGCGGCGGAGAAGGAGTGCGTGAGGGCCTCTTCTCTTCTCAAGCTCCAATAGCATGTGGAAGAGAATCCCTTATAAGGAGGTCCAACTCCTCTACCACTTCCGGGGTGGGACTAAACTTCCCACTACACCTAGTGCCAATAAACCCACATGGGCCCTTAGAGATTTGTCAGAAACTGCTATATGGTCCTAAAGCCCATCTCAAATTTCAGCAACCCCCCACCAGATCTCGAGGGCCCATTGTGTCCTCTGTTCCAATTGTTGTTTCGATATACCAGTGTTTCAGTGAAGACCTGTTAAGGTTGAACTTCACCAAGAGCAAGTAGCCACACTCCTTCACAACTGAACAATGGACTATGCCTTGAATTGTTAGTTTGGCGTAAAGAAGCTTCACCACATGTCTTACTGATACTAGGCTGCCGAAGGCTGACCCCTCGTGTGGAGCATATAAGTCACACTCCTGGCCTGTTCATGAGATTACTAGAGATCACCCCAATCTCATAGACTGTGACCAGCAGTCGGGCTCATATAGGTGTGTTCCTCCAAAGATCGCTCTGTAGGATAGCATCTTGCTTGCATAAGCTTTGGAACACATTGAGACAATAGTCATCCTCCCATACAGTATCGAGAGTACTGCATCTCCAACGGAGTGGGTTAGTATAGTTCTCTCCTCAGTTCACCACTGGCTTGTTTTCCCAGGTCCTACTTCACAGGATCTCCGATCACATAGGTTGGGTTACCACCGTGGCAACTCATGTGGGTCTTATACCCATCTCCCTCGATGCATTATCTCTCCCAACATGTGATAGCCCTTTTGTAAAGGGATCTGCCAGATTCTTAGCCGTATGGACATATTCCAATGCTATCACTCCGGAGTTTCTCAATTTTCTGACAGCTTTTAATCTCAATCTTATGTGTTTGTTGGACTTCATGTTGTCCTTTGAACTCTTCACCTTGGTGATGATAGTCTAATTGTCACAGTTCATAAGGATAGCCGGAACCGGTTAATCAACCAATGGCAAGTCCATAAAAAGATCTCGAAGCCATCCTACTTCGACACCAGATGTGTCTAATGCTGTTAATTCTGCTTTCATTGTCGATCTCGTTAAGATCGTTTACTTGCAAGACTTCCAGGAAACAGTGCCACTTCCAAGAGTAAACATATGCCCAGTTGTGACCTTCATCTCATCAGCATCAGAGATCCAATTCGCATCACTATACCCTTCAAGTACCGACGGGTATCCTGTATAGTGAAGTCCATAGTTCATAGTACCCTTCGGATAACGCATAACTCTTTCAACAGCATGCCAATGTACATCACCCGGTTTTGATACAAACCGACTCAGTTTGCTCACAGCAAAAGCGGTGTCAGGCCTCGTAGCGCTAGCTAGGTACATAAATGAACCAATGATTTGAGAGTATCTCAATTAATCTATAGCCATTCCTTTGGACTTTCGGATCAACACGCTAGGATCATATGGTGTTTGAGATGGTGTGCAGTCCGAGTATCCAAAACGACTCAACACCTTCTCAACATAATGGGATTGCAAAAGTGTAATCCCACCCTCATTATCTCTCAGTAGCTTGATGTTCAAGATAACATCAGCCACACCAAGGTCTTTCATCTCAAAGTTCTGAGATAGAAATGACTTGACCTCCTCAATGACTTTGAGGATGGTTCCGAATATCAGTATGTCATCAACATACAAGCACAGTATAACTCCTTCGCCCCCACCATGGCGATAATATACACATTTGTCAGCTTCATTAACAACAAAGCCAACAGATGTCAGAGTTGTATTAAACTTATCATGCCATTGCTTAGGTGCTTGTTTCAGGCCATATAAAGATTTTATCAACCTACACACTTTTCCTTCCTAACCATCTATCACAAAGCCATCTGGCTGTTACATGTAAATTTCCTTGTTTAGCTCTCCATTCAGGAAAGTTGTCTTAACATCCATCTGGTGGATGAGAAGACCATGCGAGGACGCCAACGAGAGTAATACTCGAATGGTGGTCAGTCTGGCCATAGGTGAATAAGTATCAAAGAAATCTTCCTCTACTTGTTGGTCATAGACCTTGGCCACAAGCCTAGCCTTGTACTTTTCAATCGTACCATCGGGCCTAAGCTTCTTTTTGAACACCCACTTACATCCCAATGGTTTGCAACCATAGGGACGCCTAGTAATATCCCATGTCCCGTTAGCCATGATGGAATCCATCTCGCTACGGACCGCTTCCTTCCAGTAGTCAGCTTCTGGAGAGGCATACGCTTCTGAAATAGAAGTGGGAGTATCATCCACGAGGTACACGAAGAAATCATCACCAAAGGTCTTTGCAGTCCTTTGTCTCTTGCCCCTACCAAGGGTTTCCTCGCCATCCTCCTCAGGATTTTCATCATGTGTTTGTTCATAGTATTCCATAGGAATGGCAGGCTCAGGAGTCTCCTTAGATTCATGTCTAGAAGTGATTTCCATATCTCTCATAGGAAATATATCCTCGAAGAATGTAGCATTCTTAGACTTCATAATTGTCCCAACCTTTTGGTCAGGTACCTCAGATTTCACTACTAGAAATCTATAGCCAACGCTATTCTTAGCGTAGCCCAAATTAAAGCAGTCCACAGACTTCGGTCCAAGCTTGCGCTTTTTGGGGATCGGCACATTGACTTTCTGCAAACAGCCCCAAGTACGCAAATACGAGAGTGTTGTCCTTCTCTTCGCCCATTTCTCATAGGGAGTGATCTCATTTGTCCTTTGTCCGAACTTTATTCAGGACATGACATACCGTCAATATAGCCTCCCCCACCATGCCATGGATAAACCCGATGTATCTAACATGGCGTTAACCAAATCAGTTAGAGTATGGTTTTTCCACTCGGCAACCCTGTTCGACTGGGGTGAATAGGGAGGCGTCCTCTCATGAATAATGACGTGTTCGGCACAAAAGGAATCAAACTCACTCGAGAAGTACTCTCCACCACGATCTGACCGGACTCGTTTAATTTGCTTTTCAAGTTATTTCTCAACTTCTGCCTTACAGATTTTAAAGTAGTGTAGAGCCTCATCTTTCATACTTAACAGATACACATAGCAATATCTAGTGGAATCGTCTATCAATGCCAACTGTCTCTCCTCCGCGGCCTTGTGAGGCTTGCGAGGTTGCTTAGCTGGCACACATGAAAGGCACTTAGAACCTTTGGCTAAAGTGAAACTCGGGATTAAACCCGACTTAGCTAGCCGCGTCATAGCACCAAAACTAATGTGACAAAGAAGTGAATGCAAAACTACCGATTCATTAATATTCGAATTAATATGGTTCACGACTTTATTACAAAAGTTCGCGAGGGAAAGGCGGAACATTCCTCCGCTCTCATAACCTTTTCCAACAAAGAGTCCATATTTCGTAACAACTAATTTATTAGACTCGAAAACCAACTTAAACCCTTCTCTACATAGAAGGGAGCCACTAACAAGGTTCTTCTTGATGGCAGGGACATGCTGCATGTTCTTCAGCTGCACGATTCTTCCCAAAGTAAACTTCAGATCCACCGTGCCAACACCATGAACAAAAGCACTCACGCCATTCCCCATCAATACAGACCTGTGGCCTGTGACCTGGTAAGAAGTGAACAATGAAATGGCAGCACACACATGAACACCTGCACCTGTGTCCACCCACCAATCGATGGGCTAAAACACTGGAAAAACAGTAAATAAATTACCGTACCCAGATGCACCATTCTCATTGTTGCCCACAATAATGTTGACAGACTTGGAGTCCTGTCCTGGCTTCTTGTACTTGTTTGGGCACTTGTTGGCACAATGTTCAACCGAACCACAAGTAAAGCAGCCCTCATCCTTCTTGTTCTTCTTGAAGGTCTTCTTACCCTTCTTCTTAAAGTCGGTATTGTGTTGGACACCGTTCTTCCCCTTGGGCTTGTGGGAGTTGGAGTTCCTCTGGTTCACCATGTTGGCGACAGAAGTCCCTTTGGCCGCTTTCCCATTCGAGTCCTTTGCCCTTGAGTTCTGCTCAACACTCAGATGGCCAATGAAATCCTCCACTGAGAATTCACGCCTCTGATGTTTCAGAGTAGTGGCAAAGTTCCTCCAGGAATTAGGCAGCTTAACGATTATGCATCCTGCGACAAACTTGCCCGGTAACTCACACTTCAGAAGTTCAAGCTCCTTAACGATGCATATTATCTCATGAGCCTGCTCCAGCAGAGGACGGTTTTCAACCATCTTGTAATCGTGGAACTGCTCTATAATATACATCTCACTCCTAGCATCGGTGGCCCGGAATTTATATTCGAGCGCCTCCCACAAGTCCTTGGCGACACGCACATGCAAATATGCGTCGACCAGTTTATATCCGCTCACGCTAAGTAGTGCTCCGAGAAATACGACGGTGGCCTCCCTGAACTCCTTCTCCTGTTCAAGAGCAATTGTTCCCGTTGATGTATACTACACAACCTTCTTCTTGTAAACGTTGTTGGGCCTCCAAGTGTAGAGGTTTGTAGGACAGTAGCAAATTTCCCTGAAGTGGATGAGTTAAGGTTTATCAATCCGTGGGAGGCGTAGGATGAAGATGGTCTCTCTCAAACAACCTTGCAACCAAATAACAAAGAGTCTCTTGTGTCCCCAACACACCCAATACAATGGTAAATTGTATAGGTGCACTAGTTCGGCGAAGAGATGGTGATACAAGTGCAATATGGATGGTAGATATAGGTTTTTGTAATAAGAAAATATAAAAACAGCAAGGTAGCAAGTGGTAAATGTGAGCATAAACGGTGTTGTAATGATAGGAAATAAGGCCTAGGGTTCATACTTTCACTAGTGCAAGTTCTCTCAACAAGGATAACATAATTGGATCATATTACTAGCCCTCAACATGCAACAAAGAGTCACTCCAAAGTAACTAATAGCGGAGAACAAACGAAGAGATTATGGTAGGGTACGAAACCACCTCAAAGTTATTCTTTCGGATAGATCTATTCAAGAGTCCGTAGTAATGTTCAATCTATCATAGAGTTCGTACTAGAATAACACCTTAAGACACAAATCAACCAAAACCCTAATGTCACCTAGATACTCCATTGTCACCTCAAGTATCTGTGGGCATGATTATACGATATGCATCACACAATCTCAGAAACATCTATTCAACCAACACATAGAACTTCAAAGAGTGCCCCAAAGTTTCTACCGGAAAGTCAAGACGAAAATGTGTGCCAACCCCTATGCATAGATTCCCAAGGTCACGGAACCCGCAAGTTGCTCATCGAAACATATATCAAGTAGATCACATGATATCCCATTGTCACCACAGATAAACACGTGCAAGACATACATCAAGTGTTCTCAAATCCTTAAAGACTCAATCCGATAAGATAATTTCAAAGGGAAAACTCAATCCATTACAAGAGAGTAGAGGGGGAGAAGCATTATAAGATCCAACTAGAATAGCAAAGCTCGCGATACATCAAGATTGTGCCATCTCATGAACACGAGACAGAGAGAGATCAAACACATAGCTACTGGTACATGCCCTCATCCCCGAGGGTAGACTACTCCCTCCTCGTCATGGAGAGCGACGGGATGATGAAGATAGCCACTGGAGAGGGATTCCCCCTCCGGCAGGGTGCCGGAACGGGGTCTAGATTGGTTTTCGGTGGCTACAGAGGCTTTCGGCGGCGGAACTCCCGATCTAGGTTAATTTCCGAAGGTTTCAGTATTTATAGGATTTTTGGCGTAGGGCACAACTCAGGGGGCCCTCCGGGCCGTCCACGAGATAGGAGAGCGTGCCCCCTGCCCAGGCGCGCCCTCGACCCTCGTGGGCAGCCCGTGGCTCTCCTGGCCCAGCTCCTTTACTTTGGGAGCTTCTTTTGGTCCAGAAAAAATCATCAAAAATTGGCACGTCAATTGGACTCCGTTTGATATTCCTTTTCTGTAAAACCCTAAAACAGGAGAAAAACATAAACTGGCACTAGGCTCTGGGATAATAGGTTAGTCCCAAAAATAATATAAAAGTGTATAATAAAGCCCATAGAACATCCTAGAAGGATAATATAATTGCATGGAACAATCAAAAATTATAGATACGTTGGAGACGTACCAGCATCTCCAAGCTTAATTACTGCTCGTCCTCGAGTAGGTAAATGATAAAAACAGAATTTTTGATGTGGAATGCTAACCAACATAGTTTTTCAATGTAATTCTCTTAATTGTGGCATGAATGTTCAGATCTAAAAGATTCAAGACAAAAGTCTATATTGACATAAGAAATAATAATACTTCAAGCATACTAACAAAGCAATCATGTCTTCTAAAAATACTATGGCTAAAGAAAGTTATCCCTACAAAATCATATAATCTGGCTATGCTCCCTCTTCATCACACAAAATATTCATATCATGCACAACCCCGGTTTCAGCCAAGCACTTGTTTCCATACTATATTCTTTCAAACCTTTCAACTTTCACGCAATACATGAGCGTGAGCCATGGACATAGCACTATGTGGAATAGAGGTGGTTGTGGAGAAGACAAAAAGGAGGTAGATAGTCTCACATCAACTAGGCGTATCAACGGGCTATGGAGATGCCCATCAATAGATATCAATGTGAGTGAGAAGGGATTGCCATGCAACGGATGCACTAGAGCTAAATATGTATGAAAGCTCAACAAAAGAAACTAAGTGGGTGTGCATCCAACTTGCTTGCTCACGAAGACCTAGGGCATTTGAGGAAGCCCATTGTTGGAATATACAAGTCAAGTTCTATAATGAAAATTCCCACTAATATATGAAAGTGACAAACATGAGACTCTCAATCATGAAGAACATGGTGCTACTTTGAAGCACAAGTGTGGAAAAGGATAGTAGCAATTGTCCCTTCTCTCTTTTCTCTCATTTTTTGGAGGGGCTTTCCTATTTTTTTTAGCCCCTCTCTATTTATTGTTTTGGGTCATCTTTTTTTATTTGGCCTTTATATTTTTTTTTGTTTCCTCACATGGGACAATGCTCTAATAATGAAGATCATCACACTTTTATTTACTTACAACTCAATGATTACAACTCGAAGCTAGAACAAAATATGACTCTATATGAATGCCTCCGGCGGTGTACCGGGATGTGCAATGAATCAAGAGTGACATGTATGAAGAATTATTCATGGTGGCTTTGCCACAAATACGATGTCAACTAGATGATCATGCATGGCAATATGACAATATGAAGCGTGTCATATGAACGGAACGGTGGAAAGTTGCATGGCAATATATCTCGGAATGGATATGGAAATGCCATGATAGGTAAGTATGGTGGTTGTTTTGAGGAAGATATATAGTGGGTGTATCGTAACGGCGAAAGTTGCGCGGTACAAGAGAGGCTAGCAATGGTGGAAGGGTGAGAGTGCGTATATCCATGGACTCAACATTAGTCATAAGAACTCATATAATTATTGCAAATATCTACGAGTCATCAAAACAAAGCAATCAACACATGCTCCTAGGGGGGAGGTTGGTAGTAGTAAACCATCGCGCGCCCACGACCTCCACACAAAGGTAGACACCTTACAAATACCTCATGCTCTAACTTCGTCACATAGCGGTTCACCATACGTGCATGCTACGGGAATCACTAACCTTAACACAACTATTTCTCAATTTCATAATAACTCCACTAGCATGACTCTAATATCACTATCCTCATATCTCAAAACAATTATCAAGCATCCAACTTCTCATCATATTCAATGCACTTAGTGTGAAAGTTTCTACTACATTGATTTTGGATGTCTATCATGCGAAGGCTAGTTTCATAGCCAAAGCACATTACCATGCTGTTTTAATAGACTCTCAAAAGTATATAAGTGAGGCATGAGAGTTCAGCAATTTCTACAAAATATAACCACAATCGTGCTCTAAAAGATATAAGTGAAGCACTAGAGCAAATAACAAACTACTCCGAGAGATATATGTGAAGATCAATGAGTAGTTGATTAATTATGTAACTATGTGAAGGCTCTCTAACATTTAAGAATTTCAGATCTTGGTATATTATTCAAACAGCCAGCAAAACAAACTAAAACAAAATGACGCTCCAAGAAAAACACATATCATGTGGTGAATAAAAATATAGCATCGAGTAAAGTTACCGATAGACGAAGACAAAAGAGGGGATGCCTTCCCGGGGCATCCCCAAGCTTAGGCTCTTGGTTGTCCTTGAATTTTACCTTGGGGTGCCTTGGGCATCCCCAAGCTTAGGCTCTTGCCACTTTTTATTCCATAGTCCATCAAAGCAATAGTCAAAACTTGAAAACTTCACAACACAAAACTTAGACAAAAATCTCGTGAGCTCCGTTAGTATAAGAAAGCAAACCAATACTCAAAGGTACTTTAATGAACTCATTCTTTGTTTACATTGGTGTAAAACCTACTGTATTCCAACTTCTATATGGTTCATACTTCCCAATATTGCTCATAGATGCATTGTAATAAGCAAACAACACACGAAAAACAGAATCTGTCAAAAATAGAATAGTCTGTAGTAATCTGCAGGTTTCGCATACTTCTGTAACTCCAAAAAATTCAAACTAAATTGGTAAACGTGAGGAATTTGCCTATTAATCATCTGCAAAAAGAATCAACTAAATAGCACACTCCAGTAAAATCTGATGACCATTTTTGTGAGCGCTGACGTTTCTATTTTTTACAGTATGATCACATAAACTTCACACAAGTCTTCCCAAAGGTTCTAGTTGGCACAAACACTAATTAAAACACAAAACCACATCTAAACAGAAGCGAGATGCAATATTTATTCCTAAACAGAAGCAAAAGTAAATAAAATAAAATAATGTTGGGTTGCCTCCCAACAAGCGCTATCGTTTAACGCCCCTAGCTAGGCACGATGATTTCAATGATGCTCGCATAAGAGATAAGAATTGAAACATAAAGAGAGCATCAAGAAGAATATAACTATCACATTTAAGTCTAACACACTTCCTATGCATAGGGATTTTGTGAGCAAACAACTTATGGGAACGATAATCAACTAGCATAGGAAAGCAAAACAAGCATAGCTTCAAAACTTTAAGCACATAGAGAGGAAACTTGATATTATTGCAATTCCTACAAGCATATGATCCTCTCTCATAATAATTTTCAGTAGCATCATGAATGAATTCAACAATATAACCAGCACATAAAGCATTCTTTTCATGATCTACTTGCATAGAAATTTTACTACTCTCCACATAAGCAAAATTCTTCTCATTCATAGTAGTGGAAGGAGCAAATTCAACAAAATAACTATCATGTGAAGCATAATCCAATTGAAAACTAAAATCATGATGACAAGTTTCATGGTTATCATTATTTTTAATAGCATACAAGTCATCACAATAATCATCATAGATAGCAACTTTGTTCTCATAATCAATTGGAACCTCTTTCGAAATAGTGGATTCATCACTAAATAAAGTCATGACCTCTCCAAATCCACTTTCATCAATATAATAATCATAAATAGGAGGCATGCTTTCATCATAATAAATATGCTCATCAAGACTTGGGGAACTGAAAATATCATCTTCATCTAACATAGCATCCCCAAGCTTGTGGCTTTGCATATCATTAGCATCATGTATTCAAAGAATTCATACTAACAACATTGCAATCATGCTCATCAAGCACATATTTTATGCCAAGAATTCTATGTAATTCTTCTTCTAGTACTTGAGCACAATTTTCCTTCCCATCATTTTCACGAAAGATATTAAAAAGATGAAGCATATGAGGTAACCTTAATTTCATTTTTTTGTTTTCTTTTATAAAATAAACTAGTGATAAAACAAGAAACTAAAAGATTCTATTGCAAGATCTAAAGATATACCTTCAAGCACTCACCTCCCAGGCAACGGCGCCAGAAAAGAGCTTGATGTCTACTACATGACCTTCTTCTTGTAGACGTTGTTGGGCCTCCAAGTGTAGAGGTTTGTAGGACAGTAGCAAATTTCCCTCAAGTGGATGACCTAAGGTTTATCGATCCATGGGAGGTGTAGGATGAAGAATGTCTCTCTCAAACAACCTTGCAAACAAATAACAAAGAGTCTCTTTTGTCCCCAACACACCCAATACAATTGTAAATTGTATAGGTGCACTAGTTCGGCGAAGAGATGGTGATACAAGTGCAATATGGATGGTAGATATAGGTTTTTGTAATAAGAAAATATAAAAATAGCAAGGTAGCAAGTGGTAAATGTGAGTATAAACGGTGTTGCAATGATAGGAAACAAGGCCTAGGGTTCATACTTTCACTAGTGCAAGTTCTCTCAACAAGGATAACATAATTGGATCATATTACTAGCCCTCAACATGCAACAAAAATTCACTCCAAAGTAACTAATAGCGGAGAACAAACGAAGAGATTATGGTAGGGTACGAAACCACCTCAAAGTTATTCTTTCTTATCAATCTATTCAAGAGTCCGTAGTAATGTTCAATCTATCATAGAGTTCGTACTAGAATAACACCTTAAGACACAAATCAACCAAAACCCTAATGTCACCTAGATACTCCATTGTCACCTCAAGTATTTGTGGGCATGATTATACGATATGCATCACACAATCTCAAAAAATCTATTCAACCAACACATAGAACTTCAAAGAGTGCCCCAAAGTTTCTACCGGAAAGTCAAGACGAAAACGTGTGCCAACCCCTATGCATAGATTCCCAAGGTCACGGAACCCGCAAGTTGATCACCAAAACATACATCAAGTAGATCACATGATATCGCATTGTTACCACAGATAAACACGTGCAAGACATACATCAAGTGTTCTCAAATCCTTAAAGACTCAATCCGATAAGATAATTTCAAAGGGAAAACTCAATCCATTACAAGAGAGTAGAGGGGGAGAAGCATTATAAGATACAACTAGAATAGCAAAGCTCGCGATACATCAAGATCGTGCCATCTCAAGAACATGAGACAGAGAGAGATCAAACCCATAGCTACTGGTACATGCCCTCATCCCCGAGGGTGGACTACTCACTCCTCGTCATGTAGAGCGCCGGGATGATGAAGATAGCCACTGGAGAGGGATTCCCCCTCTGGTAGGGTGCCGGAACGGGGTCTAAATTGGTTTTCGGTGGCTACAGAGGCTTTCGGCGGTGGAACTCCCGATCTAGGTTAATTTCCGAAGGTTTCAGTATCTATAGGATTTTTGGCGTAGGGCACAAGTCAGGGGGCCCTCCGGGCCGTCAACAAGATAGGAGAGCGCGCCCCCTGCCCAGGCGTGCCCCCACCCTCGTGGGCAGCTCGTGGCTCTCCTGGCCCAACTCCTTTACTTTGGGGGCTTCTTTTGGTCCAGAAAAAATCATCAAAAATTGGCACGTCAATTGGACTCCGTTTGATATTCCTTTTCTGTAAAACCCTAAAACTGAAAAAAAAAACAGAAACTGGCACTGGGCTCTGGGATAATAGGTTAGTCCCAAAAATAATATAGAAGTGTATAATAAAGCCCATAGAACATCCTAGAAGGTTAATATAATAGCATGGAACAATAAAAAATTATAGATACGTTGGAGACGTATCAGCATCTCCAAGCTTAATTACTGCTCGTTCTCAAGTAGGTAAATGATAAAAACAGGATTTTTGATGTGGAATGCTAACCAACATAGTTTTTCAATGTAATTCTCTTAATTGTGGCATGAATGTTCATATGTGAAAGATTCAAGACAAAAGTATATATTGACATAAGAAATAATAATACTTCAAGCATACTAACTAAGCAATCATGTCTTCTCAAAATACTATGGCTAAAGAAAGTTATCCCTACAAAATCATATAGTCTGGCTATGCTCCCTCTTAATCGCACAAAATATTCATATCATGCACAACCACGATTTCAGCCAAGCACTTGTTTTCATACTCTATTCTTTCAAACCTTTCAACTTTCACGCAAAACATGAGCGTGAGACATGGACATAGCACTATGTGGAATAGAGGTGGTTGTGGAGAAGACAAAAAGGAGGGAGATAGTCTCACAACAACTAGGCGTATCAACGGGCTATGGAGATGTGCATCAATAGATATCAATGTGAGTGAGAAGGGATCGCCATGCAACGGATGCACTAGAGCTAAATATGTATGAAAGCTCAACAAAAGAAACTAAGTGGGTGTGCATCCAACTTGCTTGCTCACGAAGACCTAGGGCATTTGAGGAAGGCCATTGTTGGAATATACAAGTCAAGTTCTATAATGAAAATTCCCACTAATATAGGAAAGTGACTAAACATGAGACTCTCAATCATGAAGAACATGGTGCGACTTTGAAGAACAAGTGTGGAAAAGGATAGTAGCAATTGTCCCTTCTCTCTTTTCTCTCATTTTTTTGGAGGGGCTATCCTCTTTTTTTAGCCCCTCTCTATTTATTGTTTTGGGTCATGTTTTTTTATTTGGCCTTTATATTTTTTTTGTTTCCTCACATGGGACAATGCTCTAATAATGAAGATCATCACACTTTTATTTACTTACAACTCAATGATTACAACTCGAAGCTACAACAAAATATGACTCTATATGAATGCCTCCGGTGGTGTACTGGGATGTGCAATGAATCAAGAGTGAAATGTATGAAGAATTATGCATGGTGGCTTTGCCACAAATACGATGTCAACTACATGATCATGCATGGCAATATGACAATATGAAGCGTGTCATATGAACGGAACGGTGGAAAGTTGCATGGCAATATATCTCGGAATGGCTATGGAAATGCCATGATAGGTAAGTATGGCGGTTGTTTTGAGGAAGATATATAGTGGGTGTATGGTACCGGCGAAAGTTGCGTGGTACAAGAGAGGCTAGCAATGGTGGAAGGGTGAGAGTGCGTATATCCATGGACTCAACATTAGTCATAAGAACTCATATACTTATTGCAAAAATCTATGAGTCATCAAAACAAAGCAATCAACGCATGCTCCTAGGGGGGAGGTTGGTAGGAGTTAACCATCGCACGCCCCCGACCTCCACACAAAGGTAGACACTTTACAAATACCTCATGCTTTAATTTCGTCACATAGCGGTTCACCATACGTGCATGCTACGGGAATTACTAACCTTAACACAAGTATTTCTCAATTTCATAATAACTCCACTAGCATGACTCTAATATCACTATCCTCATATCTCAAAACAATTATAAAGCATCCAACTTCTCATCATATTCAATGCACTTAGTGTGAAAGTTTTTACTACATTGATTTTGGATGTCTATCATGCGAAGGCTAGTTTCATAGCCAAAGCACATTACCATGATATTTTAATAGACTCTCAAAAGGATATAAGTGAGGCATGAGAGTTCAGCAATTTCTACAATATATAACCACCGGCGTGCTCTAAAAGATATAAGTGAAGCACTAGAGCAAATAACAAACTACTCCGAGAGATATATGTGAAGATCAATGAGTAGTTGATTAATTATGTAACTATGTGAAGGCTCTCTAACATTTACGAATTTAAGATCTTGGTATATTATTCAAACAGCAAGCAAAACAAACTAAAACAAAATGACGCTCCAAGCAAAACACATATCATGTGGTGAATAAAAATATAGCATCGAGTAAAGTTACCGATAGCCGAAGACGAAAGAGGGGATGCCTTCCCAGGGCATCCCCAAGCTTAGGCTCTTGGTTGTCCTTGAATTTTACCTTGGGGTGCCTTGGGCATCCCCAAGCTTAGGCTCTTGCCACTATTTGTTCCATAGTCCATCAAAGCAATACTCAAAACTTGAAAACTTCACAACACAAAACTTAGACAAAAATCTCATGAGCTCCGTTAGTATAAGAAAGCAAACCAATACTCAAAGTTACTGTAATGAACTCATTCTTTGTTTATATTGGTGTTAAGCCTACTGTATTCCAACTTCTATATGGTTCATACTTCCCAATATTACTCATAGATGCATTGAAATAAGCAAACAACACACGAAAAACAGAATCTGTCAAAAATAGAATAGTCTGTAGTAATCTGCAGGTTTCGCATACTTCTGTAACTCCAAAAAATTCAAACTAAATTGGTAAACGTGAGGAATTTGTCTATTAATCATCTGCAAAAAGAATCAACTAAATATCACGCTTTAATAAAATCTGATGACCATTTTTGTGAGCGCTAACGTTTCTATTTTTTACAGTATGATCACATAAACTTCACACAAGTCTTCGCAAAGGTTCTACTTGGCAGAAACACTAATTAAAACACAAAACCACATCTAAACAGAAGCTAGATGCAATATTTATTCCTAAACAGAAGCAAAAGTAAACAAAATAAAATAAAGTTGGGTTGCCTCCCAACAAGCGCTATCGTTTAACGCCCCTAGCTAGGCACGATGATTTCAATGATGCTCGCATAAGAGATAAGAATTGAAACATAAAGAGAGCATCAAGAAGAATATAACTAGAACATTTAAGTCTAACCCACTTCCTATGCATAGGGATTTTGTGAGCAAACAACTTATGGGAACGATAATCAACTAGCATAGGAAAGCAAAACAAGCATAGCTTCAAAACTTTAAGCACATAGAGAGGAAACTTGATATTATTGCAATTCCTACAAGCATATGATCCTCTCTCATAATAATTTTCAGTAGCATCATGAATGAATTCAACAATATAACCAGCACATAAAGCATTCTTTTCATGATCTACTTGCATAGAAATTTTACTACTCTCCACATAAGCAAAATTCTTCTCATTCATAGTAGTGGAAGGAGCAAATTCAACAAAATAACTATCATGTGAAGCATAATCCAATTGAAAACTAAAATCATGATGACAAGTTTCATGGTTATCATTATTTTTAATAGCATACAAGTCATCACAATAAGCATCATAGATAGCAACTTTGTTCTCATAATCAATTGGAACCTCTTCCGAAATAGTGGATTCATCACTAAATAAAGTCATGACCTCTCCAAATCCACTTTCATCAATATAATCATCATAAATAGGAGGCATGCTTTCATCATAATAAATATGCTCATCAAGACTTGGGGAACTGAAAATATCATCTTCATCAAACATAGCATCCCCAAGCTTGTGGCTTTGCATATCATTAGCATCATGTATTCAAAGAATTCATACTAACAACATTGCAATCATGCTCATCAAGCACATATTTTATGCCAAGAATTCTATGTAATTCTTCTTCTAGTACTTGAGCACAATTTTCCTTCCCATCATTTTCACGAAAGATATTAAAAAGATGAAGCATATGAGGTAATCTTAATTTCTTTTTTTTGTTTTCTTTTATAAAATAAACTAGTGATAAAACAAGAAACTAAAAGATTCTATTGCAAGATCTAAAGATATACCTTCAAGCACTCACCTCCCAGGCAACGGCGCCAGAAAAGAGCTTGATGTCTACTACACAACCTTCTTCTTGTAGACGTTGTTGGGCCTCCAAGTGTAGAGGTTTGTAGGATAGTAGCAAATTTCCCTCAAGTGGATGACCTAAGGTTTATCGATCCGTGGGAGGTGTAGGATGAAGAATGTCTCTCTCAAACAACCTTGCAACCAAATAACAAAGAGCCTCTTGTGTCCCCAACACACCCAATACAATGGTAAATTGTATAGGTGCACTAGTTCGGCGAAGAGATGGTGATACAAGTGCAATATGGATGGTAGATATAGGTTTTTGTAATAAGAAAATATAAAAACAGCAAGGTGGCAAGTGGTAAACGTGAGCATAAACGGTGTTGCAATGATAGGAAACAAGGCCTAGGGTTCATACTTTCACTAGTGCAAGTTCTCTCAACAAGGATAACATAATTGGATCATATTACTAGCCCTCAACATGCAACAAAGAGTCACTCCAAAGTAACTAATAGCGGAGAGCAAACGAAGAGATTATTGTAGGGTACGAAACCACCTCAAAGTTATTCTTTCTGATCGATCTATTCAAGAGCCGTAGTAACGTTCAATCTATCATAGAGTTCATACTAGAATAACAACTTAAGACACAAATCAACCAAAACCCTAATGTCACCTAGATACTCCATTGTCACCTCAAGTATCCGTGGGCATGATTATACGATATGCATCACACAATCTCAGAAACATCTATTCAACCAACACATAGAATTTCAAAGAGTGCCCCAAAGTTTCTACCGGAAAGTTAAGACGAAAACGTGTGCCGACCCCTATGCATAGATTCCCAAGGTCACGAAACCCGCAAGTTGATCACCAAAACATACATCAAGTAGATCACATGATATCCCATTGTCACCACAGATAAACACGTGCAAGACATACATCAACTGTTCTCAAATCCTTAAAGACTCAATCCGATAAGTTAACTTCAAAGGGAAAACTCAATCCATTACGAGAGAGTAGAGGGGGAGAAGCATTATAAGATCCAAGTAGAATAGCAAAGCTCGCGATACATCAAGATTGTGCCATCTCAAGAACACGAGAGAGAGAGAGAGAGATCAAACACATAGCTACTGGTACATACCCTCAGCCCCGAGGGTGGACTACTCCCTCCTCGTCATGGAGAGCGCCGGGATGATGAAGATAGCCACCGGAGAGGGATTCCCCCTCCGGCAGGGTGCCAGAACGGGGTCTAGATTGGTTTTCGGAGGCTACAGAGGCTTTCGGCGGCGGAACTCCCGATCTAGGATAATTTCCGAAGGTTTCAGTATTTATAGGATTTTTTGGCGTAGGGCACAAGTCAGGAGGCCCTCCGGGCCGTCCACGAGATAGGAGGACGCGCCCCCCTCGCCAGGGCGCGCCCCCACCCTCGTGGGCAGCCCGTGGCTCTCCTGGCCCAACTCTTTTACTTCCGGGGCTTTTTTTGGTCCAAAAAAAATCATCAAAAATTGGCACGTCAATTGGACTCCGTTTGATATTCCTTTTCTATAAAACCCTAAAACAGGAGAAAAACAGAAACTGACACTAGGCTCTGGGTTAATAGGTTAGTCCCAAAAATAATATAAAAGTGTATAATAAAGCCCATAGAACATCCTAGAAGGATAATATAATAGAATGGAAGAATAAAAATTTATAGATGCGTTGGAGACATATCACCCGTGGGCACACCGGCGACCCAGAATACGTTCATAGCCGTGAGCCATAAAGTAGTCTTAGTCTGCCAACGCTTAAAGTATGTACCGGTAAACTTATCCGGTTTCAGTGCAGCGGCAAAGCCACTTGTCGAAAAATTCCTACACATAATAGGTTTTTGGATTGCTGAGTAAATAGACAATTTTTCGATTAATTTAATCCAGGAATAAACCACTAGCATGGCATCGACACAAATAATCGCATACTGATATTCAATCATGCAAGCACATACTACGCTAGTTGTAGACATATCTACGTATAACGCTAGCATGCATAAAACAGAAAACAGTAGGAGCGGGATAAACAAGTTATACCCTCCAGTAGGCCATGTAGAGGCGGTGACGGCAGCAGCGTCCTTAGCTGCCTTCTTATCGGCTTCGAGCTTGTCGGCGGCAGCACGTTCGGCGTCGGTGGACATGGTGATGACGAGGGCGACACGAACGTAGAGGAAGTACACGAATGGCGAGCAGTCGTGTAGTCGCTTCCCAAAAACCTATTCGCCCCTCTCCCGTACATGATCCCGAGAGCGCGGGGTTTCGGAGACCTGCTCTTCGGACGGCGGACGTGGAGGCAGATGCGTTATGTTGTGGCGTACAAGGCGTGGCGTGGCGAGGCGGACGACAGAGGAGGAGTGCGCGAGGGCCTCTTCTCTTCTCAAGCTCCAATAGTATGTGGAAGAAAATTCCTTATAAGGAGGTCCAACTCCTTTTCCACTTCCGGGGTGAGACTAAACTTCCCACTATACCTAATGCCAATAAACCCACATGGACCCTTTGATATTTTTCAGAAATTGCTATATGGGCCTAAAGCCCATCTCAAATTTCAGCAACATGTATATACCAGAAAATATTGATCTCAAGGTTTTGATCCATGGATACATGATAATGCTTCCACACAAAATTTTGATCGAACGGGTGTAGAGGCGCGAACGACGTGCAGGTGCATCACATGTATCCATGATAACGCTTCCACATCTTCTTCCTCATGCCCTTCATGGTTTCCCCATGGCGTGTCGACCAGCCACCGTTCTCCTCTACCATCATCAGCGCAACACTTAAGGTTTGATCTCCCATCTAATTTCACTATCTATACTCCCTCCATGTACCTACAGCCCACACGTTGACCTACCAGCCATCAGGCTATCATATAGAAAAAGAAAAGATAAGAGACCTGACATATCACGGAAGCTAACTCTATTACTTTCCGAGCTGATTAGACCAACAAAGATATGCAAGTATGTACAAAGCAGCTATCCGATTGATTTCTCATGGCTGGGACACACGCACACTACATTGCATGCACGCCCATCAATTTTTTATTTTATGTAGCCATGTAGATTTGATTTTGGCGTATGGTATTTCACGTTTGTTATTGCAGGTCGGCTGATCAGCTAGCTTTGTACGTGGAGATTTGTTCTAGCCATCACATGAGGAGCAAATCAGGCTTAAACTGTCCTGATAGTCGCGCTGCCATCTACAAGACTGTCAATGCTACTTCCTATCATATCATTTGTTTTCAAGAAACCAAGCTCGAGCAGGTTGACCCTTTCACTGCTTCCTACCTGGGAGGGCACAGATTGAAAAACTTCGCGCAGCGTCCGGCAACGGGCACCCGCGGCGGCATTCTGCTTCTTTGGGATGATAACTTTGTCTCCGTCCAAGACGTGTCCTTCGGTGCCTTTTTCCTCTCTGCCAAAGTCACTATCACTTCATCACGCACTTCATTCAAGCTAACATCTGTGTATGGCCCGACTCGAAGCAACCTCAAAGACGCATTCTTCCAGGAGCTGACCCAGGAGAAGCCCCCCACTGGAGACAAATGGTTGGTCACCGGTGACTTTAACCAAATATATATAGCTAGAGACAAAAATCGTGCAAATGTTGATCGGCGTCGAATTGTCCGTTTCCGCAACGCGCTCAATGCATGTGAACTTAAAGAGATACACCTTCAAAACCGAAAATTTACCTGGAGCAACGAGCGAAATGATCTAACTATGAGCAAGCTTGACTCTTTCTTTTGCAATGAGGATTGGGACATCGAATTTGGCACACATCTTCTGCATGCCCTTTCATCTTCGCTCTCTGACCATTGCCCTCTTCTCCTTGCCAATGATAAAGGGCCGTCGAGAACCAAGTGCTTCCGCTTTGAAAACTTTTGGACCAAAATGCCTGGGTTCCGAGATATCGTCTGAGGAGTTTGGGGAAGAGAGGTGAAGCATGTGGACCCCTACCATATTCTCTTCCACAAGATGAAAAAGACGAGCCAAGCGCTTAAAAAATGGAGCAAGGTGATTTTCGTGCATTCGAAGGTGCAAGTCCACATGGCTCTGAAGGTAATTCTCCGTTTGGATGAGGCCCAAGACTCTCGACCTCTCAGTACTGATGAGTGTGATCTTCGTAGGAGGCTCAAGCGCAAGGTGATTAGTCTGTCTGTGCTAGAGCGTGCCCGGAAAAGGCAATGTTCGAGAATCACCAACCTCAAACATGGAGATGCTAACACCCGCTTTTTTCATCTCCGTGTCAATCATAGAAGAAGAAAGAACTTCATTCACCGACTCAAGCACAATAGTGGATGGGTCACCGATCATGATCACAAGAAGTCCATCATCCAAAACCACTTCCTGGAGGTAACAAAAAGGGGTCCACCTCGCGACATTGACATTAATTGGAGTACTATTCCGGTCCCTGCATGCGACCTTTCAGAGCTTGGGGCTGCCTTCACTGAGGAAGAGGTTAAGAGGGCAATCTGGGATCTCCCAAGTGACAAAGCGCCGGGGCCGGATGGCTTTACCCGTGCCTTCTTCAAGGACTGTTGGGAGATCATCAAAGGAGACATTATGGTCGCGATCAACCACTTCTCCAACCTGCACACTGCCAACCTCCATTGGCTCAACTCGGCGAACATCGCCCTCATCCCTAAGAAGGATGGTGCGGAGTGCATCTCAGATTTTCGGCCCATTAGTCTCATCACGCCATTGCTAAGATTATCACTAAGATGATGGCAACGCGTCTTGCCCCGCACATGCAAAGCCTAGTCTCAAATGCCCAAAGCGCTTTTCTAAAGAAGAGAAGTATCCATGATAATTTCATGTATGTCAGAAACTTGGCGAGGAAGCTTCACCGCCGAAAAACCCCAACTTTGACCTTCAAGCTCGACATCAAGAAAGCTTTTGATTTGGTGCGATGGGACTTCCTCCTTGATCTTCTGCGACACCTCGACTTCCCAAGCAGATTTCGGGAGTGGGTTTCAGCCCTTCTTTCCACGGCCACATCGAGAGTCTTGATCAATGGAGTGATGGGTGACCCACTGAAGCATGGTTGTGGTCTGCGACAGGGAGACCCCATGTCTCCCCTTTTGTTCGTCCTGGCGATTGACCGTCTACACCACCTCCTAAACAAGGCCACTGCTCAAGGACACCTCCAACCGCTTTGTGGAAGAGCCACGACCATCCGTGCATCGCTATATGCCGATGACGTGGCCGTATTTGTCAAGCCCATCAAAGAAGACGTTCAATTCCTTGCATCCACCCTGGCCTCCTTTGGGGAGGTCACCGGCCTCGTCACTAACTGCACCAAAAGCCTCGTGGCCCCTATTCGTTGCGAAGATGTTGATCTTGATGATATTCTCCATGCTTTCCCGGCTGTTCGCACCTCGTTCCTGATGAGATACCTTGGGCTATCGTTGTCTGTTAAGCGTCTCAAGTGGATTCACTTTCAGCACCTCGAGGATAAGGTGGCCGTCAAGCTCCCCCCTTGGCAAAGCAGACATGTCGCCACTGCGGGCCGGGTTGTTCTTGTTAAGGCCGTCCTCACTGCTATTGCCATATATCACCTAACGCCTCTCGACATCCCGGTGGAAGTTCTGAAGAAAATCGATAGGCTACGGCGCGCCTATCTTTGGGCGGGCACAGATACAGTTTCCGATGGAAAATGCAAAATAAACTAGGACCTTGTTTGTAAGCAGAAGAAGAATGGTGGCCTGGGTGTGTTAAATTTGGGCAAATTTGCTAAGGCTCTCCGGCTTAGGTGGCTTTGGTTGGAATGGAAGGAGCCTACAAAACCATGGATTGGTATGGGCACGCCGTGCACGGATGATGACCGGGCCTTTTTTGCGGCTGTCACCCGTGTCATAGTGGGCAATGGAGGAACGGCAAAATTTGGGAACTCCTCTTGGCTACAGGGCTTGAGACCCCATGACATCGCGCCTCATATCTTTGACCTCTCCTGAAAGAAAAACTGCTCCGTCTAGCAAGCTCTACACTACAATATGTGGATCTCTAACATCGACATTTCCAATGGCCTTTCCCTTGGTCACGTCCAAGAGTTTGCAAATCTTTGGGGAAAGCTAAATGTTGTAACCCTCGAGGAGGGGAGGGAGGATTCAATTGTATGGAAGTTCACTAAAGATGGTATGTACTCCGCCTCTTCAGCATACAAGGCACAATTTGAAGGGCTTACTACTTCGTATCTGGTGCAATCGGTCTAGAAGGTGTGGGCTCCCCCGCGGTGCAAATTTTTTGCTTGGCTCGTTCTGCAAAATAGGATCTGGACGTCTGATCGCTTAATTAGGCAGGGTTGGCCCAATTGTGGTTTATGCCCTCTATGCAAACAATGTCAAGAATCTGCGGTCCATCTCCTCTTCCAATGTCGATTCACTCTTCGGGTGTGGAACGATGTTATTCCGTGGCTTGGAATGCACCACGTCAACACGGCCACTTGGGCAACGAGGGTCTCGGTGAGATACTGGTGGACCAGCAACATACACATTCGGGTTGGATCTCCTAAGGCGCTGGCCTCTCTGATGATGCTCATCTCATGGGAGATTTGGACCGAACGCAATGCTAGAGTCTTCTGTAACATGGCCATCCCTTCGACGGTTCTCATTTCCAAGATTAAAGAGGAGGTGTCTCTTTGGGCTTTGGCCGGTGCGAAACTGTGGGGTATTGTAATGCCGCAAGAGTAGTTCTCTCTTGTTTCCCCGCTTTGCGGCTTTGTTCTAAAACTTCATCCTTATTCAATGAAATGGAAAATCTTTTACCTTGTTTCAAAAAAAATCAAGCTAGGTTTTGAAGGTCGCGCTGGCCGTAAACTACACGGCAACTCCCTGGATCGTCTCGGTGAAAGCAGAGCCGATTCGAGGTAGGAATATACATGTTCGTAGCACATTGTGATACTATGATATCTTATATTCAGATGACATTTACTGCAGGTAATATATATAGATTACATGTCAAGCATCAAAGAGTATCACAGACAAAGTAGACACAATAAAAGTTACTCTGTTAATCATGGGCACTCTCTTTGTGTCCATAGAGATCCATATCTTTATGTGTACTTCTTTTTTTTCAGTTCTGTTGCACACCAACTTATCTCAACTATTTATGAATTACTTTTAGTTGAGGTGTTCTTTTCAAATTGATGAATTGTATGTGCAAATACTAACCTAAGAATGCATTGGTTTGTTCAAGGAAAAAATGTTTCCTCGCGATTAACAGAAACATGTTTGAGAAGAATTGGAACATGTATATCATTTGTGAACATGAAACTTAAATTTATCATGATATAAAAAATCATGACAACTCTTTAGTTCCTATAGACAACATAACTCGGAGAGCATCTTATTACAGTTGACCAAAGTCACTAAGTATTGAAAGTAGAAGGGTTGTCATACATGAACCTGTATTAGATTTCCCAGTACAACAATCTGAATACAAGATGACATATAGATATATGTGTTATTATATTGAGTGTATAGGGCATAAACAATATTTAGTATTTTATAGTTTTATTGCTAGCCCGTGCACACATACCATATCAATAGAAAAATACTATGTTTTATATATGAATTCAAAATAACTGCAAACTATAGCATTTTAGTTAGGATGAACACAATGTATCATGTATAAATATCTAAATTAAAATTAAATTATAATATTATAATATTTCATTGGATTGATAAATAATGCATCTACAATAAATGATATAAAATTGGAATATGGAAAATATTGTTATTTGGTTCCTGTACAAACTCGATATTAAATCATTAATAATATAATTATAAGGTAGATAAACAATATAACTATATGTATACCAAAGGAACATGTTATTGATTTAATCCAGAGTTGAGTTTTCTTGCAGGGAAACCTAAATTGAGATTTACTGAATTTTAGTGTCACAAATGTTCGTACAATAATATATAAAATGAGATAGACCATAGTAATAGTGGTATCATAACATGAAAAATAGGACACGTTGCACATATATAACAATATCACGTGCTAGCAATCAAGCGATTTTTAATAAGAAATCAAGGAATTAGTTGTGATGAGTCCTAATTATAACCGATGTTGCTGATATTTATAAATCAAAATACTATATTTATTGTATAGTGTATTCACATATACGATGTTGATAAAATCAATAAGCACTAATGGAGTTCAAAGATAAATGTGAGATAGAAATTATTGCATCCTTTATCTTCAAACTACCAAACAAGTTGGATACATACGGCTCAGTGCAATGCAACTAAAGCCTACATGTGTTCCATTTAATTTACGTACATTTTCGATTTTACAGTACAATTAAATATGTTGGTATCCATGCAATATTTACACCACATATTTTCAACCCACCAACTGTTTTAAGGAAATATAAGAAATCACAACAGAAAACATAATTCTAGCCACGCAATTGCGCGGGCCACTCCGCTAGTTCCTTTTGAAAGAAAAGAATGTAAAAGATGCCATTGCGTGGAAAAGAAATAAACCGAATTACAAAAAAAAGCTGCAAGAAATATTCAAGCACGCAAAAATGCTATGATTCAAAACATATAAATTGCGAAACTGGTAAAGAAAACACACAGTGGAAGGGAAATCAGTGAACAATTCTTTCATTTTACCATGATGCGATAGGGAGAAAATTCTTTAATTTATCCATAGTTGTAAAAAGCGGAAGGAAAAAGGTTGCCATGTGGATAACAAAAAATTCACCTACGTGTTGAAGAAAATGTTTGGCCATTTTTTAAGATTCATGTATTTTTTTTTAAATTCCATCTTGAAACACAAAGCAAAAGTTGCCACGTAATATAGCTTATATTAAAGGCATGTCATCATGAAAGCACAAACTGTATTTGCCATGGTGTATGTTAACGTAAAATTGCCATGCTAAGTTGTAGTGGCATTAAAAATAAACTCACCATGGTTTGTTGAATAAATTGCTCAAAAATGAAAATGAATAGACATGTACAAAAAAGTTGCCATGGTCCAAAAACATAATTTGCCATGATACAAAAAATAAATTTCATGTACACAAATATAACTTCCCGTAAATGAAATTGATAGGGTTCCAAAATAAATTTGCCATCATGAAGGTAATTAAAAAAATAATTTGTCATGGTCCAAAATATATTTTTTCATGAAAAAATAAAATTTCAATGGTACTAAAGATAAATTAGCCATCATTAGGGAGGCAAAAAAGAATTTGCCATGGTCCTTAAATATAATTTTCCATGTTACAAAAAATATCAGGGACCAGAAAAAATTGCCATCATGAAGGTAAGGAAAAACAATAATTTACCAATGTCCAAACGTATAATTTGCCATTTTACAAAACATAAAATTTCCGTGGTGCTAAAGATAAATTTTCCATGTATTTTGTGAAAACAAATCACTCTATTTTGCCATGGACAAGTAATAATAAGTTATGATAACTGCAATGTTTTGTAGATAACATGGTAAAACATTGTAAAAACATTTCAAAAGGATATGCAATGTGAATATTATATGCAGGAAAATATATAAAATCTCCCATGATTGGAAATATAATGCTATGAATTTGCCATGTGACAAGTAGAGTAGTTTTACAACATTTGCAATGTGTAGGGGAAGATTTTAATAGAAAAATGCAAAAAAAAAACATGTAAAGTTGACATTCACAAAATTACCATGAATAAGGAGAAAATTTGCTAAAGTTGGCATAGAAGCATACTTGAGGACATACTTGAGTCTGCTGGTTGGGTGGATCTAGACCCAAAAGAGGACAAGGTTGGCTGCAACAGTCAAGGTGGGCTCGTTTGCGTTGAGGAACGACCCGATCAAAATATTCTTAATGCTGAGGTGGTAGGGGACGTGCCCTAAAGATCCGTGTGTCATATCCAACACTCCTAAGGTCGTTCTCGCGTGGCGGGAAAAAGCTGACATTAGTTTTTTATCCTTTTTTTAGGGAATAGACACAATAACACTTCACAGACCGAAGAAAAATTTCCGGGGGGGGGGGCACAAACAAGGCGATTGTTTGTGTTGTCCGAGATTGGCCCACAAGGAAACGACATTTCTGTACCATTTTGCCCTTTATGTCCAGACACAAAGTTTCTTTGTAGCTCAGGCTACATGGAACCTCTTATCCACAATCCTCCAACCTTGCTTTGAGATCCGCACTCTTCAACTAACTCACAACAAGAAGATTTATCTTTTTTGTTTCTCTAAAATGAAACAACATATGAACTTCAAACTTTCCAGATCGAACAAATATTAGAACATCAATGTGTGAAAAAACTTTCAGATTTTTTGGTCTGATACAAATATACAAAATGAGATTTTGTTTGACTAAAAATAATATTTTAAGTATTTAAAATGCATGCAAAAATCTGAAAGTTTTTTCCGAGATTGTAGTTAGAATGCATTGTTGTTCTGCAAAATTTGAAGTTTATATGTTGTGTCGTTTGAGAGAAACAAAAAAGACAAATATATCTGCACGAATCGCGATGCATAAATGGATGGCAAAGATAAGGGGTACCATGTAGCCTGAGCTACAGAAAGACCTTCTCATGTCCACACCACACTAGTAGAAAACAGGGCTTTGGTCAGGCCTGTCCAGCCCATTAGCCCTGGTTGAATCTAGAACCGCGTCCAGTGGGGGCACTGGACCCGGTTCGTGAGCCCAGGGGGCCGGCCGGGCCACGTGGGCCATTGGTCCCGGTTCGTCTGGACCTTTTGGTCCCGGTTAGAGCGACAAACCGGGACCAATGGGTATTGCTCCTGGCCCACCACCATTGGTCCCGGTTGGTGATACGAACCGGGACCAAAGGCCCCCCTTTAGCCCCGGTTTGTAGCACCAACCGGGACCAATTAGGTGCCTATATATACCCCCTCACTCAAGAGCAGAGCACACTGCTCTGTTTTTTTCTGGCCGAGGGGGAGAGGGGTTAGTGGTGCTCTAGCTCACCTCCTATGCACACAACGTGTTCGATGGAATGCCCGAGCCACACTAGTTAAGCTTTTCTCCTCTCGAAGCTCTATTTTCTCCGAGATTTGTCTAGGTTTAGCGGTCCGTCACGTCCCGTCCCCGTCTTCGCCGCCGTCGATCGCCCCTGCCGACCTCGTCACCGGCACCACCGTGGTGAGCCTCTTGTTATGTCCATGCTTTTCTTACTTTTATTATTGCTTTAGATAGATATTTGTCTAATTTTCTTACGTTTATTATTGCTTGTTATTATATAGTGCGATGGTTTTGATATCCGCCCATGTGGGCCCTCGTCCTGTCTACGATTCGGATGTGGTATATTATCTTTAATTTATAACTATTTTTTTTAGTGTTTATGATAGTTATGCCGACCAACCTGACATGCATAGATGTTTTATTATGTCTAGGAGGTAGTTGAACCGGAAATTCCAACCGACCCTCTTGTGGAGAGGTTAAATTTAGTTGAAGAGGAAAACATTTCCTTAAAGAAAAAATTGGAAAAAATGGAGGAGGAGAAGATGGAATTGGAGTTGCATGTTGCGGAAGTCATCGATGATCACAAGATCAAGATGGACCCTATTGTCCAGAGGTTAAATTTAGTTGAAGAAGAAAACAAATTCTTGAAGGAAAAAATAAAAAAAATTGTGGACGAGAAGATGATATTGGAGTTGCATGTTGCGGATGTCGTCGATGATCACAAGATCAAGATGGATCCAATGCGGTTGAAGATTAGAAAGATTAGAAAATATGTCATTCATACCGAGGCTTGGTATCATTATGCCGTTGGATCAATTGTTACCTTGGTTGCGATTATGATCGCATTTGTTTTCGCATTAAAATGTTTTACATAGTTTCGATGTGTATGGAGAGCTATATGTTGTTAGATGAGAACTATATATGTATGTACTTTGGTTTTAATGTGATGATGAACTTTTATCCATTTGGTCACTTAATTATCTATTTATGATGTTCTGTAATGGTTTTTGACACACTTAATTATATATAATGCACGCAGATGAACCGGCAATGGATGTACGGTGACAGACACACCTCCGAGTATATTAAGGGCGTGCATGAGTTTCTAAATGCGGCTGAGGCAAACAAGCAGAATGGTTTTATGTGTTGTCCATGCACTAAATGTGTGAATACGATGTCTTACTCTAACCGGAAAATCCTTCACTCCCACCTGCTTTACAAGGGTTTCATGCCACACTATAATGTTTGGACGAGGCACGGAGAAATAGGGGTTATGATGGAAGACGGCGAAGAATAAGAGTACGATGACAACTATGTGCCCCCTGAATACGGTGATGCTGCAATGGGGGGAGCTGGTGAAGATCAAGAGGAACCAGACGATGTGCCCAATGATGCTGCAACGGGTGAAGCTGCTGAAGATCAAGAGGAACCAAATGATGATCTCCACCGGGTCATTGTCGATGCAAGGACGCAATGCGAAAGTCAAAAGGAGAAGCTGAAGTTCGATCGCATGTTAGAGGATCACAAAAAAGGGTTGTACCCCAATTGCGAAGATGGCAACACAAAGCTCGGTACCGTACTGGAATTGCTGCAGTGGAAGGCAGAGAATGCTGTGGCTGACAAAGGATTTGAGAAGCTACTGAAAATATTGAAGAAGAAGCTTCCGAAGGATAACGAATTGCCCGACAGTACATACACAGCAAAGAAGGTTGTATGCCCTCTAGGATTGGAGGTGCAGAAGATACATGCATGCCCTAATGACTGCATCCTCTACCACGGTGCATACAAGGATCTGAACGCATGCTCGGTATGCGGTGCATTGCGGTATAAGATCAGACGAGATGACCCTGGTGATGTTGATGGCGAGCCCGCCGGGAAGAGGGTTCCTGCGAAGGTGATGTGGTATGCTCCTATAATACCACGGTTGAAACGTTTGTTTAGAAACAGAGAGCATGTCAAGTTGATGCGATGGCACAGTGAGGACCGTAAGAAAGACGGGAAGTTGAGAGCACCCGCTGACGGGTCGCAGTGGAGAAAAATCGAGAGAAAGTACTGGGAGGAGTTTGCAAAGGACCCAAGGAACGTATGGTTTGCTTTAAGCGCGGATGGCATTAATCCTTTCGGGGAGCAGAGCAGCGATCACAGCACCTGGCCCGTGACTCTATGTATGTATAACCTTCCTCCTTGGATGTGCATGAAGCGGAAGTTCATTATGATGCCAGTTCTCATCTAAGGCCCTAAGCAACCCGGCAACGACATTGATGTGTACCTAAGGCCATTAGTTGAAGAACTTTTACAGCTGTGGAATGGAAACGGTGTACGTGCGTGGGATGAGCACAGACAGGAGGAATTTGACCTAAAGGTGTTGCTGTTCGTGACCATCAACGATTGGCCCGCTCTCAGTAACCTTTCAGGACAGACAAACAAAGGATACCACGCATGCACGCACTGTTTAGATGACACTGAAAGTATATACCTGGACAAGTGCAGGAAGAATGTGTACCTGGGCCATCGTCGATTTCTTCCGACCAACCATCAATGTCGAAAGAAAGGCAAGCATTTCAAAGGCGAGGCAGATCACCGGAAGAAGCCCGCCATGCGTACCGGTGATCACGTACTTGCTATGGTCAATGATTTACACGTAATCTTTGGAAAGGGCCCCGGCGCACTAGCTGTTCCGAATGACACTGAGGGACACGCACCCATGTGGAAGAAGAAATCTATATTTTGGGACCTACCCTACTGGAAAGACCTAGAGGTCCGCTCTTCAATCGACGTGATGCACGTGACGAAGGACCTTTGCGTGAACCTGCTAGGCTTCTTGGGCGTGTATGGAAAGACAAAAGATACAGCTGAGGCACGGGAGGACCTGCAACGTTTGCACGAAAAAGACGGCCAGGAGGTATATATGTTAGTTAAGCCTGTGCTGACTAGTTAATTGATGCATTCATTAACTCTCGTCTTTGTTCCTTTTTCTAGCTCTCCGGATCGAGCAAATCTTCGGTAAAGAGACGAGGCGCGAAGAAAAAGTTGAGGCCGGATGAAAAGTTTGAGATCTCAGAAATCTCGCGCTCCGCCGAGCCGATTGAACCCATCCGGACAAAGAACGCATTTGCTAATCAGTGCGGGGTTCTGGTTAGGGACAAGATCCCGATCAGCATCCATCAATGGTTAAAGCCGGCTGCAAAAGACGCTCAGGTGTCTTATGTCACTGATATGCAGAAAGAAGATCTTTGGACTGAGCTGAAGTCAAATTTCATCCTACCGCGAGAGGATAATCCGGCGAATCCAGTTAAAGAGGACTTAATCAAGTCTGCTGCTCTTTCGAAGATGGCAGACCAATTCAGGGCATGGAAGAAAAAACTGAATAAGTTTGTCAAAGATAAAAAGACTCCAGAATTCGTGGGCATATATGAGAAGATCAAAGATGACTGGCCCGCATTTGTGGCCTATAAGACATCGGAAAAGAGTCAGAAGATGTCGGCGACAAACCAGATAAATGCTGCGAAGAAGAAGCATCACCATCACACGGGGTCAGGTGGCTACCTCAGAGCCCGGCCTATGTGGGCCAAGGCTGAGAATGATCTGCTTGAGAAAGGGATCGAACCAGAGACAATGCAATGGCCAGACCGTTGCCGGACTTGGTTCTTCGGGACTGGCGGAACCTTGGAACCTGTATCAGGGAGGTGTATTTGGACGGACAAGCAATTGGAAACACCACTCAGGAAGATGCGGCAGTATATCAAAGCAGCGCATGAAGGGACATTCTTCCCCGACAAAGAGAACGACGAGCTGACAATGGCCCTCGGGAATCCTGAGCACCCTGGACGGACACGAGGCACGTCAGGCTCCCTTCCGTGGCGTGCTGGGTTTCCAGACGCAGGCGGCTACAAAAGCCACGAGAGGAGGAAGAAAATGGAGCAGACCGAACTGCAGGCGCTGCGGGCCAGAATACAAGCGATAGAGGAACGGGAAGCAAACCGGGACAAAAGAATTGCCGAAGCTTCCCCCGAAGCTACCCCGCCATCTCAGCGGAGAAGCAGCGTGGCTTCCACCGAGCTGCTTCAGCCGGAGCCTGTCTTGACGGCTACTGCCAGGTATCCCGTGGATGCTATCACGGAGGCACAAAATTGCCACCTTATGACGCAGTGGATGAATCTGAAGGTCAAGGCGGCTGCTGGCTCTGTTTATCCTACCGGACCCGGCGACACTTTTCACTGCCGGCCGATTCCAGAAGGATATGCTAGGGTGATGGTGGATGAAATTACGGAGGGATTTGAGGAGCTCCAGCTTGACCACCCTACCGGTGAAGGGGAGACTCGGCTGGGTTCTTCACGGAAGACTCCATGCCTATGGCGGAAGGAGCTCATCAACATTCTCAACTGGATGCCTCCGCCTCCTCCTCCTCCTCCTCCGGCGAGTCAGGACACTCCGCCTCCTCCTCCGGCGAGTGACGATCAGGGCACTCCGGCTCCTTCTCCGACGCGTGGCGGCACTCCGCCTCCTTCGCCTGCGCCGGCGCGCCCGAGCAGCCAGCCTCCTCCTTCTCCGCCTGCGCCGGCGCGCCCGAGCAACCAGCCTGCTCCTCCTTCTCCGCCTAGTCAGCAAGGGCGGAAGAGACCTGCCGCCGCTCCAGCTGCTCCTGCTCCGGCGCGTGAAGGAAAGAAGACAGCCGCTTCGTCTGGTCCGGCGACGTCTAGCAGTACAGCCAGAGGCGGGAGGCGATGCAGATTCGGTCCTTCTCTCACGCCTCTAGAGAAGTTACCATACGAGAGGTCCGACGAGGAAAACACGAAGATCGCTCAAGGCGAAGTGAAGGACTGGCTTGAAGGGTTGAAAGCACAGAGACATCCACCTCCGGAGGAGAAGATAGATGCGGTGAAAGCAAAGCGCACTCTTGCTGCCCTGAAGCAACCAGCGAAAAGTAAGCCGCAGGACAACTATGACCGCATGATTCAAAAGTCATTTCAAGCAGCGAAGCGGTCGGGAAGTACAAAAAGTGATCAAAGGTTAGCAGAAGGACGAGCTGGGAAACAAATTGCCCAGCTCGGCGAACAAGCGGACCAATCGTGCCCCCCGCTCAAGGTGTCTAGCGACATGGTCGCTAATGATCCAAGGATGGTGCCCGGTTATAGCAATCTTGGAGATTACGTGTCCGACGATGTACAATATGATCTCTTGGACGTGCAGATACAAAGATACGAGTACAAAACGCCTCTCGTCAAAAATGAAAGATCTCAATCAACGAATATGCGAAGATTGCATGATTGGTACTTGAAAATCTCCAGAGAGTCTGGGGGGAGGGATAGCTTGTATTTGAGAGTTAAACCGGAGCATGACCTTGTTGAAATTGAACTGTTGCCTATTCCATTTGAGGAGTTCTATCAGTTTTTTAATCAATTGGCCCTCGATAAAACAACGGTCACCTGCTACTGTCTGTAAGTAGTACTACTTCTGTCATTAAGTCTCTCTATATAGCTGATCTCTTTCATTGCATGTATTTATAATTATCCTCACTATATTATGCAGATTGAAGATCGTCGAATTGAAGAAAAGACAAGTAGGTGATATTAGGTTCATTAACACATACCTCATAGATGCAACCGAGGTTAAATTGCGTCCCTTAGATACCGAGACCAACTTGCTACGATCGTTGGTGGTAAATGAAAACAAAGATATAATACTCTTTCCTTACAACTTCAAGTGAGTGTTACTGTCTTGTGCATATTTGGTTTCCCTTATATATCAGTCAAGGTTATAGTAATGTAATTGATGAGTTCATGCATGCGTGCGCAGCTTCCACTATATTCTCTTAGAGATTAAGCTTGAGAAGGGAGTAGTAACTGTCTTGGACTCTAAACGTAAAGATCCCGAGGAGTATGCGGACATGACTCAAATGCTCGACAGGTAAGTTAAATCGATCAATATTATCCATCATGCATATCAGCAACTTTGTTCATTTCTGATATCAAGTAATTGTTTTCTTTGTCTGGCAGGCTTTGGAGAAAATTCACCAAAAAAGCTCCGGGACTGCCGAAGAAGCTAGAATTTAGATACCCCAAAGTAAGTACTATATAGTAGCATGTTTCGCGCGCGCATCTTCTATATCTTGATTCCAGCGCTAGTTTCATCAATACCATTTGCCATTCTTGCTTATCAGTTTGATTGACCTCTATTTCTTGTAAAGTGGTTGTGGCAGGAACCCGGGAATGATTACTGTGGATACTACATTTGCGAGTCCATCCGCCATACGACCTGTGAGCGGGGCTACTCTGAAGCACAATTTGAAGTGCGTAAGCAATTAATAATATTCACAATTTTATAGCATCATTTCATGTATTGACCCCCTACTTCAAATTAGATGTTTCGGATGCGGGATGAACTCCTCACACCAGATCGTCTGCGAGCAATTCAAGAGGAATTGGCGGCATTCTTCCTTGACACGTGATCGCGCCAGACGGAGAATACTATGTGGACCATGTGTCCATCCTATAGAAGATTATATTTGTAAGAGATAATTATTGTATATATGTACCCGGTAGTGTCGGATAGATATATGAGAACTTGTTGTTCGACCAATCTCTCGGAGAAGCAGAGGTGGTCGATATTACTTCTCTCTGTATATATATATATATATATATATATATATATATATATATATATATATATATATATATATATATGTTGATTATACGATCTTCTGTTTCCTTCGTTTGCTTTACTAGCTAGCTAGCTAGCTAGCGTGTCTAGTCCTCTCTATACGTATGTGTAGTACGTAGCGTCGACCAAGCACGGACATAAGAGAGGACACTTCTCTCTATTAATTAGCTAG
>LR738715.1:679161639-679217565 GCA_902687465.1 Secale cereale | reverse complement strand
AAATTAACCCCCCAAAACCTCCAACCCCCCCTCCCCTTTCAAAAAAAAAATAAAAACCACAGCCACAGAAATGCTGACGCGTGGATGCTTTTTGGTCCCGGTTGGTGCCACCAACCGGGACCAAAGCCCCTCCTGCCTGGGCTCGGCGCACATGCCACATGGACACCCATCTGTCCCGGTTCTGGATCGAACCGGGACTAAAGGGTCAAAGCATTAGTACCGACACTTTTGTCCCGGTTCAGGAACCGGGGCTAAAGGCCCAAACGAACCGGGTCTGATGACCCTTTATCTACTAGTGCCATGACATATGGACGTCGGTTGCTCTGCGGCATCATCGCCCTGATCTTTTATTTAGAGAAAAAGAAAAGTTTTATTGCTTACGCCTGCTTGGGCAAATCACCCAAAATAACAACCAGCCACTAGAGGCAGTACATGTGGATTCCCGTACAGAGTTTCAGAAGGATCACAACGATAGCTAATCTTAGTTGGTTCACGAGCTACGGTATTCCCTTCACGACAACAAGTTTTAGAGGCTGTTTGGTTGTTGCCCTGAAGCGCCACGCCAAATCATGGGATCGCGGGCGCACCAAAAAATTGGCGGCCAGTTTCATCAATGAATTGGCGCATAAATACAGAGGAAAAGCAGGGTAAGTTGGGCAGCCAAAACTTTGGATCGCATCGAAATAAGCTGCAGTGCTCGGGTCAATGCCAAAATATTGGCTGGGCATGCAGGATCCAATCCAAACAGCCCTTAACTACACACTTAGAAAACCACATTTTCAAGGTCCTCAAAGATCGAGGCATACGGAGATGATCGTCCTGAAATTTTGGTACTCACGTTTACGCACAAGTGCATATAAATTTATCCTGGCAGTTCTACCCTGTAGCTTTGAAGCACACTCGATCCGAGTAGAGGTGCGTTGGCGTGTACGTCATGCTTGTGATTTGAAATGTTTGGCCACAAGTGGTAATGCTGAGGCACTACCCGCGTCCCCGTCAACTATCGCGTAAACCTAAGTGTTCATGATTTTTGTCTTGTCTGGTGTGTCCTTGGAGTTCTCGCTTGCTGTTAATCTGTCCAATGCAGCACCAAATAATCCATCACCTTCCGCCCTCGATGTCTGGGGTGGTGAATCTTCTACAAATTTTCTAGTTGGTTTGAACTAAACACCTAAAGTAGCAACGGAACTCTTCTTCAATATTTCCAGTCTCGACAAATCCGAGGGATGAAGGAGAAGCGACATAACGTGGTGGAGCTAGCAAAACAAGCCGGTGGTTATAATATGCCGCATGACAAGTTCTCCTTGCTGGTGTATATATAGTTCAGTCGACTTGCTCAGTGCTCACTACCCTCTCCTGTCATCCAAGTGCTTCCACATTCTGGTTACCCTAGCTAGTTTTGTCACTTGGAGTGTGTACCAGGAGCAAGATCGAGGTAGAAATGGCCAGGCGGGACGACGACTCTGCTTACACGAATGGATCGGTGTCGGTGAACGATTTCTCCGTGGAGGACGGGAGGAAGGAGAAGGAGGTGTCTGCTGATTACCACCCTGACCAGGACATGTTCTGTGGCTTCCCCGTGTCTGTTTCTTTTCTTCAGATGGTGAGCCTACTTCTCTCGATGGATGTACGTATATGCTTGTGTACATTCTGTTTTCATCCAACCTCTGTTTGGCTACGCTGGCATGTGCATGCATGTAGCTCCTCGCCGAGTTATTCTCCACATTCTTCTTGCTGTTCGCCGGCATGGGCGCCATCGTGGTGAACGGGGGGAAGCAGGGCGGCATCGTGGTGAACGGGGAGGAGCAGGGCGCGGTCACGTTCCCGGGCATCACCGTGGTGTGGGGGATGGCTGTCATGGTCATGGTCTACACCGTCGGCCACATCTCCGGTGCGCACATGAACCCTGCCGTCACCGTCGGCTTCGCCATCGCCCGCCGGTTCCCCTGGAGGCGGGTAAGCGTCGCCGCCAGACTCGCCCCATGAGGAGAGTGAGCAACCCGCACATGACATGTGTGCACATGCGCATGCAGGTGCCGGCGTACATGGCGGTGCAGATGGTGGCCGCGATGATCGCGAGCTTTCTGCTGCGGCTGATGTTCCACGGGAAGCACGAGTTCGCGCCGGTGACGCAGCCCACGGGCTCCAACCTCCAGTCGCTGGTGATGGAATTCATCACCACTTTCTACCTCGTCTTCGTCATCATGGCCGTGGCTACAGACGACCGAGCGGTAAGCTAAGGCAGCCATGCATGCATGCACGCACCGACGAGAGAGACATGCATATGCATGCATACCTACGCCGTCGTACACTCGTACTCCTACGTACTCACTTACCATCCATTTCTCGTATTTGTGCAGTCGGGGCAGATGGCTGGGCTGGCTGTGGGAGCGACCATCATGCTTAACGCGCTCTTCTCTGGGTACGTACGCTGTTTGTTGTTTAACTTTGCGGCATGATCATTGATCTGCCGCTTCATTGATGTCGTTCACGTACGTTTGGTCGACGACGACAGGCCGGTGACGGGAGCATCGATGAACCCGGCGAGGAGCATCGGGCCAGCGCTGGTGGCGGGCAAGTTCAAGTCGCTCTGGGTGTACATCCTCGGGCCGTTCGCCGGCGGGGCGGCAGGGGCTTGGGCTTACGGCCTCGTCCGCCACACCGGCAAGCCACTGCGCGAGATCACCAAGAGCACCGACCGGGCTTAATGAACTCGTAGTAAATTAAGAACCGTGCGGTACACATGTTCGGACCGATCGACACGCCCAAGAGAGGAGCAATAACTGGAGCTATGTGATTACTATCTCAGACGATGCATTCCTAGCTAGTCTAGCATAACGTGTATCGATCGACTTACAGAGGACGGAGGATATACGAACGAATAAATATGCATGTGCTTCTACTTGTTGCCTGGTTGGTATATATGTGGAGTAGTGATTATTGGCGAGGCGATAATCGATATGTGTGTATCTTACTGTAATATGTGCACGTCAATTTTCCTTTATTGTTGGTTATATAAGATCGCTTGCCGATTCATTAAGTAGAACAGAGTTTAGTTACCCACCAAAAAAACAGTTTGATACATGAGGCAAAATCAGTCGAACAATTGTGTTAAAAAAAGAGTGAATTCCGCTTTCTACCCCCTATTTTGACATTTTTGACACTAATTACCCAATTTAGCGAAATTTCATCCGTTTTACCTCATTTAACAAAATTGTTGACACAATTTACCATGTTTAAAGTTTTGTGCGCATTCTAACCGGTCGGTCACAATTGTTAGGTCCAACAGGCATGCCACGTCAGTGTTTTTTCATGACTATTTTTCTCACTGTTGAACAGTGCCGTGCAGCTTCTCCCGACCGGCTCGGCCTGATGGCGGTCGCTCGCGTCACATCCAACGCACAACGCCCAAGTCGGCCGCGCGCCACGCTCGCCTCCTGTAGCTTCTCATTTGCGTTGCTCGCCCCCAATCAAACATGCAAACTGATTTCCGTATAAGCATCAAATTCCTATAGCATGTTCATCATGCCTGCATCATTTGTTAACTCAACCATGGAGTTCCCGTTGGCCACCTTCTTCTGATAATAAACATTGTCCCAAGGATTGGAAGCCAACTCCTTGATCTTCTCCTTTATATCAAAATAACTAATGAAGTCCCTCTCAATCATCTCTGGCTTTGGATTCTTTTATCCACAGACATGTAAAATATATAACACTCCACATCATGGTTGACATCCGCTTTGTGCGAGAAAAATAAAAACGAATTAGTGGCTGCAATCATCATAAATCATAATCTACTCTAATAGGGTAAATACACATGTTTCAGCATGCATTGTAAGATACAAATATCCAAAATTCCTTCACAACTAGCAAGTAGCAACAGATGCTATCACTTGTGCATGTATTAACACTCTACCGGTCAACATATTTGCTACCTAGATATTCAGATATGTAGGTGTATTAGAGTTAGTGAAGTAGTATATTTAGACCACTTTAATATAATCCATAGAACCATGCATACTTAGGGCCGTATATCATATCTGAAGAAAAACATACATGATTTCAAATTATATCAGTAACAATTTCTCCGATAATTTATTCAATGGTAATATGCCATGCTGATCAAGTATAGTCGTCCCATCAGAATATTTCAAACCAGAAACGAGTTGAGTAGGGAGAAAAATACGCAGGAAAAAACTGTGGACGTGGCATGTCAGCCGGTCAGAACGCCTAATTTTTTTTTTTAAAACAGGGTAAATTGTGGCAACACTTTTGTTAAATGGGGTAAAAATGGATGAAATCCCGCTAAATGGGGTAATTAGTGTAAAAAATGTCAAAATATGGGGTAAAAACCGGAATTCACTCTTAAAAAAAGCAGTTGAACAACAAGTCAACAACTCAAAGAAATATGTCAAATAGACTTGACTTTTTGGGGCCACTCTAGGCATCTTCAATGCCGACCTGCAAATTTGGTCTGGCATCCGTCCGCGGAGAGGGAGGGACCAATCAGTGGACATGGATGCGGGAGCCGCCCATCTAAAGCTACCCGCATACATCCGACCCCAATTTTTTTTAAATCCGGGCATTCAAATAGCCGCATATATAGTGTAAAATAGTTCAAATGTTTCAATATAGAGGTAGTTCTAATTAAAAACAAAGCTTTAGTATTACACTCCAACATTGTTGTCCTCCTTAACCACCCGCAGATGCTTAATCAAATCTTTTTTCAGTTGCTCGTGAGTTGCTTGATTCCGAGTTTGTTGATGCATTTGAACAAACTCTTCAAATGTGGCCAGATTTTGGCCGGGAAATTTGGTTAGGATCACCCATGTTCTCAAATTCAAGAACCGTGACAACATCCGCACCCTCACCCTCCACGGTCATGTTGCGCATGATCACACAACATGTCATCACCTCCCACAAGGTCTCTGGATCCCATTATTTAGCAGGTCCACGAACAACTGCAAAACGTGCATGTATAACTCCAAAAGGCCTCTCAACTTCCTTTCTAACTGCTTCTTGTGTTTGGGCATACTGAGACTTTTTTTGACCAACTAGGTTAGAGATGGTGTTCACAAAAGTAGCCCAAGGACGATAGTTACCATCAACCAGATAGTAGCCCATGTTATACTCATGCCTATTGACAGTATAGTGGCAAGGATGAGCTTTTCCTTCGGTCAGTCTAGGAAACAATGGTGATCACTGCAGCACATTGATATCATTATGAGACCCGGGCATGCTAAAGAAAGCGGGCCAAATCCAAAGATCCTATGATGCAACTGCTTCAAGAATGATGGTGGACTTCTTAACATGATTCTGATATTACCCTCGCAAAGCTTTTGGGCGGTTCGTCCATTTCCAATGCATGCAGTCAAGTGATCTGAGAAAACCTGGCCACCCTCTTGCTTTGGAGATTGCCAAGGGCCTCTCGGTGTCTGCCAAAGTTGGTTCTCTTAGGTACCGAGGTCCAAACACCGAGACCACGACAGTTGCAAACCTGACCATGGCATCTCCGCATGTGCTCTCGGCCATCCGCACGTACTCATCCCACGAATCAGTAGCCGTGCCATATGCAAGCATCCAAAGTGTGGCTGTGCACTTCTGGTAACCAGAGAAACCAATCCTTCCCACGGCGTCCTTCTTCAAGATGAAGTGGTCATCAAACGACCAGACACCATGGTAGAGACGATCAAAGACATTTTTGCGCATCCAAAGGCATCGGCGAAAATTGTCAGCAAAGAGGGCATAAGGGGAAAAGCATTCGTCCATCAACGTCAAATTGCCGCGCGCCCAGTTGCGGTTGAGCACTCAATTACCCTTGATCGGTCCATTGAAATTTTGAACATGCTCCTATGGACGCTCCGTGTGTGCAGGCACCACCTACATCGTCACCATCTCATCCATGTAGCCCTCCTCATCGGACGAGTCGAGCGACTCAACATAGTGCTTGTATATGTACTCCATATACAAATCCATTCCTTCAAAGAAGAAGGGACAAATATTTAGATCGAGCAATTCAACGAACAACTGCCGGGCATGGTGAACATCGTAAAAGCAGATGGTAGTTGTGCGGCAGTTGGAGGAGAGGCTCTGTTGGAAATATGCCCTAGAGGCAATAATAAAAGAGTTATTATTATATTTCCTTGTTCATGATAATCGTTTATTATCCATGCTATAACTGTATTGATTGGAAACTCAAATACACGTGTGGATGAATAGACAGACTTTGTGTCCCTAGTGAGCCTCTACAGGACTAGCTCGTTGATCAAAGATGACCGCGGTTTCCAGGTCATAGACATGAGTTGTCATTTGATAACGGGATCACATCATTAGGAGAATGATGTGATGGACGAGACCCAAACGTAAACATAGCTTTTGATCGTGTCAGTTATCGCTATAGTTTTCTGCATGTCAAGTATAAGTTCCTATGACCATGAGATCATGTAACTCACTGACACCGTAGGAGTGCTTTGTGTGTGCCAAACGTCACAACGTAACTGGGTGACTATAAAGGTACTCTACAGGTATCTCTGATGGTGACTGTTGAGTTGACATGGATCGAGACTAGGATTTGTCACTCCGTATGACGGAGAGGTATCTCCGGGCCCACTCGGTAATACGTTATCTCAATGAGCTCAAAGTGACTAAGTAGTTGGTCACGGGATTATGTATTACGGTAACGAGTAAAGAGACTTGCCGGTAACGAGATTGAACTAGGTATAGAGATACCGACGATCGAATCTCGGGCAAGTAACCTACCGACGAGACAAAGGGAACTGTATACGGGATTGCCTGAATCCTTGACATCGTGGTTCATCCGATGAGATCATCGAGAAACATGTAGGAGCCAATATGGGTATCCAGATCCCGCTATTGGTTATTGACCTGGGAGTGTCTCGGTCATGTCTACATGGTTTCCGAACCCGCAGGGTCTACACACTTAACGTTCGGTGACGCTAGGGTTGTTAGTGAGAAGAGTGCATGGTTACCGAAGGTTGTTCGGAGTCCCGGATGAGATCCCGGACATGACGAGGGTCTCCGGAATGGTCCGGAGACGAAGATTGATATATAGGATGAAAGGTTTCGGAGTACCGGAAGTGTTCCGGGGAGCATCGGGAAATCGGCGGAGTACCGGGAAGGTTTTCGGGGGGTCCGGAAGGTGTTCTGGGCCTATTGGGCCACAAGGGGGGACACCACAGCCCTCAGGGGGCTGTGCGCCCCCCCTGGGCCCTCTCCCCATGCGGCTAAGGGGGTGGGACCCCCTAGGCTGGCCGCACCCCTTGGGACTTGGGGGGCAAGGCACCTAGGGGGGAAACCCTAGGGCCTGGGCGCCTCCCCCTGCCCTGGCCGCCGCCCCCCTCCCCTTGCCCTGGCCGCCGGCCCCTAGGGGGAAACCCTAGGGCGCCCTAGCCTCTCCACCCCCCCTATATATAGTGGGGCAAAGGGAGGGCAGCCAACACAGTTCGTGCCTCGGTGCTGCCCTCCCTCTCCCGTCATATCTTCTTCTCCCGCGGTGCTTAGGCGAAGCCCTGCTGGAGTTCTTCTCCACCATCACCACCACGCCGTCGTGCTGCCGGTTCTCCATCAACCTCTCCTCCACCCCTTGCTGGATCAAGAAGGAGGAGACGTCCCCGAGCCGTACGTGTGAAGAACGCGGAGGCACCGTTGCTTCGGTGCTAGGTCTTCGGCGATCTGAATCGCGACGAGTACGACTCCATCATCCGCGTTCATAACGCTTCCGCTTAGCGATCTACAAGGGTACGTAGATCACACTCCTTCCTCGTAGTTGCATCTACTAGATTGATCTTGGTGAACGGTAGGAAAAATTTTTGTTTCCCATGCAACGTTCCCCAACAGTGGAAATATGCCCTAGAGGCAATAATAAAAGAGTTATTATTATATTTCCTTGTTCATGATAATCGTTTATTATCCATGCTATAACTGTATTGATTGGAAACTCAGATACACGTGTGGATGAATAGACAGACTTTGTGTCCCTAGTGTGCCTCTACAGGACTAGCTCGTTGATCAAAGATGACCGCGGTTTCCAGGTCATAGACATGAGTTGTCATTTGATAACGGGATCACATCATTAGGAGAATGATGTGATGGACGAGACCCAAACGTTAACATAGCTTTTGATCGTGTCAGTTATCGCTATAGTTTTCTGCATGTCAAGTATAAGTTCCTATGACCATGAGATCATGTAACTCACTGACACCGTAGGAGTGCTTTGTGTGTGCCAAACGTCGCAACGTAACTGGGTGACTATAAAGGTACTCTACAGGTATCTCCGAGGGTATCTGTTGAGTTGACATGGATCGAGACTGGGATTTGTCACTCCGTATGACGGAGAGGTATCTCCGGGCCCACTCGGTAATACGTCATCTCAATGAGCTCAAAGTGACTAAGTAGTTGGTCACGGGATTATGTATTACGGTAACGAGTAAAGAGACTTGCCGGTTACGAGATTGAACTAGGTATAGAGATACCGACGATCGAATCTCGGGCAAGTAACATACCGACGAGACAAAGGGAACTGTATACGGGATTGCCTGAATCCTTGACATCGTGGTTCATCCGATGAGATCATCGAGAAACATGTAGGAACCAATATGGGTATCCAGATCCCGCTATTGGTTATTGACCTGGGAGTGTCTCGGTCATGTCTACATGGTTTCCGAACCCGCAGGGTCTACACACTTAACGTTCGGTGATGCTAGGGTTGTTAGTGAGAAGAGTGCATGGTTACCGAAGGTTGTTCGGAGTCCCGGATGAGATCCCGGACATGACGAGGGTCTCCGGAATGGTCCGGAGACGAAGATTGATATATAGGATGAAAGGTTTCGGAGTACCGGAAGTGTTCCGGGGAGCATCGGGAAATCGGCGGAGTACCGGAAGGGATTTCGGGGGGTCCGGAAGTTGTTCTGGGCCTATTGGGCCACAAAGGGGGACACCACAGCCCTCAGGGGGCTGTGCGCCCCCCCTGGGCCCTCTCCCCATGCGGCTAAGGGGGTGGGACCCCCTAGGGCTGGCCGCACCCCTTGGCCTTGGGGGGCAAGGCACCTAGGGGGGGAAACCCTAGGGCCTGGCCGCCCCCCCTTGCCCTGGCCGCCGCCCCCTCCCCTTGCCCTGGCCGCCGGCCCCTAGGGGGAAACCCTAGGGCGCCCTGACCTCTCCACCCCCCCTATATATAGTGGGGCAAAGGGAGGGCAGCCAACACAGTTCGTGCCTCGGTGCTGCCCTCCCTCTCCCGTTACATCTTCTTCTCCCGCGGTGCTTAGGCGAAGCCCTGCTGGAGTTCTTCTCCACCATCACCACCACGCCGTCGTGCTGCCGGTTCTCCATCAACCTCTCCTCCACCCCTTGCTGGATCAAGAAGGAGGAGACGTCCCCGAGCCGTACGTGTGAAGAACGCGGAGGCACCGTTGCTTCGGTGCTAGGTCTTCGGCGATCTGAATCGCGACGAGTACGACTCCATCATCCGCGTTCATAACGCTTCCGCTTAGCGATCTACAAGGGTACGTAGATCACACTCCCCCCCTCGTAGTTGCATCTACTAGATTGATCTTGGTGAGCGGTAGGAAAATTTTTGTTTCCCATGCAACGTTCCCCAACAGTGGTATCAGAGCTAGGATCTTGCGTAGATGCTTTCTCGAGTAGAACACAAAAGGGTTTGTGGCGTTGATGTTTAAATTGCTGCCCTCCTTAGTCTTTCTTGATTCAACGGTATTATAGGATGAAGCGGCCCGGACCAACTTTACATGTCCACGTACATGAGACCGGTTCCATCGACAGACATGTGACTTTTGTTGCATAAGATGGCTGGCGGGTGTCTGTCTCTCCTATCTTAGTTGAATCGGAATAGAACAAGGCGGTCCTTGTAGAAGGTTAAATAGCAACTTGAATATCACCGTTGTGGTTTTGCGTAGGTAAGAAGCGTTCTTGCTAGATACCCATAGCAGCCACGTAAAACATGCAACAACAAATTAGAGGACGTCTAACTTGTTTTTGCAGGGTATGCATGTGATATGATATGGCCAATGACATGATGAGTTATATTTGATGTATGAGATGATCATGTTGTAATAGTTAATATCGACTTGCATGTCGATGCATACGGCAACCGGCAGGAGCCATAGGGTTGTCTTTAATTTTTGTATGACCTGCGTGTCAATCATTAAGCGCTTTGTAATGCTTTACTTTATCGCTAAACGGTAGCAATAGTAGTAAGAGCATGGTGGGCGCCGACAACCCCGATGGCGACACGATGATGGAGATCATGACGATGGAGATCATGCCGGTGCTTTGGAGATGGAGATCAAAAGCACGAGTTGATGGCCATATCATGTCACTTATGATTTGCATGTGATGTTAATCCTTTTATGCATCTTATTTTGCTTAGGACGACGGTAGCATTATAAGGTGATCCTTCACTAAAATTTCAAGATAAAATTGTGTTCCCCCCGAGTGTGCGCCGTTGCGAAGGTTCGTCGTTTCGAAGCACCACGTGATGATCGGGTGTGATAGACTCTACGTTCGCATACAACGGGTGCAAGCCAGTTTTGCACGTGCAGAACACTCGGGTTAGACTTGACGAGCCTAGCATGTACAGACATGGCCTCGGAACACGGAGGACCGAAAGGTCGAGCATGAGTCATATAGTAGATATGATCAACATGTTGATGTTCACCATTGACACCACCTCATCTCACGTGATGATCGGACTTGGGTTGGTGAATTTGGATCATGTCACGCTCGAATGACCGGAGGGATGTCAATTTGAGTGGGAGTTATAATTAATTTGATTAGGTAATAACTCACTTATCATGAACAATAGTCTAAAAATGTCTTTGCAAATTTATGTTGTAGATGGCTCGCGCAGGAGTTCCCCTGAATTTTAATGCGTTCCTAGAGAAAGCGAAACTGAAAGATGATGGGAGCAACTTTGTGGACTGGCTCCGCAATCTGAGGATCATCCTCACAGCTGCCCAAAAGGTTTATGTCCTAAATGCACCGCTAGGTCAACCCCCCGCTCCTGGAGCCTCTGCAGACGATATGAACGTCTGGCAGACGCGTTCGGATGACTATTCGATAGTACAATGTGCCATGTTGTACGGCTTGGAAGGAGGACTCCAAAGGCGTTTTGAACGTCATGGTGCATATGAGATGTACACGGAGTTGAAATTCATCTTTGAGAAGAATGCTAAGATCGAGAGGTATGAGACCACCGATAAATTCTTCGCTTGCAAGATGGAGGAGAATTCGTCTGTCAGTGAGCACTTACTGAAGATGTCTGGGTACTATACCCGCATAGCTGATCTGGGACTTGAGTTCCCGGATGAGGCTATCATTGACAGAATTCTCCAGTCACTCCCTCCAAGCTACAAGAGCTTCGTCCAGCAGTACAACATGCAAGGGATGAATAAAACCATCGCCGAGCTGTTTTCGATGCTGAAAGTCGCTGAGGCAGACATCCAGAAGGAGTATCAAGTGTTGATGGTCAATAAGACCACCAGTTTCAAGAAGAATGGCAAGGGCAAGAAGGGTAACTCTAAGAAGGGTGGCAAAGCAGTTGCTAATCCAGTGAAGAAACCCAAGGCTGGGCCGAAGCCAGAGACTGAGTGTTTCTATTGCAAGGGGAATGGCCACTGGAAGCGGAACTGCCCCAAGTATCTGGCGGACAAGAAGGGGGCCAACAACAACAAAGGTATATATGATATACATGTTATTGATGTGTACCTTACCAACTCTCGTTGTAGTGCCTGGGTATTTGATACCGGTTCGGTTGCTCACATTTGCAACTCTAAACAGGAACTGCGGAATAAACGGAGGCTGGCGAAGGACAAAGTGACGATGCGCGTGGGAAATGGTTCCAAGGTTGATGTGATCGCCGTCGGCACGCTCGCTCTTCGATTACCATCGGGATTAGTTATGAACCTGAATAATTGTTATTTAGTGCCTGCGTTAAGCATGAACATTATATCTGGATCTTGTTTATTGCGAGACGGTTACTCATTTAAGTCAGAGAATAATGGTTGTTCTATTTATATGAGTAATATCTTTTATGGTCATGCACCCGAAGTTAGGGGTTTATTCTTATTGAATCTCGATAGTGATGATACACATGTTCATAACATTGATGCCAAAAGATGTAGAGTAGATAATGATAATACCACTTTCTTGTGGCACTGCCGTCTGGGTCATATCGGCGTAAAACGCATGAGGAAGCTCCATGCTGATGGACTTTTGGAGTCTCTTGATTTTGAATCACTTGACACGTGCGAGCCGTGCCTCATGGGCAAGATGACAAGGACCCTGTTTTCAGGGACAATGGAACGGGCAAGTGACTTATTGGAAATCATACATACTGATGTGTGCGGTCCGATGAGTGTAACGGCGCGCGGTGGATATCGTTATTTCCTCACCTTCACTGACGACTTAAGTAGATATGGGTATATTTACTTAATGAAGCATAAGTCTGAAACTTTTGAAAAGTTCAAGCAATTTCAGAGTGAAGTTGAAAATCATCGTAACAAGAAGATCAAGTTCCTACGATCTGATCGAGGGGGAGAATATCTGAGTTATGAGTTTGGTGATCACTTGAGAAAATGTGGAATTGTTTCACAGTTGACGCCACCTGGAACACCACAGCGTAATGGTGTGTCCGAACGTCGTAATCGAACCCTATTAGATATGGTACGTTCTATGATGTCTCTTGCCGATTTGCCACTATCGTTTTGGGGATATGCGTTAGAGACAGCTGCATTCACTTTAAATAGGGCTCCATCTAAGTCCGTTGAGACAACACCGTATGAACTATGGTTTAGTAAGAAACCGAAGTTGTCTTTTCTCAAGGTTTGGGGTTGCGATGCTTATGTCAAACGGCTTCAGCCAGAAAAGCTCGAACCCAAAGCGGACAAATGTGTCTTCATAGGATACCCAAAAGAAAATGTTGGGTACACCTTCTATCTCAGATCCGAGGGCAAAGTGTTTGTCGCTAAGAACGGGTCCTTTCTCGAGAAAGAGTTTCTCTCGAAAGAATTGAGTGGGAGGAAGGTAGAACTTGATGAGGTTATTGAACCTCTGCTTCAACCAGAAAGTAGCGCAGCACAGAAAGATGTTTTTGTGGAGCCTGCAGAGGTTGAGGAGGAAGCCAATGATGATGATCAAGAAGCTACTGATCAAGTTACTACCGAACCTCGTAGGTCGACAAGGGTACGCACTGCACCTGAGTGGTATGGTAACCCTGTCTTGGAGGTCATGTTGTTAGACAACGGTGAACCTACGAGCTATGGAGAAGCGATGGTGGGCCCAGATTCCGACAAATGGTTAGAGGCCATGAAATCCGAGATGGGATCCATGTATGAAAACAAAGTATGGACTTTGGAAGTATTACCTGAAGGGCGGAAGGCCATTCAGAATAAATGGATTTTTAAGAGGAAGACGGACGCTGACGGTAATGTCACCGTGTATAAAGCTCGACTTGTGGCAAAGGGTTTTTCACAAGTTCAAGGGATTGACTACGATGAGACTTTCTCACCCGTAGCGATGCTTAAATCCGTCCGAATCATGTTAGCAATAGCTGCATTTTTTGATTATGAAATTTGGCAGATGGATGTCAAAACAGCGTTCCTTAACGGTTTTCTTAAGGAAGAGTTGTATATGATGCAACCAGAAGGTTTTGTCGATCCAGAGAATGCTGACAAAGTATGCAAGCTCCAGCGTTCCATTTATGGGCTGGTGCAGGCGTCTCGGAGTTGGAATCTTCGCTTTGATGAGGTGATCAAAGCGTTTGGGTTTATACAAGTTTACAATGAAGCTTGTATTTACAAGAAAGTGAGTGGGAGCTCTATAGCGTTTCTAATATTATATGTGGATGACATATTGCTGATTGGAAACAATATAGAATTTTTGGATAGCGTGAAGGGGTATTTGAACAAGAGTTTTTCGATGAAAGATCTCGGTGAAGCTGCTTTCATATTGGGCATCAAGATCTATAGAGATAGATCAAGACGCTTGATAGGACTTTCACAAAGCACGTACCTTGATAAAGTTTTGAAGAAGTTCAAAATGGATCAATCCAAGAAGGGGTTCTTACCGGTATTGCAAGGTACAAAGTTGAGTAAGACTCAATGCCCAGTGACTACGGATGATAGAGAAAAGATGAGTGTCGTCCCCTATGCTTCAGCCATAGGCTCTATCATGTATGCAATGCTGTGCACAAGACCGGATGTCAGCCTTGCCATAAGTATGGCCGGAAGGTTTCAAAGTAATCCTGGTATGGATCACTGGACAGCGGTCAAGAATATCCTAAAGTACCTGAAAAGGACTAAGGATATGTTTCTCGTGTATGGAGGTGATCAAGAGCTCGTCGTAAAGGGTTACGTCGATGCAAGCTTTGACACTGATCCGGATGACTCTAAGTCTCAAACCGGATACGTATATATTCTCAACGGGGGAGCGGTAAGCTGGTGCAGTTCCAAGCAGAGCGTGGTAGCTGATTCTACATGTGAAGCGGAGTATATAGCTGCCTCAGAGGCGGCGAAGGAAGGTTTCTGGATGAAGGAGTTCATGACAGATCTTGGAGTTGTGCCTAGTGCACTGAACCCAATGACTCTGTTCTGTGACAACACTGGTGCCATTGCTCTAGCCAAGGAACCAAGGTTTCACAAGAGGACCAGACACATAAAGCGACGCTTCAATTCCATCCGCGATTCGGTCAAGGAGGAGGACATAAACATTTGCAAAGTACACACGGATTTGAATGTTGCAGATCCGTTGACTAAGCCTCTTCCACGGGCTAAGCACGATCAACACCAAGACTCTATGGGTGTTAGATTCATTACCTTGTAATGCTAGATTATTGACTCTAGTGCAAGTGGGAGACTGTTGGAAATATGCCCTAGAGGCAATAATAAAAGAGTTATTATTATATTTCCTTGTTCATGATAATCGTTTATTATCCATGCTATAACTGTATTGATTGGAAACTCAAATACACGTGTGGATGAATAGACAGACTTTGTGTCCCTAGTGAGCCTCTACAGGACTAGCTCGTTGATCAAAGATGACCGCGGTTTCCAGGTCATAGACATGAGTTGTCATTTGATAACGGGATCACATCATTAGGAGAATGATGTGATGGACGAGACCCAAACGTAAACATAGCTTTTGATCGTGTCAGTTATCGCTATAGTTTTCTGCATGTCAAGTATAAGTTCCTATGACCATGAGATCATGTAACTCACTGACACCGTAGGAGTGCTTTGTGTGTGCCAAACGTCACAACGTAACTGGGTGACTATAAAGGTACTCTACAGGTATCTCTGATGGTGACTGTTGAGTTGACATGGATCGAGACTGGGATTTGTCACTCCGTATGACGGAGAGGTATCTCCGGGCCCACTCGGTAATACGTTATCTCAATGAGCTCAAAGTGACTAAGTAGTTGGTCACGGGATTATGTATTACGGTAACGAGTAAAGAGACTTGCCGGTAACGAGATTGAACTAGGTATAGAGATACCGACGATCGAATCTCGGGCAAGTAACCTACCGACGAGACAAAGGGAACTGTATACGGGATTGCCTGAATCCTTGACATCGTGGTTCATCCGATGAGATCATCGAGAAACATGTAGGAGCCAATATGGGTATCCAGATCCCGCTATTGGTTATTGACCTGGGAGTGTCTCGGTCATGTCTACATGGTTTCCGAACCCGCAGGGTCTACACACTTAACGTTCGGTGATGCTAGGGTTGTTAGTGAGAAGAGTGCATGGTTACCGAAGGTTGTTCGGAGTCCCGGATGAGATCCCGGACATGACGAGGGTCTCCGGAATGGTCCGGAGACGAAGATTGATATATAGGATGAAAGGTTTCGGAGTACCGGAAGTGTTCCGGGGAGCATCGGGAAATCGGCGGAGTACCGGAAGGGATTTCGGGGGGTCCGGAAGTTGTTCTGGGCCTATTGGGCCACAAAGGGGGACACCACAGCCCTCAGGGGGCTGTGCGCCCCCCCTGGGCCCTCTCCCCATGCGGCTAAGGGGGTGGGACCCCCTAGGGCTGGCCGCACCCCTTGGCCTTGGGGGGCAAGGCACCTAGGGGGGGAAACCCTAGGGCCTGGCCGCCCCCCCTTGCCCTGGCCGCCGCCCCCTCCCCTTGCCCTGGCCGCCGGCCCCTAGGGGGAAACCCTAGGGCGCCCTGACCTCTCCACCCCCCCTATATATAGTGGGGCAAAGGGAGGGCAGCCAACACAGTTCGTGCCTCGGTGCTGCCCTCCCTCTCCCGTTACATCTTCTTCTCCCGCGGTGCTTAGGCGAAGCCCTGCTGGAGTTCTTCTCCACCATCACCACCACGCCGTCGTGCTGCCGGTTCTCCATCAACCTCTCCTCCACCCCTTGCTGGATCAAGAAGGAGGAGACGTCCCCGAGCCGTACGTGTGAAGAACGCGGAGGCACCGTTGCTTCGGTGCTAGGTCTTCGGCGATCTGAATCGCGACGAGTACGACTCCATCATCCGCGTTCATAACGCTTCCGCTTAGCGATCTACAAGGGTACGTAGATCACACTCCCCCCTCGTAGTTGCATCTACTAGATTGATCTTGGTGAACGGTAGGAAAATTTTTGTTTCCCATGCAACGTTCCCCAACAGGCTCATCCCGGCGGAGGATGAGAAGTGGCATGGAGCCCAGGTGTACCACTGGACATAAGAGACTCGTGCAGGGGTTTGTCATGGGGGTCGGGGTGGTGGAGCGGCAGCGAAGGCATGAGAGAAAAAGGGAAATAGAGAAAATTGGGGGATGGAGGTGCCCGGTCCGGAGGTGTTTTGGGCGGGCCGGGGGTGTCCGAGTCCTACATGGCTACTGTACGGACTCGCGGACCCCCCCCCACCCCACCCCACTTTGTCTCGGGTTTGCCAGAAAAAGTACGTTCAAACTGGTCGGCAGACCGATACACACCCACGTTGGATCGCACAACATGCCTGTGTTGGGAAACGTTGCACGGAAAACAAAAACAAAATCTACGCACACGCAATGATCTATCCATGGAGATGCATAGCAACGAGGGGAGAATGTGTCTACGTACCCTCGTAGACCGAAAGCGGAAGCGTTAGACAACGTGGTTGATGTAGTCAAACTTCTCAAAGAAGGAGCCTAAGTTCGTTCACGTTCCAAAGGCTCCCCGCTCTAAAAGTAATCCATCTATTGCCAAAGGGGTTGAAACTGTAAAGACTTTGGAAGAAACACCTCTCTTTGATGAATTTATAAATGAATCTTCCCTTGACTTTTATCCTTTTGGTCTTCCCCCTAGAAGTATCTCTATGAGGCCTTTATTTGAAAGTCCTCTTAAGATTAGTTGTACTATTGAAGAGCTTTTTGATGATCTTGATGATGGTTCAATTGATACAACTTGATTCCAACCGATCACATATCGAACGTACGGCACTTCCGCGTTCAGCACACGTTCAGCTCGGTGACGTCCTCGCCTTCTTGATCCAGCAAGACGGCCGAAGTAGTAGATGAGTTTCAGCAGCACGACGGCGTGGTGATGGCGATAGTGATGCGATCTCTGCGGATCTTCGCCTAAGCACTACGAAAATATGATGATGGAGTAAACGGTGGATGGGGACACCACACACGGCTAAGACAATGTTATGTCCTTGTGTAGTGCTCCCTCCCCACGTATATATACGTGGGAGGGGAGAGGGAGGCAGCCAGGGCGCACCCCTAGGGGCTGGCCGCCGGCCCTAGGTCTCCTGCCCTCCTGCGCCCCCGCCCCCTTACTTGTATGAATAAGGGAGGAAGGAAAAGGGGGGAGAGGGAAGGAAAACTACTGCAGGATGCTACTAACGTGACACTACGATCAGAGACCCTTCGATGAAACTGTGTGCGATGCAATAATCGCAAACGGTGGTGTAAAAAACGTCAAAAAAGGTGCAAAATGTTTGCAATGACAGATGCATCAAACATGGTTCAGATTTTGGTTGTGTGTACGATGATGGGCATACGGTTCAGTTTAGTTAACTATTTGCGATGAGGAGGAACAAAAGAAACATGCTGCCAGATGAAGGCATGTGTGATGTACAACATAGGCAACACAAAATAAATGGTCAGCCAGATCAAGGTGTGTGCGATATACGGCATGCGGTTCACTCGGATGAACTATTTGTGTTGAGACAAGAGAACAGAAACGGTTCAATATAAGAAGATGTGTGTGATACGCGGCAAACAGGTCTGTAATCAAAAATGTGTGCGGAGACCGATAATAACACAGACGGTTGCTGCTAATAAGACGTGTGTGTTGTGCGATGAGATTGCGTGACCTAATTGAACATCCACTTACATAGGTGGCAACTACAACCATGGCATTTGCACACACCAAAGTAAATTATTACATGCATATTTAAAAAGGTGTCTACTACACACATGACATTTCCACACACTAATAAAGTAAACGATATATTACATGCATGATTAACTAGCATAAATGATCAGCTGGTCATCATCTACTTCTTGTAACGCTTGCTCTGCTTGTGGCTCAATCCGGGCTCGTCGATTTGGGTAACAAGGCACTTCCTCATGTCAACGATCCGCCTGTGCATCTCGTAGCATTTGTACATGCTCTTGGCCGCAAACCTGAGGTGAGGTTCATCCAGTTGCCGCGTCCAGGCCCTGTGCCAGGATACGGGACTTGTTCTGTTGGCATCCTGCTTCATCTTTTCATAGTAGGGATTGATGATGGCCAAGGCAAGTTCAACCAGGGAGTGCTTCTTCATGCTTCCCCAGACCCTGTAGTGCTCACGGATTTTGACAAGGTTCTGCCAGGACAAGCTCGTAACCCTGAGCGATTTTACATCATCGGTGGTTTCCACCGTGGTGAACTTGTAGTCGGTGCTATTGACAAACCCGTTGAAACGGTCGCAAGGCTATGTGGCCATGCAGTAGTGGTAGATGAGGACATGATGGCACACACACAACTGGGCGATGGCAACCTTCTGATCAATGTCAGGACGACCGGCGGTGTACTAGAGGTCGATGCCGACCACCTTGTACTTGTCTTGAGCAAGCAACTGCTCAACGATTTTGATGTAGTTGTCCACCACGGCCGGGTCGATGGTATACACCACCGAGAGATCCATCTCCCTCACGTGGGTCTCCACTTTATGCTCACTGAACTCCATTGGAGCGCCGCTAGACATCCCCTCTCTATGTGTCGTCGTGGGTGTGCTTGTTGTGTTGTGGGGCATGATCGAAAGGTTGAAGAGACTATGGTTATAATGGCCGCGGGGATTAAAGGGGAAGCCGGACGGCCAGGAATATCGGCAGGTCCTGATGGCAGTTCTAATTTGCAGCCCGTTACTCCATCGTATCGCATGTAACTGCATCGCGTGGCAATGCGCGCGGCGCAACCGCATGCATATGGTGCCCCTGACATGATCGTGCGCACACCCAACCGCTGGTAGAGCGCGCACGGAGGGACGTGAGCAGAGCACTCCGCGGTCGCCTCAACGGCGAGCAACCATATATATATATGCATATAGCAGTTGAACACGCAAGGAAAAGCTTTCCACAAGCTGAGTGCGCCGACAGACGCGAGCAGAGTGCGCCACGGTGCCTAACGGCGAGCACAACGCGCTGCGGTGCCTAACGGTGAGCAGAGCTTGCCGAGGGACGCGAGCAGAGGTCGGCACAGTGATACGTGGAAAATAAGACGAACTGTGCGAGCGATGTACATTCATATTTTATTAGTTAAATCCTAATTATAAACGAGGACTCGGGTATAGTAGGTAATTAAACCGCAAACGTTTATTTTTTGTATTAACCGTATGTGTACGTGTCCTTTTGTCCTCCTCTCGCACGTCTTGTTACCCCGCTGTCGCAGACGGCTTACAACACAAGCTTGTGCAGTGCGCGGGGGCGTTCTTTTGGCCAAACGGTGACGCCAATGAATCGTCGGTGAGCCTCTTCCCGCGCAACCTCGCAGGTTTCCGTGCAAGATTCCCGCCCGACTCGGTGAAATCCCCCAAAATCCCAATGTTTACCGGCCTGCTATATAAACCCTCACGGCCGGCGAGTCATGCGTTGCATTTTCCCCTCCCTCCCGGTAGCTTATCTTGTATGCTTCTCCCACAATCGCTAATGGCACCGGTCCGTCGTCGTCGCTCAGCCACTCCGCCGTCATCAGAGGATAGCTCTAGCTGGGAGGATACACCGCGGCGGCGGCGCAGTCCCCGGCGTAGTGTAGTGTGTGTGGCGTCCTTGCTGGGTGTGCGCGGAACACCCACCACATGCTCCGCCGCCACTGCCCATCGGCAGCTGTTGCCAACCGGTTGCCGCCACACCACCGTCGAAAGCCAGGGCCATCGCCCGCTCCATCGCTGCGGCGTGAAGGCAAAAGGTGGCCGTCGTGGCCGCCACCCCACTGTCGGCCATCACCCGCTCCGCCATCGTGACCCAAAGGTAGGAGGTGGCCGTCGTGGGCGCCACCCCATTGTCAGCCGCCGTGGCCGCCAGCCCATCGTCGATCGCCGGGATCATCACCCGCTCCGCCACCGTCGCTCGAAGGAGGGAGGCAGAGGTGGAGGCCCGCACATGCGTCAGCGATCTTGCGTGCTACATCAAGTTCCTGCGAGGGAGGAGGAGCGCCTGGTCGAGCATGCAAAGAGCCTTACCACAGCCGTGGCCGCATCACATGTCGACGCAGAGGCGAGGAATTAGGAGATCTACGAGCAGTCCGACAGCTTCGAAAGGGGTCGTCTGGAGTAGCAGTGGGCTTTCGAGCTGGCGAGCGTCACTGAACGTGCAAGTGAGGCATGCACCGTATTGTAGTTGTCCAGCTCTTGGTAGGCTCCTCCTCCTCCTCTGCCTCTTATTGAGCACGCTCAGCAGAGGAGAGGCTGATGGAAGTAGCACAAAGCCCCTCAGTAGTAGTAGTATTTAGTGGCTATTTTGTTCAGTTCATCTGACTATAGATGTGCTGGAAATGTACAACGTACTTAAAAGTAGCTAGTATATATAGTTGAACTAGCTATTTCAGTACGTGGTTGGCAACAATTGGGGAATAGTTTGGTCGGTTCAGCTGTCGAGTTGAACTGTTTGTATAAATTAAGAACGACTGTTTAATCTATGAATGAAATCTATGCTTAATTACTGAATTTTAGTTGCAAAAATAAGATAGTGCTAGTGATTTTTAGCTGCATATTTTGACAAATCGTAGAGTTACAAGGATTGACAAATTGTTTGTACGTGCTTGCACACGGGTCATCCAAAACAACCGTTTGCATTGAAGGGATGCACAAATCTTGCGCTGTGAATTTTCCCTCGACTTAAGGGGGAAGAACTTAGCTCTCACTTTGCATACGAGTGGTCTACCTAGAACTTTTGCGATCAAGAGCTACAGAAATCCTGCTCGGCACATGTTCTCTTGGCTTCGTGGGGAAGCTGTCGGTTTGCATACGGGTGTTCTAACTAAAACGTTTGCGATCAAGAGCTGCACAAATCATGCATTGGAGACGAGTTTTGGATTTACTAGAATTTAAAAACAAAGTATCTCAAAGTTTTGCCGGCAATCAACAGTGCCCTGGTGTTTGAAATTCATTCACATTTCTTGCATGGGACCTAAGCATGCACCGAAGGACATAGATTTGATTTTTCAACCCGTTTTTATGCACTGGAGCACGTGCATGTTGTTCAAATTTGAATTATGCACAAAAAATGCCTAGAAAACCCAGTTAATGTATAAAAATGTCCAAACGAACCCCGAAAAATTCCAAAATTAGACAAAACTCTCCTATTGTTCTATGTTGACACTAGAAATCTTTTGAAACAATAAGAGCCAACAGATATCCTTTCGTCCCCAAAGGTGGCATGTTCCCTACCAAAACCATCACGCTTGTTGTGAGAAACTCTGGTTTGTGAAAAGCTTATACCCAAACCTGCCCCAAATGGGAAAAAAAATTTACCACGGGCATGTTGATGCCGCTCCATGATAGCATGCCAAGTTCCATGAATTTCATACCAGTTTTGGATTTACTAGAATTTAAAAACCAGGTATCTCAATGTTTCCGGTCGAGTGACGGTGGCAGGGTGTTCGAAATTCATTCCCATTTCTTGCATGTGACCTAAGCATGCACCAAAGAACACATATTTGATTTTTCAACCCTTTTATATGCACTGGGGCATGTGCATGTAGTTCAAATTTGGATTATGCACATAAAATGCCTAGAAAACCCAGTTAATGTATAAAATGTCCAAACGAACACCGTAAATTTCCAAAATTAGACACAACACTCATGTTGTTCTATGTTTACACTAGAAAAAATTTGAAAGTAATAAGAGGCAACGGATATCGTTTCTTCCCCAAAGGTGGGACGTTCCCTACCAAAACCATCACGCTTGATGTGAGAAGCTCTGGTGTCGGTGTCAAAACCGGCGGATCTCGGGTAGTGGGTCCCGAACTATGTGTCTGAGAATTGATGGTAACAGGAGGCTGGGGACACGATGTTTACCTAGGTTCAGGCCCTCTCGATCGAGGTAATACCCTACTTCTTGCTATATTAATATGGATGAATATGATTACAAGAGTTGATCTACCTCGAGATCGTAATGGCTAAACCCTAGAGTCTAGCCTATGAGGATTTTGTGTTTCTCTATTAGTCTCTACGGACTAAACCCTCCAGTTTATATATGCACCAGAGGGGCCTAGGTTTGTACATAACCATTTTGCAGAGGAAGGAAAGATTACACCCGAACCTAAAATATGCCATTATACGAATACAGGAGTCCTATCCGGATACAAGAGACGATCTTCGATTATGATCTTCACGGTCCACCAGTCCGGCCCACCAAGAGTTATCTAGCCACCCGAGGACCCCTCGATCCAGAACTCCCTCAGTTGCCCCTGAACCTGCCTTCGATGATAATGAGTTCGGCGTCCGTATTGTCTTCGGCATTGCAAGGCGGGTTCCTTCTTCCGAATATATCTTCTGCAAAAAGGTGTATTGTGTTCGCCTCTACAAGTTTAGTACAACCCTTGGCCTCGAAGGCAAGGCTCTTAAAAGAAAATGAATAATGTGTATTTACTGACAACTTTTTGGTGAAGCGTCGCCTCCATCCCACTAACATATCGAGCCATTTTATTCGTCCCTAGTTTCGCGTTTCGAGGTAAATCCTCATTGGCACGTCTTATTAGAATAGAGATCGTGCCCGCTTATTGTGGGATCCTTATCAATGTGATGTGAGCATCCACACCGTGCATTATGCACGACTGCTTTGGGAACCGGTGAGTTTTATGGCTAAAGTGGGGGGACGTTCTGTATTCACAACGTTATAAAAGGATACCAATCCCTTTCATCGGCCCCACGCTTTCCTCAAGCTCGAGCTCTCCAATCTCCCTAGCCCCAGCCTCCCCATCTCCTGCGCCCACCGCTCCGTGCTCCTTAACCACCGCCTCCTTCCCCAGCAATGGCTGGATCCGGCACTAGGGGCAAGTGGGAGGCCACCATGGTCACTGAAAAAACCGCGGAGGATCTTCGGAGCGCGGGCTATCTCGCTGGCTACATCGCGCACCGAGTCTCCGTCAAGGGTCAGGTGATTCCCGTCCCGGAGACAAGTGAGAGAGTAGTGTTCACTTCACACTTTGTTAGGGCCTAGGGTTTCCACTCCACCCCTTTGTTCGGGGTTTGTTGTTCTTCTACGGGCTAGATTTCCATGATCTAGCCCCGAACTCAATCCTTCACATCTCCTCTTTCATAGTGGTGTGTGAAGCTTTCCTCCGCATCCCTCCACACTTCGGCCTATGGCTTAAAACCTTCAACATGAAGCCGAGGGTGGTGGACGGGCAGCACACGGAGTGCGGGGGTGCTATGATTAGCAAGCTCCCGAATGCGACTTGGCCAAAAGGGTCATTCGTAGAGACGAACAAGGTTTGGCAGCAGGAGTGGTGTTATATCATCGAACCCCGCAATGCCAAATGGGTGGCGGAACCTGCTTTCAGATCTGGACCCCCAGAGAGGTTGACCTCTTGGACCAAAAAGGGTCTGGACTGGGGGTCTCAAGTTGAGGTGACAACACTCCAAAGCCGTGTGTCCGGCGTGATTTCCAACGACCACCAGCTCTCGTTCGTGGTCCAAGTAATGCTGGCCTGGCTCACCTTGCCAAAGCCGGGACTCCTCCCTATGGGAGTTCAATCCGGCTGGAGATAAGCCTCTGAAGCATCTCTTTGGCTTTACGCACAAAGAGATCTGGAAGCATCTCTTCAAGAGCGAGAAGGAGTGGCCGGAGGAAACCGAGGAGGCGGGCTATAGTACTGCGCTCTCCGCCCCGGAGGTAATAGAAAATTTCACCGAACATATATTCCCTTTCTTATTTAATGATAACAGGAATTGGAGTTTTTGCATGATATACAGGGCTGGACGAAGAAGGCGACCCGGATGAAGTGTCCGGCGCCTTTGCCCGAAGACCCAGAATCGCCTCGACTAACGGCGATGCTGGTCCCGGCGCTGTACAAGGTGCTGGTCAAGAAACCTAAGAAGAAGAGCAAGGGGGCCGGAGACAGCCCCCGTCCTACGGACGAGAAGTCCGAGAAGATCAACATCCTCTCCTCCAAAGAGGAGTAGGATGACGAGGAAGAGGAAGAAGAAGAGGAAACCCCCGTGCAAGGCAGGGGGCGAAGAGGGGGGCCGCCGCTGATGCGGGGCGGCCACACCCCGGGGGTGGCTAAACCTCTCTACTCGTTCGAACTCATCATCCGAACAGAGTTTTGTGGTGAAGCTTAGGGAGAAGCCCCTGCCCGAAACATAAGTTTGTCCGGATACATTAATTACTACACCTTTGTTTGTTCCGCATTTTTAATGCTTACTTAGTATTTCTCACCTGCTAACCTACAACCCTCCCCGAGGCCACCCCGATGCCTTCTTATTGAAGGGGAACTCTCTAGCGCCCGGAGAGACAGAGAATGACCCGCCGGTCCGAGCTCCATCGCCCATGATCGGCGGGGACACCGAAGTGTCTTCCCAGTGGGTGTCCTCCGCTCAAGGAGATGAGGGCGGGGTAGGTGACAGGGCAACCGGGGGTAACACCTCAGCTGCCGTTGACCATGGGGAAAAGTCCCCACGGAGACCGAAGACGGGGGGCCCAAAAAATCCGAGGCCCTCCCGAATATTGACCCGGATCCTAGTGCGGCTTCGGGGTCCGAAGACCAGACCCCCCAAGCGGGGGTGGACACGATGGCGCCCGGAGTCAATCCGGAGGCGCTAAACCCTATGGAGGGAGCACTGCAAAGTGCTTCCGTCGTGGAGAACCACCGCACCGTAATGGGTGCGGTGATGAAGAAGATTCAGTCCGTCAAAGGCGGACTAAATGAAGCTTTCAACAGCCTGTTAACAAGCTTTTAGGTAAGAAATGTAATGTTCTTTATAGATCTCTTATTTGTTTTATGTGCACATATATAGCCAGTAGCCCCTGATGCTTTGTGTGATTCTGAACAGGATCGGATGAAGTATCCATAGTATAGCATGCTTATAGAGCTGAACTATTGTGCTTATGTTATTTGAACAGGCTTCACTAGTTACTGCAACTGCACGAGATGCAGAGGTTGCCGAACTAAACTGGAAGCTCTTGTTGGCCAACGAGGACTTCGACCGCATCAACCAGCGTTTAGATGAAACGCAAGGTATGCGGATTAAAATGTCAAGAAGACTACTAATGTTAATTGAGTATGGGTATAATTTCTTTTATGATATTCTGTATTACACAGTTGGCGCCACTGAGCTCGAGGCCCTCAAGGGAGAGCTTGCGAAGGCCAAGAAAGAGACCGAGGTGAGCAAGGCGACCGCTGACAAAGCAGTTGCCGAACTAGAGGCGGAAAACGCTGCGTGCGAGAAGCACCAGGCTCGGGTGTCCGAAGTCGAGGATGAGCTCAAAGATGCCATTGTCAAATGTGAGGCATTGGAAAAGAAGACTTCAGAACAAGTGTTCGAGCTTACTGCGGCAGTGAAGACTGCACAGGATGCGCAAAGAAAGGCATGCAGCGCCTGTGAGGAAATCAAGCTGGCGCGACAAATAGCATCTGCTAAGACCTTTCTCTTACAGAGCATCTTCGGAGGGCAGAAGTATCTTGGGCTGACACGGTTATGGAGTTTATCATGGTGGGCACACGACAGATGCCAACGGATGGCTAAAGATAGGAGGCAGCTCGAGGGCACTGGTGGACTCCAGAGGCGGCGCTGGTATGAGCGATCATGGGATGCAAGACATACCCAGGTTCGAGGCTCTCCGGGGAGATAACACTCCTAATCCTGCCGAACGTGGTTGATGTTTACCACTACAGAGTTGCTCCTTGTGCTGTGTGGAGGAAGGAGGAAGACAGGCCAAGGCATAGGCTGCTTCTCTCGAGGTGTGTCTATCATGTTCTCTGCTAGGTCTCGCCGATCTCTCTCTCTCTCTCCCCCGCATGCATGAGGGCTCTGGGGGGGTTTTATATAGGCCAACCCCCAGGGATACAATGGTAATGTTACATGACCGTGGGGCCGGATTGTCATCGTCCGGGAAGCCAGCGCTGGGACCCGTCGGGTACAGGGCTTGCTGGGTTCTCTGGGTGCGGGGCCTACCGGGTACGGGGACACTGTGTGCCGTCTTGTCGTTCGCCAAGGATTGGCCAAGCTGAGTCGGGTACAACGTGCTCCGTCTTGTCACCGTGTGCTGATGTCATGGGATGTGATGATTACACTGTAGCCACGCCCCGGCTGACTAGGGGCATGGGCGAGGCACTATTGCCTAGGTCACCAGTAGGTCCATCTCGTCCCATCGTACGACTGGGATGGGACGGAAGCTAACCCGTGGCCGAATTGGGGGGCACGCCACGAGTTGGTCTGGCTTGCTGGAGAAGTCTTAGCGTGTCGGGTCCGGATCCCCTGAGCGGGCCGTTGGGGACAGATCGTGGGAGCCGGCTGGACTGGAGTCTTGCTGGATCGTGGGTCCTGGCTAGGTCGAGTGACCCGGCCAAGTGAGAGACGGATTGTGGGGCGATGCTGGCCCCGTTATTTTTGAAAAGGATCCAGCTTCCGTTTCCTGCCTAGGGTTCATCCTCTCGACAGTAGTCCTCGAAGTTGTGAAGGTCCACCGTCTTCGGGTAAAAGGGCCTTCGCAACTTCCTTTCCTTGGAGGCGAGCTTCAGGCCGAACTTGGCAACACCCGCTGTGTGCTGGCTTCCGGAAGCCGGATTGCAGCGTTTTGGCGACGGTGGGAAACCGAGGAGTCCGCCGAATCTTGAACGATCTTTTGGGTTCCGCGCGAGCGCCACGTGTTACCCGGAAGCTGGAGAGGCCTGATGATGAGCCACAAGTGTAAGGGATCTATCGTAGTCCTTTCGATAAGTAAGAGTGTCGAACCCAACGAGGAGCAGAAGGAAATGATAGGCAGTTTTCAGTAAGGTATTTTCTGCAAGCACTGAAATTATAGGTAACAGATAGTTTTGTGATAAGATAATTGGTAGCAAGTAACAAACGGTAAAAGTAAATAGGTGCAACAAGATGGCCCAATCCTTTTTGTAGCAAAGGACAAGCCTGGATAAACTCTTATGCAAGGTAAAGCACTCCCGAGGACATATGGGAATTATCGTCAAGCTAGTTTTCATCACGATTGTCTGATTCGCGTTCGGTACTTTGATAATTTGGTATGTGGGTGGACCAGTGCTTGGGTGCTGCCCTTACTTGGACAAGCCTCCCACTTATGATTAACCTCTAATGCAAGCATCCGCAACTACAAAAGAAGTATTAAGGTAAACCTAACCATAGCCTGAAACATATGGATCCAAATCAGCCCCTTACGAAGCAACACATAAACTAGGGTTTAAGCTTCTGTCACTCTAGAAACCCATCATCTACTTATTACTTCCCAATGCCTTCCTCTAGGCCCAAATAATGGTGAAGTGTCCTGTAGTCGACGTTCACATGACACCACTAGAGGAAAGACAACATACATCTCATCAAAATATTGAACAAAGACCAAATTCACATGACTACTAATAGCAAGACTTCTCCCATGTCCTCAGGAACAAAAGAAACTACTCACAAGACAAAAAAGTGTTCATGATCAGAGGGGTATTAATATGCATAATGGATCTGAACATATGATCTTCCACCAAATAAACCAATTAGCATCAACTACAAGGAGTAATCAACACCACTAGCAACCCACAGGTACCAATCTGAGGTTTGGATACAAAGATTGGATACAAGAGATGAACTAGGGTTTGAGAGGAGATGGTGTTGGTGCAGATGTTGATGAAGATAGCTCTCCCCAAGATGGGAGAGTTGTTGGTGATGACGGCGGTGATGATTTCCCCCTCCCGTAGGGAAGTATCCCCGGTAGAACACCTCTGCCGGAGCCCTAGATTGGTTTCCGCCTCGGTTCCGCCTCGAGACGGTGGCATCTGGTCCCGAAAGCCTCCTCCTGATTTTTTCTAGGTCAAAACACTTCATATAGGAGAAGATGGTCACCTGGGGCCCACCGGCTGGCCCTCGAGGCAGGGGGGCGCGCCCCCACCCTCGAGGCCAGCCAGTGGCCTCTCTCGTGGGTTTCTTCCGCCGGGTATTTTTTATATTTTCCGAAAAAATGTTATGTGGAGTTTCGGAGATTTTGGAGTTGTGCAGAATAGGTTTCCAGCGTTTGCTCCTTTTCCAGCCCAGAATTTCAGCTGTCGGCATTCCCCCTTCTTCATGTAAACCTTGCAAAATAAGAGGGAAAAGGCATAAGTTTTGTGACAAAACATGTATGGAAACCCATAATGCAATAAATATCAACTTATAAGCATGATGCAAAATGGACGTATCGACTCTCCCAAGCTTAGACCTCGCTTGTCCTCAAGCGAAAGCCGATATCGAAAAATATGTCCACATGTTTAGAGATAGAGGTGTCGATAAAAACATAATACGGACATGAGGGCATCATGATCATTCTCATAACAACAACTTATATAAATATAAGCATATGATCATTATGCAAAAGTAACAATTCATCCACAATATCAAGTATGCATCATAAACTTCATTGGAAACTAACAAACTGTGGTCTCGGTCATTGAAGCAATTGCAATTTATCGTAACATCAGAAAGAGTTAATATAAGAGCTTTTCAGCAAGCCTACATACTCAACTATCATATAATCTTTCATAATTGCTCACACTCACGCAATACTTATGTTTATGGAGTTTTAATCGGACACAGAGAAAGATAGGGGCTTATGGTGTTGCCACCCAACCTTTTACCTCAAGGGTAATGTCAACATTAATAGATCATGAAAACTTACATCCAAGTGGGTATATATATCAGGATCTTTCCAACACAGTGTGCTTGCCAAAGGATAAAATGAAAAAGGAAAGGTGGAGCTCACCTTGACACTTATAAGACAAGAACAAAAGATAGGCCCTTCGCAGAGGGAAGCAGAGGTTGTCATGTGTTTTTATGGCTGGATGCACAAAGTCTTAGCATAGAAGAACTTCGCTTTATATTGCCACTTGTGATAAAGACCTTTGTTATGCAGTCCGTCGCTTTTATTACTTCCATATCACAAGCTTGTATAAAGCTAATTTCTCCCACACTAATAAATCATGCATATATTAGCGGGTTTACAACATGACAACTTACTTGGAAGGATCTTTCTCAATCCATAGGTAGGTATGGTGGACTCTCATGGCAAAACTGGGTTTAAGGATCTATGGAAGCACAAGTAGAATCTCTACTTAGTGCAAGGGGGTTTGGCTAGCATGAGAGGGAAAGGCAAGCTCAACATGTTGGAAGATCCATGACAATATACTTTATTTCGGATATAAAAAGACATAACCCATTATGTTGTCTTCCTTGTCCAACATCAACTCTTTAGCATGTCATACTTTAATGAGTGCTCACAATCATAAAAGATGTCCAAGATAGTATATTTGAATGTGAGGCCTCTCTTATTTTATTACTTCCTATTAATTGCAACGATGACCAAAACTATGTTTGTCACCTCCCAACAACTTTTATTTATCATACTCTTATATGTGAAGTCACTACTTCCCATAAGATCGATATGATCTCTATGATTCTCCTTTTGTTTTTTTATCATGACCCAAGTGAGGAAATCAAGCCCTTGACTCAACACTAATCTTTATTATATAGCTCACGGACTCGATTACAAAGGATAAAGCTCACAAAGCAAAAGCTCACAACTAGATCATGCTAACTTTATTCTAATAAATCAAGATACTACCAAAAGGATCGAACTAAGTAAAACGGTAAAGATAGGAGTGATGGTGATACGATACCGGGGTCACTCCCCCAAGCTTGGCAGTTGCCAAGGGGAGTGCCCATAGCCATATGATTATGTCTCCTTCTTTGGGGTTGGTGATGCGGGAGTTGTTGCTGACGTAGGCACGTTGTTCTTCCAAGGCATAGGCTCCCCATCGTAGAAGGATGATCGAGTCTCCGAGATACTCAAATCTGCAGCAAAACTCATGTTCTTGAATCTATATTCATACTCACAGTTTTGGTTTTGCAGGTCATATATCTGGGCTTGGAGGTGATCGATCTTCTGTTGGAGATTGGAGATTGCTTCTCCGAAGATCCTTGAGTCCATCTTGAGGTTGTTGGCAAGCTCCGAGATCATCATGTGGTTGGCGTCGATACCTCGTTCCACCATACCTTGGCACTTGAAAACTTGTTGAAAGTGCAGTATATCGACTAGAGGGGGTGAATAGGCGATTTTTATGAAATGCTTCAAAACATGGTAGTTTTGAAGACAAAAGATAAACTCAATCCTATTAGTATGCAGCGGAAAGTAGACTACACAAGACAAGCCATAGTCATGTATTCAATGAAGTGAAAGCATGAAGACTAATAGCAGCTAGGCAGTAGGGATCATGATGGAAGAAGGAATGAAGCCAATCATAACAAGTAGATACTCAGTGAAGTCAATCAGAGAAGGCAAGCATGCAATGACTTCACAACATAGAACAGTAGGTAAAGGGAGGGAAAGGATAGAACCAGTAGCTCGGGGAGGACAGTTATTTGTTAGACCAGTTCCAGTTGCTGTGACAACTGTACGTCTGGTTAGGGAGGCTGAGATTTAACTCAGAAGACCGCATCTTCACCTTATTCCCCTTGAGCTAAGAACACCTAGTCCTCGCCCAATCACTCTGGTAAGTCTTCAAGGTAGACTTCCAAACCTTCACAGACTTCGTTCACCGGCGATCCACAATGACTCTTGGATGCTCAGAACGCGACGCCTAACCGGCTGGAGGAAACACAGTCCTCAAGTGTAATAAGTCTTCAGGTCACACAGACAGAAAGACTTCAGTGATGCCTAACACTCTTTGGCTCTGGGTGTTTTGGCTTTGTCCTCGCAAGGATTTCTCTCTCAAACGCTTCGGAGGTGGGTTGCTCTCAAACGACAAAAGCCGTGTAATAACTCTGAGCAGCCACCAATTTATGGTGTAGGGGGTGGGCTATTTATAGCCACTGGGCAACCCGGCCTGATTTGTCCGAAGTGACCCTGGGTCACTAAGGAACTGACACGTGTTCCAACGGTCAGATTTCAAACACTCACATGGCAGCTTTACTTGGGCTACAAGTAAGGCTGACTCATCCAACTCTGGATAAGATTTTCTCTCATAGTCTTCGCTCGAAGACATAGGATTTGGTTGAGCATCACTTCAATCACTCTGACTTAGATCACTTGGACCCCACTTAACAGTACAGTGGTTCCTATGACTCAACAAAGAAGAAAAGGAAACAACGAAACATCTATGTCTTTGCTCTCCATAGTCTTCACACAATGTCTTCTCATGTCATAGTCTTCAATATGATTATCATCATATACCACCACTCATGTCAATGTCTTCATACATTTTTAGGGGTCATCTCCGGTAGGTAAACCGAATCAATGAGGGACTACTACGTGTGTTATCCTGCAATTCTCACAAACACATTAGTCCCTCCACCAGGTTTGTCGTCAATACTCCAAAACCAACTAGGGGTGGCACTAGATGCACTTACAATCTCCCCCTTTTTGGTGATTGATGACAAACTGGTTGAAGTTTTCAACGGGGATTAAAGGTATGTGAAATTGTACAGGATAAAGGTATTGTCTTCGTAAGTAGCAAAAGGCTCCCCCTGAAGATGTGCATATAGTTGATTTGTCTTTGAATGCAAATGCACATGGCATGTTGTACTTGTGGAGATCCTCTTCAACTTATGAAGACAATTCATCATGCACAATTGATATGTCGAATATAATGACATGCATAATGAAAAATGGACGTCTGCAATAATGACTAAGTGCGGAATATAAGGTAGCAGATGTGGAATTTGTCATCGCATTACAGAGTAGCAGAAAAATGTAGCAGACGACCATCAGTTTAAGTGTTACAACTCAAAGAACCAAATGTAGCAATAACGAGAGTTGTAATCACTAGGCAAAATATAAAGCACCCGCCCATATGGACCCGCTTGAAGACTATCAACTCATATGCTTCTCCCCCTTTTGTTAGTAAGGACCAAAAAGGTTTGAAGACATAGAGCCTCTACTCGTTCCCAGTTGGAGCAGGGGAGGATGCAGGGTCGACGTTGGTGTTTGGCGGTGCAGAAGTAGTTGGTGCAGTGTCGATGCGCGCTGAAGTAGGAGGAGGTGAGGTAGCATCATCTAGATCATCGATCACCCTGGCATCAATTGTTGCAGCGGAGGAGGAGTATTCAGAATCTTCAAGAGACGGAGTTCGACTCATAACAGCATTCCTTGGAGGAGTGTGGTCAAACTTGAATCTCTCTGTGAAGCCATTGTCTTAAAGATCCGCTTCAGCACTCAGCAAGGTCAAACTCTTCCAAGACCTCCGACAGGTTTCATGAGCAACAAAGGCATTCATGGTGGCAAGATTGCGAATGCGATTGACGTCCACCAAGAGGCTTTGCATTTGACGCTTTAGCCAGTAGTGATGCTTATCCTATTTCTGATGGAGGGCAACCAGAAGCTCTCGGTTATTGAGAACACGAGATCGCTTCTAAGGCCTTTGGGCAATGGTGCTCTCGGTAGCTTTGGTTTCAGCGTGTCGAGGTAGACGAGTACGGCCAGCCAGAGGATAAATGCGTGAGACTGCTGGAACACCTTCAATTTGCTGAATGAAGCTCTGGTGATCAGCGTTGTGAAGACTAACAGGCTCTTGGTATATAGCTTCAGCTGACATATCAACCTCAGGCAAGAGGATATGATGGTTGCGAGCAGAGGGCTGATAGGTGATAGCTGAATGCAGCTTGATGAGGCGCATAATCCATGGGGCATAGAATTTCAGACCAAACAGATTAGAGCCAGACATAGCCAATTGCCTAATGAAGAAATCTTGAGCATTGAAGCTGATGCCATTGAAGATATAGAAGACCAAAGTCTTCATGGTGCCTTCAAGCTTGGCTGATGAAGAATGTCCTTTGACGGGCCATAGAGTACGCCTGATGATATGATAGATGGTGCGTGGCAGGTACTCTAGGTCTTTAACAAAGAATTCCTTAGGATATTCAGCATCACTTGGCAGAGGCTTCATCATGCTTAGCATTTGCATGTTGGGCTTGCGCTTCTGAAAGATACTCAACAAGGCTTCATTGTGCAATTGACAGCCAGCTTCATACAGATCTCCCGGAGTGGGCAGGCCAGTAAGCTCAATGAGATCAAAGGCTTTGGCTTCATGATGGACATTTCCTGTCATCCACTCAAGGACCCATGTCTTCGGATCCCTGCTATAGCCTCGAATGTGGAGGGTTGCATAGAATTGCAGAAGCAGCTCTTGATTCCAATGCTCCTTGTCAGTTACAAAATTTAGTAGGCCAGCATCACGGAAGCAATCAAGAGCTTCCTCCAGACAAGGCAGACCAGCAATAGCTTCAGTGTCAAGACGCATATGAGGGAAAATGCGCCCTTGATCATAGAGTACTCTTGAGTAATAAATGCGCTGCTGATGGCTCCAGAACCTATCTGATGATATTCTTGGCTTGGAATATGGGTTCTTGGCGCTGTCAAAGAAGGTGTTGTGCGCAGTGAAGCTATTGGCATTGAATGACCATTGAGATGTTGCAATACCTGGAAACCTTGGCAGTCTTGGCTTAGGCTTCTGAACTTGAGGCCTGTGCTCAACATGATGATCAAACTGAGGACCAGCAGCATGCGGTCCAGTAGTAGGGGGTGGAGTCAGAATGGGCCACCGGACAGTAATGAGCTGATCATCTTGGTTGTATGCTTGCTCAATTGTATGGGGCCTTGGAGGCGGAACAGGAGCAGATGCATTGGCTTCAGGCTGCTGATTTGCTTCAGGCACAACACTTGCTTTAGGCGCCATCACATCAGGCACCACTATTTCAGGTGCCACATTAGCTTCAACCATGACCACGTCATTGGCTTCAGTGTTGGTGGTGGCATCCTCTGAGTTTGTAACCTCCACTTCAGGAGCTGGACGGTCGGACACGTTCTCCTCGAGAACAGGGGGTGTGGCTTCTTCCGCTTGGGGTTGTTCTTCTCCTTGGGGTGGTTCTTCTTCGGCTGATGCAGCCGGAATATCTTCAGCCGCTATGGCTTCAAATTCTGAGGGGTTCACAGCAGGAGCAGCATCAGGTACAGATGGTTGCTCTACTCCTTCTGGAACAGTTGGGGTGACGACTTGAGGCCTTGGTCCTTTGCGAAGTCTGTGAAATGCTGGCGATGCCTGAGGGGATGGAGGTTGTTGGGCCTCAAGGTCTTCATCTTCAAGCACCGAACTGGTGTCTTGGGTTGGCTGAGGTGTGGCTGGTGTATCCTGTGGGTGATCAGCCCACGAGTCATCCTGTGCAATTGGCGTCAATGGACGACCAATGCTGATGCGTTCGCTGTTCATAAGAACAGGAGAAAATTCAACATTGTACTCGATCTGAGGAAGGACTTCATCATCTTCAACATTGTCATGAGGACCAATGTATTCAGCTGCGGTGGGGTCAACAGCTGGAATGTCTTCAGCCTCTGTGGGAGCAGGCTCATGGACTGTCATGCGACGTTCTCTGTGAGCAGATGCAGGGCGAGCAACTGATATGGGCTCGACAAAGATAGGCTCTTTGGAAGCAGCCTTATCCTTCTTTGTCTTGCGCTTCTTGGTGGGTGGAGCTTCATCAGTAGTCTGCTTGCGCTTGCGAGCTTCTGCTTCAGCCACCTTTGTCTTCTTGAGTTCCGAAGCAGTTGGGGTGGCCTTAGGCTTCGTGCCAGTCATGCTGGTAGGGAAGACTATGAGAGGCATTTCTTGCCTTGATTCTTCAGCTTCGGGCACAGGTTGCTTCTTCTTTTTCTTGGCAGCCATCCTTGGGTCAATGCCAGGACGCCCAAGGGCCTTGCGCTTTTCAGCTTTATTGAAAGCTTGAACGCATTTGGCAGCCAAGTCCTTAATTCACTCATGAGAACATTTAGCTTCATCACGCCTCTGGCGAAAGGCTTCCTTGAGCTCATGCATCATAACTTTGAAGTTTTGAATCTCTTGTATGCTGAGCTTGTCCACATGCTTCTTGAACTGAGCCTTTTCATAATCGATCTTTTGCTTCAACTCAACAATTCTCTGAGCCAGAGCTAGCTCCGAAGCAATGGCGCCATGAAAGGAGACGCTAAGGCCAACTGGAAGTTGAAGATCGTCGAAGCTGAGGTTGGGAGTGTCAAACCATTCATCAATGAAATTATTGAGCACTTCCACGTCAAAGAGCGGCAAATCATTGAAGATTTTAGCATCTTGCTTGCTCTTGATCAGTTGCTCCAGAGCATCGTCACCAAGATCCTCATCGCTCGAGAGATCAAGGGCTTCATTGGCAGTCTTCAGAACAGCGTCAGGAGTGAGAGCTGGACTGGGGTTGCGCGATGGCTTCTTCCTCAGTTGTCTGCTCTTGGAGATGCGAGAGTGCTCCTTAGACTGCACACTTGGTGCTGGTGGAGCAGTGGCCAAAGGCTTCACTCTAGAAGCAATTGGTGGAGTGGTCTTCGAAGCCTTGGATTTCTTCTTCTTGGGCTTCGGGGTTCCAGGCGCTTCTTCAGAATCAGCATCATCTGCAGGTTGATCCACATCCGCCCCTTGAACCCTTATGTGACTGATGAGGCCTTCTAAGTTGTAGAAGGGCCCAACCAGGTTTGGTTCAGCTTCACGCGTGCCATCAGCGCGGGGCGCAGAGGGGCCAGGATTGAAGTCCAATCCCCAATTCTTCTTGTTCTCTTTGGCTGAGTTCTTGGCATATTGAAGATTTCGCTTGAACAAATTGTCGTTGCGACACCAGAGCAGAGCACTAGGATCAGCATCAGTAGGTTGAGGCCCTCTGACCATGCAAGGGTAGAAGCCTTGAGAAATGGCTTCAGCACGAGTCTTGGGGGAAGATTTTTATAGGTGTTGTCTCCCCATGGATGCTTGATGGCGTTCTTTTCAGCATACTCTTGGGTCACGAACCTGTACTTGAACCACTGTTCAGCCCAATATCTTCGAATCCATTGGATTCGTGTCTTCCTCTGATTATAATCCTCCTCTGGATCAGTCTTGTACATCTTAATGAGATCAGGAGGCAAATCTATGGAGGTGTTGCCACGGCGCTGTCTGCCACCCTTTCTAACTGTCTTGTCAGTAGCCATTCGCTTCAATCTGAAGGGCTTCAAACTGAATGGCTTCAAAACTGGCAAATGCTTCGGTCTGCTGGTCAGACAGGAACTGTCTTCAGGGGAGTGGATGTGACGCTGCAAGAATTCTGCAAATGAATGCAGACTATGAGAACCAAGGGATTCTCCCACGGACATGTACCTGTGACAGCATTAGAGATGCGAGGGAAGGGGAAGAGGTCATATGCATTCTCAGATGTTTTTGAAGATAAAACAGTTTTGAAGACTTTGACCTCATAGCGCGAAGACATTCACTCATATGATGAGAGTTGGTTCCAGATTTGTACGAATCCACGAATAGGTACAAGTGAGGAATCTAACTATGTTTGAAGCATATGTGAATGTACTAGGCAAGATATGAGATGCATACGGGATAGATCTATATATTTGTGTAGGCAGAAACCTCTTGTGGTAAAAGTGATGTATCTTTATGGATCAAGAAGATGGTACAAGGAAAGTTTTATTTACCACACGATGAACTACTTAGACGGAGAGGAGTTGGATGCCCAGCAGTTCGATCTTCCGTGCCCTAACTTGGCGACGGATGACAGCTACGGCGACAGCGGAGTAGATAATGTCCGCGGCTGGCGTGAGGACGGCGTCGACGAGGTTGTGGCAGCGAAATGCTTCGTCGCCGGTGTCATCGAGAGCTAGCGGAGGCGCTAGAGTTGGTCGAGGTGGAGAGGTGGTAGAAGAACTTTTGACCGTGATGGAACGTGCATTTATAGGCATGGGAGACGGCATAGTGCAATTACGCAGGTGCCCCTGGCGGTTCACATACGAGGGACACGTGGCGGTCATGTAACGCATTGGGAGTTGTCCCACGATCCCACGTACACCACGACTATCGGAGTGGTCGTTTCGGCTTCTCCGGGTTTCAGGCATAAAGGATGGAGCATTAAAATCAGATTTAAAGTTTGTCTCCGTATCTTCTGCTGACAAGGATGCAGAGAAGATATTCGACAGATTCAATAGAATGCATATGATTTGGACAGACAGAGTGTGAGATGAGAAAGCATAGAGAGGTTAGGGTCCGATCACATTCACTTAGTTCAAAAGATTCAAATACGAAGACATAGCTATAAGTGAATGTTGTTGAGGACAGAACACAACTCTATGTATGTACAATCCTATATGAAGATAAACCAAGTGCGAAGACTTTGCAAATGTAACGCCACGAGAAACACTTCAAACAAGAATTTGGTGGTGGCGTTACCCACCGTATAGGAAGTATTAGACCCAGACACGGCGCACAATTATCGTGGCGCTCCGAAGTCAATTTCCATGTTAATGTATTCACACTTAGAATGTAAGTCTTCATTGATTGAAGATATACTTTACTTCGTGTGTTGCACATCTAAGCCATTAATATGCATAAGTGTTAGGATGTGTGCATGATTACATGACATTTTAGGATTCTAAGATATTTAGCTCACACCGCAACTTGCAAAACCTTTTCTCATCCAAGGGCTTTGTGAAGATATCTGCCAGTTGCTTGACGTGTATGATATCAATATCTTCCTTCATGACATGATCTCTGAGAAAGTGATGACGAATTTCAATGTGCTTTGTCTTCGAGTGCTGAAATGGGTTGTTGGCAATCCTAATAGCGCTTTCATTATCGCAGTAGAGTGGCACATGCTTCAGATGGACGCCATAGTCCCTGAGCGTTTGCTTCATCTAGAGAAGCTGAGCACAGCAAGATCCAGCAGCAATGTATTCAGATTCAGCAGTGGAGAGTGATACACAGTTCTGCTTCTTTGATGACCAACAAACAAGAGATCGTCTTAGAAAGTGACATGTGCCTGATGTAGACTTGCGATCAACTTTGTCACCAGCATAATCAGCATCTGAGAATCCAACTAGATCAAATTCTGAGCCCTTTGGATACCATAATCCTTGTGTTGGGGTGTAAGCCAAATATCGAAGTATTCCCTTCACAGCTAAGTGATGCGACTCCTTTGGTGCCGCTTGATATCGAGCACACATGCAAACACTAAGCATAATATCTGGCCTAGATGCACATAAATAAAGCAAAGAACCAATCATGGAGCGGTATACCTGTTGATCAAACTCTTTACCATTAGCGTCGGGACCCAGATGGTGTTTAGCAGGCATTGGCATCGAGTACCCTTTGCAGTCTTGCATTCCAAAAAATTTCAGGCAGTCTTTAAGGTACTTCTCTTGAGATATGAAGATGTTGTTGCTTTCCTGACGAATTTGAATACCAAGGAAGAACTTCAGCTCACCCATCATGGACATCTGATATTGCTCTTGCATCATGTAACCAAACTCATCACTGTATTTTTTGTCAGTGCAACCGAAGATAATGTCGTCCACATAGATTTGGCAGACAAATAGTTCATCATCATATGTCTTCGTGAAGAGTGTGGGATCTAGGGATCCAGGTTTGAAGCCTTTGCTCGTCAGGAAGTCTTTGAGTGTGTCATACCAAGCACGAGGCGCTTGTTTGAGGCCATACAGTGCCTTGTTGAGTTTGTATACCATATCAGGACGTTTTGGATCTTCAAAGCCAGGTGGTTGTGCAACATACACTTCTTCTTCAATCCTTCCATTGAGAAAGGCACTCTTTACATCCATTTGATATAGAAGTATGCTGTGATGATTTGCATAGGCTAGCAGTATACGAATAGCTTCAAGTCTAGCCACAGGAGCAAATGTTTCATCGAAGTCAATCCCTTCGACTTGAGTGTATCCTTGAGCAATGAGACGAGCTTTGTTTCTGACCACTTGACCATGCTCATCTTGCTTGTTGTGATAGATCCATTTTGTGCCTATTATGTTGTGCTTGCGAGGGTCAGGACGCTTGACAAGTTCCCACACATTGTTCAGCTCAAACTGTTGAAGCTCCTCTTGCATTGCTTGAATCCATTCGGGTTCCATAAAAGCTTCAGCAACTTTCTTGGGTTTAGATATTGAGACAAAGGCAAAGTGCCCACAGAAATTTGCTCTTGAGCGAGTAAGTGGACCAGGAGCATTTATGCTATCAATTATCTTCTCAACTTGTACTTCATTTGCAACACGAGGATGAGCTGGACGAAGATTTTGCTCTTGCTGTACATTGTCATCGTCAGGAGTGTTGTCTTCAGACTGAGCATTGTCGTCAGGTTGATTTGGAGCAGAGATAATGAGTTCCTCGTCAGGTTGTGCTTCAGTAGGCATGATCTCACCGGTTCCCATTAGCTTGATAGATTCATTTGGTGAAGCCTCATCTAGCACATTTGGTAGGGACTCTCTTTGTGAACCATTTGTCTCATTAAACCGCACATCCATAGTTTCAACAGTTTTATAGAGAAAGATGTTGAAGACTCTGTAGGAGTGTGAGTCCTTTCCATATCCGAGCATGAAGCCTTCATGTGCTTTTGGTGCAAATTTTGACTTGTGATGAGGATCCTTGATCCAGCACTTAGCTCCAAATACTCTGAAGTAACTTACGTTAGGCTTCTTTCCAGTTAGGAGTTCATAGGATGTTTTCTTCAGAAGCTTGTGAAGATAAACACGGTTGATGATATGGCATGCAGTATCAATAGCTTCGGGCCAGAACCTTCTTGGTGTCTTGTATTCATCGAGCATCGTTCGAGCCATCTCAATTAGAGTTATGTTCTTGCGCTCAACGATCCCATTTTGCTGAGGTGTATACGAGGCTGAGAATTCATGAGTGATTCCCATTGTATCCAGATAAAGATCAAGGCCAGTGTTCTTGAAATCAGTGCCATTGTTACTTCTGATATGCTTGATCTTGACGCCATAGTTGTTCATGGCACGGTTGGCGAAGCGTCTGAAGACATCTTGCACTTCAGTCTTGTAGAGTATTATGTGCACCCATGTGTATCTTGAATAATCATCAACAATGACGAAGCCATAGAGACAGGTTGTGGTAGAGAATGTGGAGTAGTGAGTAGGGACAAATAAGTCCATGTGAAGCAGCTCGAAGGGTTTGGATGTTGTCATGATTGTCTTCGTGGGATGCTTGGCTCTAGTCATCTTCCCAGCTTCACAGGCACCACATAGATGATCGTTCTTGAACTTGACTTCCTCTATGCCTAGGACATGCTTCTTCTTTGCGAGAGTGTGCAAGTTCCTCATGCCAGCATGTCCTAGCCTCCGATGCCAGAGCAAACACTCTGAAGCTTTTGCTAGAAGACATACGGCCATCTGCGGTCCAGCTGAGAAATCTACCATATACAGATCACCTTTTATGTATCCTTCAAATACTAAAGACTTGTCAGATTCCATTAGTACAAGGCAACGAAATTTACCAAAGATCACAATCATGTTTAAGTCACAAAGCATTGAGACAGACATTAAGTTGAAGCCAAGAGATTCAACAAGCATGACTTTATCCATGTGCTGATCTCTTGAGATTGCAACTCTACCTAGACCTAACACTTTGCTTTTACCAGTATCAGTAAATGTGATGTGACTCTTGTTAGATGGACATAAGGTTGAGTCCATGAGAAGATTTCGATCTCCAGTCATATGATTTGTGCATCCGCTATCCATAATCCATTCTGAAGACTTTGGTGTCACTCCCTACAATGCAGTTAGGAGGATAGGCTTCACCAAAAGCCATTATGAAGCATAAACATTTGACGTATAAGTGGATTATGAAAGCTTAGACCAAAGTTAGGACTGATAAGATGTTTAGCAAGTGATTCATGAGCAGTATGAGCAGTAAGTCATTTGGGCATTTGATCTTGTGCCCTACAAGTGTTTTAGGTCCCCAGCAATAGCATCAGACGCCTTTGATTTTCGGCTGGAGACATTTCCCTGTAAGAGAAAGTTAGTACTTCTTAACCACCCACATTTTCAGGGGTGGCTTAGAAGCAATGAGTCTAAGAGCAGCATCTGAGAATTTTTGCTTTGGAGCCCTAGCAAATAATCTTGCAGGAGGAGAATAATACTCATGAGAATAGGCAGAAAAATTCTTTGTTTTATGAATATAGCGGTTTGAAGAAACACGCTCATATTCATGGGTCTGGTATGGTTTCCCTGCAAAACATCTGCGTTAGGGTGACTCAGGTGAGTCCTTTGTCTGTATGAAGCCTTAGGACCATATGAAACCTTTGGTCTGGGGTTTGTCTTCTTCCCAGGAGGTGTCATGATAACATTAGCTCGAAGTTTCTCAAGAAAACCTTTGGGTACCCAGATCTTCTTCATAGGGGGGCCCGTTCCTGCAGTTAGTACCAATATACCTGGCAAACACTTCACCATTTTGATTCTTAAACAGTTTATAGTTTGCATCAAAGGATTCATCAATGATAACAGGATTAGCACAAGTGAAGCCAGATAGGGTAGATGGATCCACTGAAGGTTCCTTTGTAGCAACCCATGTGGTTTTGGGATACTGCTCAGGCTTCCAGTATGAACCATCAACATTCATTTTCCTGTCGAACCCGACACCCTCTTTCCTAGGGTTTTGGTTCAGTATCTGCTTTTTGAGGACATCACATAGAGTCTAATGCCCTTTGAGGCTTTTGTACATCCCTGTTTCAAGCAAAGTCTTCAACCTAGCATTTTCATCAGCAATAGTAGTGGTATCCTCAGCACAGGGGTTAGTTACCACATTAGTAGTTGAAGATATTGCAACGGTGGCAACAGTAGAACATTCAACAACAGTTGTAGCGTTATCACGCTCAATGCATTTTAAACATGGTGGTTCAAACTCTTCCTGAGAAGCACTGATTTGTTCAGCAAGTAATGAATCACGCTCCTTCTGAAGATCTTCATAACATACTCTTAGCTTTTCATGATAAGATAAGAGAGTGTTATGATGACTTTGAAGCGTGGTTAACTTAGCCTGAAGTCTCTGAAGTCTTTCAGCTAAGTTTTTCGACTGATCCATTTCTTCACCCAACATATCATTGCTCTTATTAAGCATTTTTGAGCCTTTTCCAAAGCAATTTGTTGCTTAGTGGCAAGGGAAGCAAGTTTGACATAGCTGGGTCCAAATTCATCACCAGATTCATCATCACTACACTCAGATGGATAGCATTCGGTTACCTTGGCACCTTTTGCCATAAGACATGGTGTAGAGGATGATGGTTCTGGATCGAAAGTCATCGTCTTGAGAGATTCTTTGAAATCCTCAAACCCGGAATCATCACGAGTTTGATGACCCTCATAGACTTCAGAGAGACGGTCCCAGATAAGCTTTGCATGATCAAGATGCATGATGTTCCTGAACTGATTTTGAGACAGACAGGAGCAGATGACGTCCTCCGCTGTGAGATTGAGAAGAGTGAACTTGCGAATGTCATCAGCTTCTACCCTCTTGCATAGATCGGTAAGACCAATCTCAGTGACGGTCCACAGCTCACTGTTAATCGCCATGAGAAATTTCTTCATCATGGCCTTCCACTTGGGATACTCGTGACCGTCAAACATGGGGCAAGACACTGTCTTCATTCCTGCGGTCGACATAACTAAAACTCCAGGTGTTTAAACCGAATCACACAGAACAAGGGAGCACTTGGCTCTGATACCAATTGAAAGTGCAGTATATCGACTATAGGGGGGTGAATAGGCGATTTTTATGAAATGCTTCAAAACATGGTAGTTTTGAAGACAAAAGATAAACTCAATCCTATTAGTATGCAGCGGAAAGTAGACTACACTAGACAAGCCATAGTCATGTATTCAATGAAGTGAAAGCATGAAGACTAATAGCAGCTAGGCAGTAGGGATCATGATGGAAGAAGGAATGAAGCCAATCATAACAAGTAAATACTCAGTGAAGTCAATCAGAGAAGGCAAGCAGGCAATGACTTCAAAACATAGAACAGTAAGTAAAGGGAAGGAAAGGATAGAACCAGTAGCTCGGGGAGGACAGTGATTTGTTAGACCAGTTCCAGTTGCTGTGACAATTGTACGTCTGGTTAGGGAGGCTGAGATTTAACTCAGAAGACCACGTCTTCACCTTATTCCCCTTGAGCTAAGAACACATTGTCCTCGCCCAATCACTCTGGTAAGTCTTCAAGGTAGACTTCCAAACCTTCACAGACTTCGTTCACCGGCGATCCACAATGACTCTTGGATGCTCAAAACGCGACGCCGAACCGGCTAGAGGAAACACAGTCCTCAAGTGTAATAAGTCTTCAGGTCACACAGACAGAAAGACTTCAGTGATGCCTAACACTCTTTGGCTCTGGGTGTTTTGGCTTTGTCCTCGCAAGGATTTCTCTCTCAAACGCTTCGGAGGTGGGTTGCTCTCAAACGACAAAAGCCGTGTAATAACTCCGAGCAGAAACCAATTTATGGTGTAGGGGGTGGGCTATTTATAGCCACTGGGCAACCAGACCTGATTTGTCCGAAGTGACCCTGGGTCACTAAGGAACTGACACGTGTTCCAACGGTCAGATTTCAAACACTCACGTGGCAGCTTTACTTGGGCTACAAGTAAGGCTGACTCATCCAACTCTGGACAAGATTTTCTCTCATAGTCTTCGCTCAAAGACATAGGATTTGGTTGAGCATCACTTCAGTCACTCTGACTTAGATCACTTGGACCCCACTTAACAGTACGGTGGTTCCTATGACTCAACAAAGAAGAAAAGGAAACAACGAAACATCTACGTCTTTGCTCTCCATAGTCTTCACACAATGTTTTCTCATGTCATATCTTCAATATGATTATCTTAATATATCACCACTGATGTCAATGTCTTCATACATTGTTAGGGGTCATCTCCGGTAGGTAAACCGAATCAATGAGGGACTACTACGTGTGTTATCCTGCAATTCTCACAAACACATTAGTCCCTCCACCAGGTTTGTCATCAATACTCCAAAACCAACTAGGGGTGGCATTAGATGCACTTACACTTGTTGCTCCATTGCTTCGAGTCTTGTCTCCACGCTTCCGGTCCTCCTCGGCCCTTCAATATCATGGATGTGCAGCACCCCCTCATGCAACTCCATGGTTTTGGGGTGATGCAGCACCTCCGCAAGGTAGGGGTTGATGACCTTCTCGAAGAACGTGTCCTTGGGGGTGTTGGAGGACGCCATGATGATCTAGATCTGTCAAAAACAGCAGCTCGAAACGTAAACAGAGGAATTCTGCGTGATACAGAGGTCAAAACCTTCGGGAGTATATATAATGAATTTTTCCAGCACGAAAGGAGTAACCCAAAAGAAAACGGAGTCCCGGCGACACACGGGGTGCCCTTGAGGCAGGGGGCGCGCCCTGGGAAGGGGGGCGCGCCCCCTACCCTCGAGGCCACCCCGTGTCTCCTCCGGACTGCGGTTTATTTTTGTATTTTTCTAAATATTCCAAAACGGAGAAAAACTGCCTTTAGAACTGTTTTGGAGTTGGTTTACTTACCGTATCACGTACCTCTTCCTTTTCGGAGGCTGAATCGTTCTGGAAAGTGTCCCTTATGTATTCCTCCGGAGTTATGGTTTCAATAATATTAGTTTCAACATTAATAGGATTACCTAAGATATAATGTTTGATTCTTTGACCATTCACCACCTTCGGATTTGTGCCTTCGAAGTTGTTGATTTTTATGGCACCGGAACGATAGACCTCCTCGATAACGTAAGGTCCTTCCCACTTGGAGAGGAGTTGAATAACAAAACATAATCACCTACGTTGAACTCACGCTTTTGTATCCTTTTATCATGCCATCTTTTAACTTTTTCTTTAAATAACTTGGCATTCTCATAGGCCCGGGTTCTCCATTCATTGAGACAGCTAATATCAAATAGCCTCTTTTCACCGGCAAGTTTGAAATCATAATTGAGCTCTTTGATAGCCCAATATGCCTTATGTTCTAGCTCAAGAGGTAAGTGACAAGCTTTTTCATAAACCATCTTATATGGAGACATACCCATAGGATTTTTATATGCAGTTCTATAGGCCCATAATGCATCATCTAGTTTCTTGGACCAATTCCTTCTAGACCTATTAACTATCTTCTGCAAGATTAATTTCAACTCCCTATTACTTAGTTTTACCTGACCACTAGTCTGTGGGTGATAAGGTGATGCAATTCTATGGTTGACATCATACTTAGCAAGCATCTTACGGAAAGCACCATGAATAAAGTGTGAACGACCATTAGTCATTAGATATCTAGGGACTCCACACCTCGGGAATATGACTTCTTTAAGCATCTTAATAGAGGTGTTATGATCAGCGCTACTAGTTGGAATAGCTTCTACCCACTTATTGACGTAATCAACAGCAACTAGAATATGTGTGTACCCATTAGAGGCATGAAAAGGTCCCATATAATCAAAACCCCAAACATCAAATGGTTCAATAACAAGTGAATAATTCATAGGAATTTCTTGACGTCTAATAATATTACCAATTCTTTGACATTCATCACATGATAAGACAAACTTACGGGCATCCTTGAAGAGAGTAGGCCAATAAAAACCGGATTGCAATACCTTGTGTGCAGTTCTGTCTCCCGCATGGTGTCCTCCGTAAGCTTCGGAGTGGCACTTGCGTAAGATCTATTCATGTTCATGCTCAGGCACACAACGTCTAATAATACCATATACTCCTTCTTTATAAAGATGTGGGTCATCCCAAAAGTAATGTCTCAAATCATAAAAGAACTTTTTCTTTTGTTGGTAAGTGAAGCTAGGAGGTATAAACTTAGCAACAATGTAATTAGCATAATCAGCATACCATGGAGCAGTACAAGAAGTATTTATGACAGCTAGTTGTTCATCAGGAAAGCTATCATCAATCATTGTGGGTCATCAAGTATATTCTCTAACCTAGACAAGATATCTGCTACGGGGTTCTCAGCTCCCTTTCTATCAATAATATGCAAGTCAAATTCTTGCAGCAAGAGGACCCATCTAATAAGTCTAGGTTTAGCATCTTTCTTTTCCACAAGGTACTTGATAGCAGCATGATCAGTGTGAATGGTTACTTTAGAATCAACGATATAGGGTCTAAACTTATCACATGCAAACACAACTGCTAGAAATTCTTTCTCGGTGGTAGCATAATTTCTTTGGGTACTATCTAGAGTTTTGCTAGCATACTGGATAACATTCAATTTCTTATCTACTCTTTGCCCTAGAACAGCTCCTACAGCATAATCACTAGCATCGCACATAATCTCAAAGAGTAAATTCCAGTCAGGGGGCTGGACAATAGGTGCAGAGATCAATGCTTTCTTAAGTATTTGAAATGCTTCTAGACAATCATCATCAAAGACAAACAGAATATCTTTCTGTAAAAGATTAGTCAGGGGCCTGGAAATTTTGGAGAAGTCCTTAATGAACCTCCTATAGAACCCGGCATGACCAAGGAAGCTTCGTATACCTTTGATATCCTTAAGGCATGGCATCTTTTCAATAGCATCCACTTTAGTTTTGTCAACTTCAATACCTCTTTCAGAAATTTTATATCCCAAGACAATGCCTTCATTAACCATAAAGTGGCACTTCTCCCAATTCAAGACAAGGTTAGTGTCTTCACATCTCTGCAAAACTCGATCAAGGTTGCTTAAGCAATCATCAAAAGAAGTTCCGTAAACGGAGAAATCATCCATGAAAACTTCAACAATCTTTTCACAAAAATCAGAGAATATAGCCATCATGCATCTTTGAAAGATAGCAGGTGCATTACATAAACCAAAAGGCATACATCTATAAGCAAAGGTACCGAAAGGACAAGTAAAGGTGGTCTTTTCTTGACCCCCCTTTAACACAGGTATTTGAGAGAAACCAGAATAACCATCTAGAAAGCAGAAATGAGTATGTTTGGATAATCTTTCTAGCATTTGATCAGTAAATGGCAAGGGGTAATGATCTTTCTTAGTATCTTTATTTAACTTACGGAAATCAATTACCATCCTATAACCTGTAACTATTCTTTGCAGGATCAATTCATCTTTATCATTAGGGACAACAGTCATACCTCCTTTCTTAGGAACACAATGGACAGGACTTACCCACTGGCTAACAACAATGGGATAGATAATACCTGCCTCTAGAAGCTTTAGAATTTCCTTCCTTACAACTTCTTTCATCTTAGGATTTAACCGTCGTTGATGATCAATAACTGGTTTAGCATTTTCTTCCAATTTTATCTTGTGTTGACATATAGTGGGACTAATGCCCTTAAGGTCATCCAGAGTATATCCAATAGAAGCTCGATGCTTATTCAGAGTTTTCAATAATCTTTCTTCTTCATGCTCTGAAAGGTTAGCACTAATAATAACAGGATATATCTTCTTTTCATCAAGATAAACATACTTAAGATTATCAGGCAAAGGTTTAAGTTCAAACACGGGATCACCCTTGGGTGGAGGAGGATCCCCTAGGATTTCAACAGGCAAGTTGTTTTTCAATACGGGTCCCTGTGTAAGGAATATTTCATCTATCTCCCTTCTCTCATACATATGCATATCATTTTCATGATCTAGCAAATATTGTTCTAAAGGATCATTAGGTGGCACGACAATAGAAGCAAGACCAATAAGTTCATCTTTACTAGGTGCTGCCTTTTCAAGGGGTTGTCTACGGAATTTAGCAAAGTTAAAATCATGAGACGTATCCCCTAATCCGACAGTGACAATATGTTTCACACAGTCTATCTTGGCATTAACTATATTCAAGAAGGGTCTACCAAATATAATGGGTCAGAAGGCATCTTGTGGGGAACTAAGAACAAGAAAATCAGCACGGTATTTAACCTTCCCACATAAGACTTCAATATCTGTAACAATCCCAACTGGTGAAATAGTATCTCTATTAGCAAGCTTAATAGTAACATCAATCCCCTCTAACTCAACCGGTGCAATATCATGCATAATTTCGTTATACAAATCGAGAGGGATAATACTCGCACTAGCACCTACGTCACATAAACCATGATAGCAATGATCTCCTATCTTGACAGAGATAACAGGCAAGCCTACAACAGGTTTATGTCTGTTCCTAGCATTGGGTTAAGCTATTCTAGCAGACTCCTCTTGGAGATAAATAACATGACCATCTAAATCTTCTACCAAGAGATCTTTAACCATAGCAACACTAGGTTCAACTTTAATTTGCTCAGAGGGTGTAGGTGTTCTAGTATTACTCTTACGGACTACGAGCATGATCCTTTATCCTAACAGGGAAAGGTGGTTTCTCGATATATGTGGTAGGGATAACTGGATCAACATTATAAGTGATAGTATTTTCTTCAACTTTAATAGGTTCAACTACTTTTACTTCAATAGGGGGATGGTATTTGAACCACTTCTCCTTGGGGAGATCAACATGAGTAGCAAAGGATTCACAGAAAGAAGCTACTATCTCAGAGTCAAGTCCATATTTAGTGCTAAACTCACGGAAAACATCGGTATCCATAAAAGCTTTAACACAATCAAACTTAGGGGTCATACCTGACTCCTTACCTTCATTGAGATCCCAATCTTCGGAGTTGCTTTTAATTCTTTCTAATAAATCCCATTTAAAGTCAATAGTCTTCATCATATAAGAGCCGGAACAAGAAGTATCGAGCATGGAGCAATTATTATGAGAAAGCCGAGCATAAAAATTTTGAATGATCATTTCTCTTGAGAGCTCATGATTGGGGAATGAATATAACATTGACTTAAGCCTCCCCCAAGCTTGAGCGATGCTTTCTCCTTCGCGAGGCCAGAAATTATAAATATAATTACGATCACGATGAACCTGGTGCATAGGGTAGAACTTCTGATGAAATTCCAACTTCAGACATTATAGTTCCAAGATCCCATATCATCGCATAGCCTAAACCATGTCAATGCTTCTCCCTTCAAAGATAAAGGGAAAACCTTCTTCTTGATAACATCCTCGGGCATACCTGCAAGCTTAAACAATCCACAAACTACATCCACATAGATTAGATGTAATTCGGGATGAAGTGTCCCGTCTCCTGTATAGGGATTTTCAAGCACTTTCTCTACCATACCCGAAGGAATCTCAAAGAAAACATTTTCAATAGGTGCAGTAGGTTGAGGAGAAACTCTTTGCTCTTCTGCTCGGGGTGAAGATACCCCGAACAAACCCCTCAAAGGATTTTGAGCCATAGTAACAAGTGACAATAAATTTCAGCACACTATATAAATTTTTCCTTACCAAATTGCACTTACCAAAGGCGCTTCACTCCCCGGCAACGGCGCCAGAAAAGAGTCTTGATGACCCACAAGTGTAGGGGTTCTATCGTAGTCCTTTCGATAAGTAAGAGTGTCGAACCCAACGAGGAACAGAAGGAAATGATAGGCACTTTTCAGTAAGGTATTTTCTGCAAGCACTGAAATTATAGGTAACAGATAGTTTTGTGATAAGACAATTGGTAGCAAGTAACAAACGGTAAAAGTAAATAGGTGCAGCAAGATGGTCCAATCCTTTTTGTAGCAAAGGACAAACCTGGACAAACTCTTATGCAAGGTAAAGCGCTCCCGAGGACATATGGGAATTATCGTCAAGCTAGTTTTCATCATGATTGTCTGATTCGCGTTCGGTACTTTGATAATTTGGTATGTGGGAGGACCGGTGCTTGGGTGCTGCCCTTACTTGGACAAGCCTCCCACTTATGATTAACCTCTAATGCAAGCATCCGCAACTACAAAAGAAGTATTAAGGTAAACCTAACCATAGCCTGAAACATATGGATCCAAATCAGCCCCTTACGAAGCAACGCATAAACTAGGGTTTAAGCTTCTGTCACTCTAGCAACCCATCATCTACTTATTACTTCCCAATGCCTTCCTCTAGGCCCAAATAATGGTGAAGTGTCATGTAGTCGACGTTCACATGACACCACTGGAGGAAAGACAACATACATCTCATCAAAATATCGAACGAAGACCAAATTCACATGATTACTATTAGCAAGACTTCTCCCATGTCCTCGGGAACAAAAGAAACTACTGACAAGACATAATATTGTTCATGATCAGAGGGGTATTAATATGCATAATGGATCTGAACATATGATCTTCCACCAAATAAACCAACTAGCATCAACTATAAGGAGTAATCAACACTACTAGCAACCCACAGGTACCAATATGAGGTTTGCATACAAAGATTGGCTACAAGAGATGAACTAGGGTTTGATAGGAGATGGTGCTGGTGAAGATGCTGATGAAGATAGCTCTCCCCAAGATGGGAGAGTTGTTGGTGATGATGGCGGTGATGATTTCGCCCTCCCGGAGGGAAGTACCCCCGGCAGAACAGCTCTGCCGGAGCCCTAGATTGGTTTCCGCCTCGGTTCCGCCTCGAGACGGCGGCGTCTGGACCCGAAAGCCTCCTCCTGAGTTTTTCCATGTCAAAACACTTCATATAGGAGAAGATGGTCACCTGGGTCCCACCGGCTGGCCCTCGAGGCAGGGGCGCGCCCTGGGAAGGGGGGCGCGCCCCCCACCCTCGAGGCCAGCCAGTGGCCCCTCTCGTGGGTTTCTTCCGCCAGGTATTTTTTATATTTTCCGAAAAAATGTTCTGTGGAGTTTCGGGGCTTTTGGAGTTGTGCAGAATAGGTTTCCAGAGTTTGCTCCTTTTCCAGCCCAGAATTCCAACTGCCGGCATTCCCCCTTCTTCATGTAAACCTTGCAAAATAAGAGGGAAAAGGCATAAGTATTGTGACAAAACATGTATGAACAGCTCATAATGCAATAAATATCAACTTATAAGCATGATGAAAAATGGACGTATCACCTGACAGGGCACGCGCGCGACGGGACGGGGCGACGTGCTGGGGCCCGCGGCCGCGCAACCTCAGCCCGTTCGCGCGGATTTATTGCGGCGTCTGCAAACCGGTTTCCCTTTTGAGGGCAGTTATTGCGCACGTACGTGCGCATTTATTGCGGGGGAGTGGGAGAGGCGGACGCAATCGATCCCACTCCCCCACGTTCGAACCGTGGGTTAAAAATTGGGCCGAGGGGGTGGCGGAAATCATTCTCGCTCGCACCCTCCTGCCTTTCCTTGCCTCCTCTGCTTCTTGCGATTGCCGCGCACCGCAATGCCCGTCGTTCCGAGTAGAGGCCTGTCTCTTTTTCTTTCTCTTACACGCTTCTTGTCGATGGCGTTGCCGTCGGGCTCTTGGATGGGCTCGACCGTCACGGAGGACGATATCTCCTACCTCCAAACCACCAAACGCCTGTCGTCGGAGACGGAGGTCGCTGTGCGCTTTCCATGGGACGAGCGGGAGCCACGCCCCGAGGGCACGGAGCGCGTGGTCTTCTTCACGCACTTCAAGCGCGGGTTCGGGCTGCCCGCGAGCGAATTCTTCTGCGAGTTTTTGGAGTTCCACGGGCTCCAGCCCCACCATCTTGGAGTAGGCGCCATTGTGCAGCTCTCGGGCTTCGTCACGCTCTGCCAGGCATACCTCGGAGTTGAGCCTTCCATCGACCTCTTCGCGTGCCTCTTCTCCCTGAAGCAGCAGGGGCCGAAGGCCGGGGAGATGTCGGAGTGCGGGGCCGCCGTCATTTGCCGGCGGCCGGGGGATGTGCGCCCCAAGGTGCCGCTGCAGGACTCTGCCAAGAAGTGGCAGAACTCCTTCTTCTATATCAGCAACTTGGGCACATATCACATTAATCTGCCGCCGTTCATCAACACGCCACCGCGGGCGAAGCAGAACTGGTCGTACTACCCCAAGCGGTCGTCACAGGCGGTGCTCAACCTGTGTGAGCGGGTGGTGGTGATGAAGGAGCGGGAAGGGCTCGACGGCAATGATTCGTCATGGCCTTCATCGCCCGGCGGGTGTTGCCGCTGCAGCGGCGTGTTCATCTCATCGGCGAGATGACCGGCCGCGAGGACCCCGACCACATGTCGAATCTGCGGCTAAGGGCGGACCAGGTCGCGTGCCGGGTTAACGACATTTCCAAGCCTAACTTGCCGAACGACTGGCAGTACGGGAAGGCGCCGTACAGTCGCACGAACCCGACACCGATGGTGAGTCCCTTCTCTCCATATTTTGCCGCCGCCCATCTCCTTATTCGTCAGGACGCGACACGGGAGGTTCTTCTGAATGCCATCCGGCACCCTTTTGACCAGACTGGGACGCAGGTGGTGCGCGCCGCCTCGGAGGAGCCCGAGGCCCACGGCGGAGGGGAGGGAGTGGCCGCCGAGACGGGCGCGGGGCGTCGAGCAGGTGCGCCCATATTTTCTCTCTTGTGTGTTGTTAGCCATGGGATGGCGCCGGAGGTGCTGACGTGGCTTGTTGGTGTAGCAGCGCCGAGTGGACGAGGTGGCGGCGCGGCCGGAGCCGGGTCGTCCCGGGAGGTGACGACGGCGGCGGGAGGATGAGGTGGCGGCGCGGCTGGAGCCAGGTTGTCGAGAACGGTGCCGATGGCCAGCCGGCCGCACGGGAAGGGCAGCGCCGCTCTGCCAGCTCCGCAGGCGAAGCGCGCAGCAGGCGTGGTTGGGGGCGTGAAGCCGGCCGCCAAGAGGAGGCGCGTCACCCAGCCGTCGAGGCGCACCGTGCCGGTGCTGCCGGAGTGAGTATCTTCTTTGGTTCGAGCCGGGTGGCTCTGTTGAGCCCTTCTTTGCTAATTTGTCTTGATTCTTCGTATCGCCGGTCTCGTTGGCACTGGCGGTGGCGGAGGCCGAGGGTGCTAGGTTCCCGAAGAGCCGCTCCAGCATCGTCGATCCGGGCGAGGAGGAGGGGCGGGTGAATCTGGACCTTGGTCTGGACTCGTCCGACACGAAAGGCCGGGCTTGGCGTGACCGGGATCGAGCCGAGGCCGAGCTGAAGGCGGCATCGACCCAGGCGTGGAACAGCGCTGCAGAGGCGTGGGAGCGGGCCGGCGAGGAGCCGGCATGGCCGGAGATGCCGACCGACACGACGGTGGTGGCGATGGCCTTCGTGATGTTGTTGGAGGAGGAGCACAGCCAGGGCGGCCGTGCGGACGCTATAGACCTCGACCAGGAGGTCGTGATAATCGAGGATGGGACCCCGCCACGGGCCGACACGGCCGAGCGGGCAGGGGCTGGTGGAGGCGGTGGTAACGCCGTCTTGGGGGCGCTGACAATGGCGGCGCCAGAGAGGACGCCGGGCACGGGGGAGGTGGCCAGTGGCGAGCACGCCCTGGTGTTCCAGCCCGAGGGCCGTCGGGCCGTTGGGCCGTAGCCGCCGTGACACGGAGCCGGCGAGGTCTTCTTTGGGCCGCCGACCCAGGAGGAGGCGGCCATGGCCGCCGTGACCCGGCGCCTGCAAGGGCGGAAGGACCGGGTCGAGTCCTATGCACGGGCCGAGCTGGAGCAGGCGTGGGAGCTAGAGGACGCCGTGCTCATTTTTTTTTGTCTGCTCGATGCTTGTTTCTTCTTAGTGGGGGCGCGCCAGCGCACCCATTGGGTGTAGTCCCCGAGATTCGGGCCAACTGCGTGGCAGTTGCGTCGAATCTTCAAATTGCTATCTTGTTTACTTGATCGTCGTTTCGTTCTGTAGCTACTGGACTCTTATCGGGTCAGTGTCTTCAACCGGCTTGTTGATGCGCACGAGCGGCTCAAGGAGTAGCTAGCCGCCAAGGAGGAGGAGCTCCGCGTCGTGACATGTACTTTTCCTTTTCTTTATCCCTTTCTTTCTTGCGAGTCTTCGGGGTGGTGCTTTGTCTCTGAGTCTTTCCTCCGCAGCCGCGGTGGAGCGGGCGAGGCAGGAGGCGACGGGAGCACGTCACACGCTCGACGAAGCCGGCCAGCTGCACAGGCAGCTGGTGGGCGACAAGAGCCACCTCGAGGCTGGGGTGGAGCAGCTCCGAGCGGAAACCGCCAAGGTCGCGGAGATGCAGCGGGCCCTTGCCGAGGCGGACGAGCAGCGCAGCAAGCTAGCTGATGACAAGGGTCAGCTTCAGGCCGAGTTGGAGTGCCTCAAGGGGCTAGTAGCTGCGGCAGAGGAGGCCAAGCAGGGGGGAGACCCGGCGCCGCGAGGAGGCCAAGAAGGCGGCCGCGGACATGGACGCCGAGCTAAAGGCGGCCAAAGCCACGATCACCCAACTGGAAGCCACGGTCAAAGATCATGACCGCGCCCTCGACTAGGAACAACGCGCTAAGTTGCTTGAGGCACAGCACCCGGAAAAATCCTTCTCCAGTAAGTGCTTTTCTTGAGTCTTTTGCCGGGCTAAGGTTCCGGCTTCTCTTTTCATTGCGACTTTCTTCTGATTCTCTTCTTGACAGGGGTCTTCCCGGAGACGCAGGATCTGGCGGAGGAGGCGGTCCGCTTCCAGCGTGATCCGAAGGGCGTGGTCAGCTCCGAGACTGATCCAAATGTGACCTGGACCTTCCCAGAGCTCATGACCACTCCTGAGGCTCGTCTGCAAGCCTTGGGCGGGCAGATGGCGCAGCTCTCTGAGGCCGGCACATCGGTGACGGCGGCCCTTTGGTCGGGCTCCGTTGCGCCGACCAGCTTCTCGCGGCTTGCGTGGTGGCTTGAGGCAGGGCCGGCTCGGCTCCATGACTGGCGGCTTTCCTCCGCCCGTGCTGGTGCCGAGATGGCGCTCAGGTTCGTGCTGTCTTGGCATCCTGACTTGTCATTGAAGGCGTTGATGGGCCAGTGAGCCGGCTCGGAGAGCCAGCTGCAGCGCAGGCCGGTGAGATTGCTGCCCGGGCCAGCTACATTGTCGGGTTCTCCTACCACGACGAGTTCCGGCCGGAGCGAACAGAAGACGGCGGAGTCATGCCTGCTGATGACTTCGGCTTGCTCATGGACGATCCGGATGGCAGCTCCGAGGAGACGGGTGTCTACCATGACACGGGCGTCGGCGACAAAGGCACCGGCACCTCGACGGTCCTAGCGGGTGCGGAGGCGGACGCCTGAAGCCCCTGTTTTTAAATCTTTGTAGATATCTCTGTTAGGTAGCAGGTCCACCCCACCCACTGGGTGCATTGGGTGTAATGAATTCTGGCCTTGGGCCATTATGAATTAAACATTTGCATGAATACCGTGAAAGTCTACGCTCTTGCTATTTGTTTATCGAGCCGTTCTTTTGCGTTTCTCCTCCCTCGGGCCTCCCCCCCGTGAGTCTGACGGCCGAGGCTCCGGTCCGTTACAAGGGGTTTGGCCTTTGAGAGAAAGCACACAGTAGTTAGGCGTTCAAAATGTTGAGCGTGAGCGAGACACCCACTAGACCGGCTGGCAGCGATCCGGCATGGCCGGATGACGAGCAGTCGGTCGTGTTGTGAGGTTTATAAGTGGCGGTGCCGAATCGATCGATCTGGCGCTGTGTTGCGATTCTCGTGGATGTCTGCGCATTTGCTCTTCGTTTGTCGAGACGTTTTCCTGTGCTTCTCCCCCCT
>LR738715.1:679133119-679144407 GCA_902687465.1 Secale cereale | reverse complement strand
CGCCGTCGTCGTCGGTCGGCTGCGCCTGCCGCTTCGCTCAGCCGCCCCTTCTGCGCATCGATACCGGGCAGGCTACGGGCGAAGCCGCGCCCGCTCGCCGAGAACCCACGCGCCCGCTAGGCCCCAAGGGCCTATGACAAAGGGGCCCCGCGCCCAGAAGTTTCGTAAAAATAAAATAAAATAAAATAATAATAAAAATAATAAAAAATAATAATATAAATAATAATAATAATTAAAATATTAATTAATTATTTAATCAAAGTATTAATTAATTGAATTAATCTTAATTAGATTAACCTAAGTATTGTTAGACTAATTAATCTATTTAATTAGTCTTAGTGTATGACAGTAGGCCCCACGCGTTAGTTGACTCAGTCAACTGACTGGTTGACTGCTGACGTCATGCTGACATCATGCTGACGTCAGCATGCACTATTCTGGATAATGTTGTTTTATTTAATAATTACTAAATTAGAAAATGAATTAAAAACTTTAAAATTTAATATAAAATAATCCGTGACTCGGATGAAAATAATTTATATATGAAAGTTGCTCAGAATTTCGAGACGAATCCGAATACGTGGTTCGTTCGTCCGCCACACATCTCTATCATACCGAACATGCAACATTTCCCTCCGTTTCATCTGCCCGAAAATGCCTAACACCAGGAATACTTTCCCGGATGTTATTCCTCTTCGCGTGTATCACCGAGCACCGCGTTAGGTCACACGTAGCACCGCCTTTTGCCATGTTATGCTTTGTGATTCTATTGTTTGCTCTGTTATTTATTTGTTTCCCCCTTCGTTGCTTATTTTCGGTAGACTCCAATACTGTGATAGACCCCGAGACCATTGATGCTTCGGTGTTCGACTACGGCTACGCTTCCGAAGATTCCTTTCGTCTGCAGGGCTTCCAGGCAAGCCCCCCCTCCCTTGATCACCAGATATCGCCTATTCTCCTCCCTCTTACTCTTGCATTAGTTTACTACTGTTGTTGATTCGATAACTCCTATTCTGATGCATAGCCTGTCATTGTTGCTACCACTGTTGATACCTTTACCTGTTATCCTAATGCTTAGTGTAGGATGCTAGTATTCCATCAGTGGCCCCACATCCTTGTCCGTCTGCCATGCTATACTATCGGGCCGTGATCACCTCGGGTGGTGATCACGGGTATATACTTTATACATACTTTACATGATACATGATGTGACTAAAGTCGGGTCGGCGCATTGAGTACCCGCAAGTGGTTCGATGTGGGGGCTGAAAGGACAGGTGGCTCCATCCAGGTAGTGATGGGCCTGAGTTCCCAACGGCCCCCCAAGTGGATCTTTGTGGCGGAGCGACGGGGCAGGTTGAGACACCCAGTGGAGAGGTGGCCTGGCCCTGGTCGTTGTCCGCGGTTATTTCATAATAACACGCTTAACGAGTTTGGATATTTGATCTGAGTCTGGCCGTTGGCCTATACGCACTAACCAGCTACGTGGGAATAGTTATGGGTACTCGATGTCGTGGTATCAGCCGAAGCCTTTTTGACGTCAGCGGCTTAGCGGCGCGCGCCGGGTTGGACCGCGTAACGCAACTTCCTTAGTAATGGAGGTTGCTAGGTCTGCTCACCGGCCGCGTACGCAACGTGCAGGTGTGCGTTGGGCGATGGGCCCGGACCCCTGCGCGCCTAGGACTTAGACCGGCGTGCTGACCTCTCTGCTGTGCTTAGGTAGGGCTGCGACGTGTTGATCTTCCGAGGGCGGGCATGACCCTGGAAAGTGTGTCCGGCCAAATGGGATCAAGCGTGCTGGGTTATGTGGTGGACCCCTGCAGGGAAGTTAATCTATTCGAATAGTCGTGTCCCTCGGTAAAAGGACGACCCGGAGTTGTATTCCGACCTCATGACAACTAGAACCGGATACTTAATAAAACACACCCTTACCAGTGCCAGATACAACTCGGTGGTTGCTCTCTCACAGGGTGATGTGCGGGAGGATCGCCGAGTAGGTTTATGCTATACGATGTTACTTGGTGAACTTACCATCTACTCCCTTCTACTGCTGCAAGACGGAGACCGCGAGAAGCGAGGATACTTGTTACTTTCCAGCACCCTCATCTTCTGCTGCAAGATGGAGGTTACGAGAAGCGTAGTCTTCGATTGGATTAGCTATCCCCCTCTTATTCTGCTTGTAGCAGTTCAGTCCACATATATTACCCCTTTACACAGATATCATTGCATATGTGGTGTAGATCCTTGCTTGCGAGTACTTTGGATGAGTACTGACGGTTGCTTTGCTCCCCCTTTTCCCTCTTTGTTTCTTCTTCTCGGATGACGCAACCAGATGGTGGAGTCCAGGACCCAGAAGATCCCGAGGATGTTTCTACGTGAAGATTGGCTTCGAGGAGTAGTTAGGAGGTCCCAGGCAGGAGGCCTTGCCTTTTCGATCGTTGCTACTTTTGTGCTAGCCTTCTTAAGGCAAAGTTGTTTAACTTATGTTTGTACTCAGATATTGTTGCTTCCGCTGACTCTTGTGTTTTTTAGCTTTTGTATTCGAGCCCTCGAGGCCCCTGGCCTGTAATATAAAGCTTGTATTATTTTTAATTTGTGTCTAGAGTTGTGTTGTGATATCTTCCAGTGAGTCCCTGATCTTGGTCGTACACATTTGCGTGCATGATTAGTGTACGATCAAATCGGGGGCGTCACAACTTTGGTGGACTTGCCCCATTATCGGCACGCCATAGAAAATAAATGGATCTTTAAGAAGAAGACTGACGCGGATGGTAATGTGACCATCTATAAGGCTCGGCTTGTCGCTAAATTTTATCGACAAGTTCAAGGGATTGACTACGACGAGACTTTCTCTCCCGTAGCGATGCTAAAGTCCGTCCGTATAATGTTAGCAATTGCTGCATACTATGATTATGAGATATGGCAGATGGACGTCAAAACGACATTCCTTAATGGCTTCCTCAAGGAAGAACTGTATATGATGCAGCCGAAAGGTTTTGTCGATCCTGAGAATGCTAACAAGGTATGCAAGCTCCAGCGCTCAATCTATGGGCTGGTGCAAGCATCTCGGAGTTGGAACATTCGCTTTTATGAGGTGATCAAAGTGTTTGGGTTCATACAGACTTATGGATAAGCCTGTATTTACAAGAAAGTGAGTGGGAGCTCTGTAGCATTCTCATATTATATGTGGATGATATATTGCTGATGGGAAATGATGTAGAATTCTTGGAAAGCGTAAAGGCCTACTTGAATAAGAGTTTTTCAATGAAGGACCTTGGAGAAGTTGCTTACATATTAGGCATCAAGATCTATAGAGATAGATCGAGACGCCTCATTGGTCCTTCACAAAGCACATACCTTGACAAGATATTGAAGAAGTTCAATATGGATCAGTCCAAGAAAGGGTTCTTGCCTGTATTGCAAGGTATGATATTGAGCACGGCTCAATGCCCGACCACGGCAGAAGATAGAGGAAAGATGAGTGTCATCCCCTATGCCTCAGCCATAGGTTCTATTATGTATGCCATGTTGTGTACCAGACCTGATGTGAACCTTGCCATAAGTTTGGTGGGGAGGTACCAAAGTGATCCCGACATGGAACACTGGACAGCGGTCAAGAACATCCTGAAGTACCTGAAAAGGACTAAGGATATGTTTCTCATTTATGGAGGTGACAAATCGCTCGTCGTAAAGGGTTACGTCGATGCTAGCTTCGACACAGATCTGGAGGACTCCAAGTCACAAACCGGATACGTGTATATTTTGAATGGTGGGGCAGTCAGCTGGTGCAGTTGCAAGCAAAGCATCATGGCGCAATCTACATGTGAAGCGGAGTACATAGCTGCTTGCGAAGCAGCGCAGGAAGGAGTCTGGATGAAGGAGTTCATCACCGACCGAGGAGTTATTCCAAGCGCGTCGGGCCCGATGACTCTCTTCTGTGACAACACTGGAGCTATTGTCATTGCCAAGGAGCCCAGGTTTCACAAGAAGACCAAGCACACAAAGCGCCGTTACAACTCCATCCAGAATTATATTCAAGATGGAGACATAGATATTTGTAAAGTGCATACGGATCTGAATGTTGCAGATCCGTTGACTAAACCTCTTCAACGAGCAAAACATGATCAACACCAGAACTCTATGGGTGTTCGATTCATCACAATGTAACTAGATTATGGACTCTAGTGCAAGTGGGAGACTGTTGGAAATATTCCCTAGAGGCAATAATAAAATGGTTATTATTATATTTCCTTGTTCATGATAATTGTATGTTATTCATGCTTAACTTGTATTATCCAGAAACAGTGATACATGTGTGTGAATACATAGACCACAACGTGTCCCTGGTAAACCTCTAGTTACTAGCTCGTTGATCAACAGATGGTTACGGTTTCCTAACCATGGACATTGGATGTCATTGATAACGGGATCACATCATTAGGAGAATGATGTGATGGACAAGACCCAATCCTAAGCCTAGCACGCGATCGTGTAGTTCGTAATGCTAAAGCTTTTCCAATGTCAAGTATCTTTTCCTTAGACCACGAGGTTGTGCAACTCCCGGATACCATAGGAATATTTGGGTGTGCCAAACGTCACAACGTAACTGGGTGGCTATAAAGGTACACTACGGGTATCTCTGAAAGTATTTGTTGGGTTGGCACGAACCGAGACTGGGATTTGTCACTCCGTATTACAGAGAGGTATCTCTGGGCCCACTCGGTAAGACATCATCATAATGAGCTCAATGTGACTAAGGTGTTCTTCACGGGATGATGTATTACGGAACGAGTAAAGAGACTTGCCGTGACGAGATTGAATAAGGTATCGGTATACCGACGATCGAATCTCGGGCAAGTACTATACCGATAGACAAAGGGAATCGTATACGGGATTGATTGAATCCTTGACATCGTGGTTCATCCGATGAGATCATCGAGGAGCATGTGGGAGCCAACATGGGTATCCAGATCCCGCTGTTGGTTATTGACCGGAGAGTCGTCTCGATCATGTCTACGTGTCTCCCGAACCCGTAGGGTCTACACACTTAAGGTTCGGTGACGCTAGGGTTGTAGAGATATAAGTATGCGGTAATCCAAAAGTTGTTCGGAGTCCCGGATGAGATCCCGGACGTCACGAGGAGTTCCGGAATGGTCCGGAGGTAAAGATCTATATATAGGAAGTCTAGTTTCGGCCATCGGGAGAGTTTCGGGGGTCACCGGTATTGTACCGGGACCACCGGAAGGGTCCCGGGGGTCCACCAGGTGGGGCCACATATCTCGGAGGGCCCCATGGGCTGAAAGGGGAAGGGATCCATCCCATAGTGGGCTGGTGCGCCCCCCTTGGGCCTCCCCCTGCGCCTAGGGTTGGAAACCCTAGGGGGGGCACCCCACCTACTTGGGGGGAAAGTCCCCCCCTTTTGGTCGCCCCCCCAGGAGATTGGATCTCCTAGGGCCGGCACCCCCCAGGGCCCCTATATATAGTGGGGGAGGGAGGGCAGCCGCACCCATGTCCTGGCGCCTCCCTCTCCCTCTCGTGACACCCCTTCCTCCTCCAGTGCTTCTTGGCGAAGCCCTGCTAGAATACTGCTGCATCCACCACCACGCCGTCGTGCTGCTGGATATCCAACAACCTCTCCCCCCCCTTGCTAGATCAAGAAGGAGGAGAGGTCGCTGCTCCGTACATGTGTTGAACGCGGAGGTGCCGTCTGTTCGGCGCTAGGATCATCGGTGATTTGGATCACGACGAGTACGACTCCATCATCCACGTTCTCTTGAACGCTTCCGCTCGCGATCTACAAGGGTATGTAGATGCACTCCCCTCTCCCTCGTTGCTAGATAACTCCATAGATAGATCTTGGTGAAGCGTATAATTTTTTTGATTTCTGCTAAGTTACCCAACAGGCCCAAGATGGCGCCGTCACCACGGCGAGAACGGCCATTATGATTGGTTCAGGGGCGGTGGCATCCGAGCCAGGTCCAGCAGTCCTCGGGTTGGGTGCGGGAGCAGCCGAACTGAGGGTTGCAGTCACCGGGCCGAGGTCGGCAGTCCCCGGGCCGGACTCGTCAGTCCCTAGGTTGGGTTGAGCTGTCCCCGGGCCGGACTCGGCACTCCCCAGGTCGTCCGGAACGTGGATGGACTCTGAGTCCGGAGACGGCTTCACGGATGGCTTGCGCAGGTGCTCGAGAGAGACGCCGGATGGGATGGATTGTCGAGACGAGGCGATCTTGGCGAGTGCGTCGGTCGCCTCGTTCTCTGTTCGCGGGACATGGAGGAACTCGCAACCCGCAAAGAATCCAGACAATATCTGCATAAGGAAGCAGTAGCTTGCCATGTTGGGGTCGCGCGCGTCCCACTCGCTGGAGCACTGCTGCATCACGAGATCCGAATCACCTTAGCACAGGATTCGTCGGATGCCAAGTTCCTTGGCTAGCCGGAGGCCGTGCACAAGGGCTTCGTACTCGGCGACGTTGTTGGAGGCGGCGAAGTGGATCTGGAGTGCATACTTGAGTCGGTCGCCCTTTGGGGATGGCAGCACTATGCCGACCCCTAGGCCGAGATGCATTTTTGAGCCGTCAAAGTGCATGCTCTAGTGCGTCAAGTCTGGAGGCGGCGGCAAGTACTGTGTCTCTGTCCGATCGACGAGAAAGTTGGCCAGAGCTTAGGACTTGATCGTGGTACGAGGCTCGTAGAGGATGGTGTGGCCGGCTAGCTTGAGCGCCCACTTGGCGACCCGGCCAGAGGCGTCTCGGCACCCGATGATCTCGCCGAGGGGGGCCGTGCTGACCACGGTGATCGTGTGCTCTTGGAAGTATTGCTTCAGCTTCTTGGCGTTGAAGTACACGCCGTAGCACATCTTCTGGTAGTGCGGGTAGTTCTGCTTGCAGGCGGAGAGCACCTCGCTCAGGTAGTAGACGGGACACTAGACGGCTTGGATCTTACCCTTCTCTGGTCGCTCGACCACCAGCACCATGCTGACCAAGCGCGAGGTTGCGGCTATGTAGAGCAACAGCGGCTCCTTCTCTGCTGGGGCGGCCAGGACGGGTGTGGTGGAGAGCATGCGCTTGAGGTCCCGAAAAGCTTCATCCGCTTGGTCGTTCCATTCAAACGACATTGTCTTCCTCATCAGCTTGTATAGGGGCAAGTCCTTCTCGCCCAGCCGGCTGAGGAACTAACTGGCCAAGGCCAAGCAGCCGGTGAACTTCTGGACATCACGCAGCCTAGCCGGCTTGCGCATGTGCTCGATGGCCTTGATTTTCTCTGGGTTTGCCTCAATGTCGCGCTCCGAGATGAGGAAACCGAGTAGCTTTCCGGCTGGGACGCCGAAAACGCATTTCTCTGAGTTGAGCTTGACCTTGTATTCGCGCAGGTTGGCGAAGGTTCCCCTCAGATCGTCGAGGAGCATGAGGTGCTACTTGGTCTTCACCATGATGTCGTCCACGTAGACGTGGATATTACGGCCGAGCTGCGACAGCAAGCATTTCTGCAAGCACCGCTGGAAAGTGGCTCCGGCGTTCTTCAGGCCGAACAACATGGTGATGTAGGAATAGGCCCCAAAGGGCATGATGAAGGACGTCTTCAGGGCGTCGGCCGGGTCTAGCTTGATCTGATGGTAGCCGGAGTAAGCGTGCAGTCAGGACAGGAGCTTGCACCCGGCGGTGGAGTCGATGACCTAGTCGATCCGCGGGAGAGCGAACGCATCCTTGGGACAGGCTTTGTTCAGGCTGGTCTAGTCGATACACATGCGCCAGGTGTTGTTTTTCTTCAGGACGAGAACTGGGTTGGCCAGCCACTCGGGGTGAAACACTTCCATGATGAAGTTGGTGGCCAAAAGCTTGGCGATCTCTTCACCGATGGTCCTTCTCTTCTCTTCGGAGAAAGGTCGTAGGGGTTGGAGGACAGGCTTGGCGTCCTTACGGATGTGAAGTTTGTGATCAGCGTACTTCCTCGGTATGCCCGGCATGTCCTTTCGGGACCATGAAAAGATATCCCGATTCTCACGGAGGAAGTCGATGAGCTCACCTTCCTATTTGTCGCCGAGGCGAGTGCCCACGATGATGTACTTGTTGTAGCTGGGGTCTTCTGGGTTCAGCTTCACCTTTTTTGTTTCCTTGGAGGGTTTGAACGAGGCTTCGTTGGCCGGATCCTCGGCTGGGACTGACGCGGCCGTTGCCTCGACGGCGTGCGCAACGATCCGGTCGAGCTGGCGTCGCTCCTCGGCGATGACCAGCAACTCGGCCAGCTTGGATCCGTCTCGGGCACACTCCAGAGACTTGCGGTAGTCGCCGGTGATGGTGATGAGGCCCTTTGGACCTGACAGCTTCATCTTAAGGTAGCCGTAGTGGGGGACAGCCATTAATTTGGCGAGCGCGGGCCGGCCGAGCAACGCGTGGTATGCGCTGGATAGGTCCACCACCTCGAACCAGATTGGCTCGCATCGGAAATGGCTGCTGTCGCCGAATAGGACGTCGAGCCGGATCCGGTCGATCGAAGAGCAGGAGTGGCCGGGCATGATGTCGTGGAAGACGGTCCTGGTCGGCTCCAGGTCCTTGGCCTCGAGGCCGAGCTTGGTCATGGTGTCCCGGTAGAGGATGTTGATGCTGATGCCGCCGTCGATGAGGACTCGGGAGAATCTGCATGTGCGCCGAAGCACGATGATGGTGGGGTTGAGGACAAGGGCGTATCCACCTGGGTTCGGCATGACGGCCGGGTGATCCTCCCGCGTCCATGTGATCGGGCGCTCCTACCAGTGCATGTATTCCGGCCTGGCCGGGGCGACAGTATTTACCTCCTGCCGGATCAGGCGCTCACTGCACTTGTCGTCGCTAAGGCTGGTGAAGGCGACGTCAGCCTCGTTTGGGTCCGGGTAGGCATCGTTGCGCATGGCGCCACCAGCCGGAGCTGGTGGGGGAGGTGGAGGCTGCCGCCCCGCTCCTGGAGCCGGGGTTGGAGATGGCGGGACGTCGCCCCTCATGACACGTTTGGTGATGGCGCACTGCCGGAGCATGTGCGTGGACAGCCTCGCGCCGTTGTGGTGTTTGCAGAGAGCGTCGAGCATTTCCTCGAAGCTCATGGCGGGTTGACATGTCGTCTTGCCGGTCTGAAGGCGCTTCGCGGCCGGCTTGGTTGCCGGCGCCTGCTCGGCCGCCGCCACGAGCCGGTTATCGTGTTGCTGTACCTGATGTTCCGCCTTGCATTTGTGTTGCTGCTGGTTGTGCTGATGCTGTCGTCTTCCTTCGTCGGCTAGCTTCGGAGGGGGAACCGGCTTTGTCTTGCCGGCTTCGTCTAGGGCCACCTGGATCTTCATGGCGGAGTCGGCGTTTGCATACTTGTCCGCCGTCCCTATGAGTGCGGACATGGTGGTCGGCTTAGAGCGTAGCAGCATGTGTTTGAGGAGGGTGCCGTCCCGGCACCCGTTGACGAAGTACTGGATTGCCTGGACCTCGTGGACGCCCTCGTAGCTGCTCCGGAGCTTGGTCCAGCGTGCTAGGTACTCCCGGCAGGTTTCCGTCGGCCCCTGCACGCACATGGCGAGCTGGCTGGGATGGCCGGGTCGCCGGTAGGTCCCAGTGAAGTTGCGCACAAAGGCCTCCTCGAAATCAACACACGTGTTGATGCTGCCCGCCGGCAGACTGTTCAGCCACGTGCGGGCTGATCCCTGGAGCATGAGTGGTGCGTAGCGGACGGCGAGGCGGTGGTTGCCTCCAGCGATGCCGATGGCGGTGGTGTAGTCGGTGAGCCAGTCCTCTGGCTTCACTGTGCCGTTGTACTTAGGCGTGTCGCGGGGAAGCGTGAACCCTTTGGCGAAGGGCTCGCTTCGGATGCATGGAGCGAAGCACGCTGGCCCGACCGCGCCCGTTTCTTCCAGCTCCTGGGAGCGGGTGAGTCCGTCGAGGCGGTAGCGAGCGTCGGCGGTGTCGATGGCGCGCGGGCCCAGCTGGCCGGTGATTGCGCCACGGGGACCAGTGTCGACCGCGGTTTGCTGCCGGGTCGGCTATAGAGCAGGGTTGAGCAGGCGGTGGGCTTCGGAGGGCGACTCGTCGCCTAGGCCGCCAACAGCCGTTGCGGCAGGGTTGCGCCGGGTCTGGGTGCGGCCGGAGTGCGCCTCGCCGGGTGGGGAAGACGTCGTGTGCTGTTCGTCACAGGCTCTAACGACGCGGGCGGAGCCGGATCCGGCTGGTTTGGCAAGCTGGTTGAGGCGGTCCTGTTGCGCGTTGGCCGCCGTGAGAAGGTCATTCACCCTCTTGAGGCACTCCCGCAGCTCTTCGCCTGCGAGCTGCTCCAGACCGACCGCGGCCGCCTGAGCAGCGCACATGTTCTTCACATGAGTCTCGTAGATGCGAGGGAGGGTGCTGAGGGCGCGTCCGATCGCGCCGCCCCGAGCCCGCATGTCCGCGACCCGGCTCGGCTCGGCGGCACCAGGAGTGAAACTGTAGGCAGTGTTGCACTCCATCTCAGTGGATGCGAGGCGGCGCTCCGTTGCAGCGAGCGACTGGGTGAGGTCTTGAAGGCGTTGGCAGTCCCTGTCGAGGCGGGTCTGTGCCTCGGCGATGTTGGAGGCGTCGATGTCGGTGCCGATGGGAACGCGGAGGCTCTGGATCGTGGTGCACAGCGGGTTGGGCGAGCCGGCCCGTTCCGCCACGGCCTCAGCTTCGGCGGCCTTTCTCGCCGCGCTCGACAAAGAGGTGGTGCCGGTGTCGGTGACAAAATCCTCTACGCAGAGGTCCATCGCTCCATTGGGAATGCTGCCGCCGGGAGTGATGGGGGAGTCGGAGAAGTCAAGTTCCTCGCTGGGGTACTCATCGGCCGCTGGCGCATCGGAGATGTGCAGCGCGGCGAAGGAGGCGGCGAGGGCGTCGATGACATCGTCCGCCAGCAGGACAAGCTCATCGAAGTAGGAGCGAGGCCTCATCTGAAGCATGCTCCCGGCCAGGACCTCGAGCTGCCCCACGGTGGGCGCCAACTGTCGTGGTGGGCGCACGGAAGATGCCAAGGGATGGTTAAAGATAGGAGGCAGCTCGAGGGCACTGGTGGACTCCAGAGGCGGGGTTGGTATGAGCGAGCGTGGGACGCAAGACATACCCAGGTTCTGGGCTCTTCGGGGAGATAACACCCCTAATCCTGCCGAACGTGGTTGATGTTTACCAGTACAGAGTTGCTCCTTGAGTTGTGTGGAGGAAGCAGGAAGACATGCCAGGGCTTAGGCTACTTCTCCCAAGGTGTGTCTATCCTGTTCTCTGCTAGGTCTCGCTGATCTCTCTCTCTCTCTCTCTCTCTCTCTCTCTCTCTCT